>NW_019168159.1:4203747-4803747 GCF_002303985.1 Durio zibethinus
ATAAATAAATAAATAATAAACAAGATAAAAAAATAAATGAAAAAAAAAAAAACTATGAAAAAGAGCGGCTCGGATGGAGGCTCGGCTCGGCTCAAGGAAGAAAAACGGCTCGGGGGAGCGGCTTGGAAGCTCGGCTCGGCTTGGCTCAGCTTGGAGGAGGGGCAGCACGCGCGGGTCAGGAAAGCGGGTCGACGCTCGGGTCGGGTCGGGTTCGGTAAAACGCGCGGATCCTCTGGTTACTTAAGGCTAAAACGACGTCGTTTTGGGAGGGTATAAAAAGTAATCCCCTTCGTTTTTCGACAGAACGCTCCTCCCCTCTCTCTCTCTTCTTCCCTTTTTCTCTCCCTTCTCTCTAAAAGCTGAAGAACACCGGTGCCGGATTCTGAAAAATGTCGTCGGAATCTGGAAATTTGCCGGAAGTGGCCGGAATATCATCGGTTTCTGGGATTCTTCGCCGGAAACTGGGTAGGCACCGAAAACTTCAATTTTCGTCGAAATTGTTGCCGAAAAATTTAAATTTCGTCAGAATTTTCGTCGAAATCTGGAAATTTCTCAGAAATTTCCAGAAAAATTTTTCGCCAAAAATTTCTAAAAATTTTTTCTCACTTCCAGAACACTCTTAAACTTTTCCTAGCTTCCTATACGCCTCCTTTTCTCTCAAATCAGTAGCTTTGCTTACTGTTTTCTCTCCCAGCATCTATTCCAGGAGGTACCTTTTATAGGGGTTGATCAGGAGTTCCTTATCAATCCCAATTCCTCCTTGGATGGAGATTCAATCTTTGAATCCAATTGGACTCTTCTAATTGAGTTCCCCTCCACAGTGGGATTCTTCATCTTTTAATCCCAGCCATCCAAAATTAAAATCAAAATAAAAAAAATACTAGATAATTAGAAAAGATAAATCAAAAGATATTCCAGTATAAAAAAATTAAAAAATAATATCTAAAAATCGGGAAAAAATCAGAATAGATAATTAAAAAAAATAATAACAAATAAAATAAGATAAACCCAAAAATATATTACAAAACAAAAATAAAAAAAAATAATAATAAATATATAACTATATACATATAAATCTAATCTAATAATAAAAATATATATATATTAATACATAATAATAATAATAAATAATAAAATACATAAAATACAAAAGAAACAGAAAAAAAAATACAAGATAAAAATTGAATTGGGTCTTACCCATTTGGGCCAGGCCCAATTGATCTGGGCCTGGACCCAATTGGGTGTCTACAAGCATTATTTAAAGCATTTTATAACTAGAAACGTTTTAAATAATTTTAAAAAAATCTTTGAAAATACTTCATATCTATCACTTTTATTAAAATGATAAAAAATAAGATGAAATTTAAGTACAATAAAAGAAGTCCATCATTCCAAATAAATCTTAAAATGACAAGCAATTCCATTCAACCTTCTCAAAATTATGCTCCTAAGTGTTCAAGCAAAATGTTTTTATGGACATTCAGCTGTCCTGATTCTTAAAGTTTACTGAATATGCTCGAATCAAACTTTATATCTTATGCTTGAAAGTAGTGCAGGTTTTTACAGAATGACCCATGTTTTCATTATGATAATCTCATGTGGCATTAACATTGTATCATTTGGGATAGGGTAGCTTCAATGGTTCCAAAAAAACTAGGGATACCAAGTCACTCTTGACCAATTCTGAGAATAGCTCAAAATAGGTTATAGGGATAGAATTAATACAAGTTCTCTCTTGGTTGCCCCTAGATCTTCCCAAATCACCCGCTTGACTATTAGGCTTTAAAACTAGTGTAGTGATAAAATTGGGCCCATATGAAGGTACTTGAAAGGCTGGTTGATAAGGGCTTGGGTAGATGTTATTTATGGTTGGGTAATAAGGCTAGTAAGGGAGTTGTGTAATATTATTGATTACAGGGTAGTAAGCAAGATAAACAGATGGTGGATATGGAGCATAATATCTAAATTATTACCTTTCAAAACTCATAACTTGGGTTTCAACTTCTTTCTACTTAAGCATCTACCCTTTTTGGTACTGCTAGCAACTCCTTCCTTAAGCTTATCACTCTTGATAGCATTTTCAATAACTTTTCTTGAAATCACTATATCAATAAAGTTTTTTTGTTACATTCCCATCATCTTTTTATAATAGGATGATATTAAAGTGCTCAAAAATAAAACCATCGTTTCATTTTTAATTAAGGGTAGCTGGACCTGAATAGCTATATCCTATCACTTTTGGACATATTTTTTTTTGAATGATTTCATCATCTTCTTTTTCATACTCTGCAAAAAAAGGCGATCGGAAGCCATATCTATAATATGATGATATTGATTGAAAAAGGAATGAGTCAAATCTTTTCATGATAGGATGCGAGTCATGTCCAACAGGACATACCACCTAATAGCAAAACTAGTTAAACTATTTTGGAATATATACATGAGTAACTTTTCATTACTAATGTAGGCTGCCCTCTTACAATAGTACATCATAACATACATGATGGGACATTTGATACTGTCATATTTTTTAAACTCTAATATTTTAAATTTTGGAAGTATAACCACATCTGGTACTATACATAGCCCAACTATATCCATGGAAGCATAAAAATCAATGTCTTTCACAACTTACAATCTCTCATCATGCATGTTCATCATATAATCAGCTTTAAAGTCCTCTAAAAACTCAGTCACCTTCAATTTCAATTTCTCTTTTGGATCGTCCAAATTGGGCACTTGGACTAGTTCAATTGCTTTTTCAGTGAAGGTAGGATTGATGTAGTTTTGAATATTCCTTTGGCTGGCGCAGATGGTATCCTTGAATAAGTATAGCTTGGAAGTGTAGGCTATTATGACAGGAAGTTTTAAGTAGATTGGGCCTAATACGGTTATAATCAGGAGGATATAGTGGATTAGTAATTTCATGTAAAACATCTCTCTCTGCCACCTTTTCCTTATTCAGTTTACCCAAAGCTTTAAGGATCTTGCTCAGTTTTTTTTGATTTTCTTTGAGCTTTTTTCAATTTCTCAACATGGCTTGCATTATCTTGTTCTATTCTTCTAGCTTGAGCCTAGGTGTAATCTGGTGTTGAGTTATCCTTGAACCTTGATTTTTCATAATTAAGGTGCAAATTTAAAATGATGTTTATGGAACCATCAAATTATAAATGCAAAAAATATATATAAATGCAATAAGGAGAATTTAATGATATAAATGCATGTATATACAATAAAAGAAAAGGGTTAGTGAACATGATATATACAAAGAACAATATAATATATACACAAAACAATAGAAAGGGTTAGTATGCAAATAATATATACAAAGAAAAATATATAAATTTACAAGTATAAATAACTATCTCATCATATGTCCTATTTAGGGTTTTCTAACACAAATGAAGGCATGGCTCTAACCTAGGTTCAGACCTTTAAGGTTTATTTACATGTTAGGTTCAAAGATTTGACAATTTCAAGGTTTCAAATTTGTTCCTTACATTATTATCCATTATAGACTATTAAGGTACCTCAATCCTCACCCATTATAGGTTACAAGTAAAAATGATTCAATTTGAATAGGAGTTTTTATTAGCTCATGCGGTACATAAAATCTTACAAAAGCGTAAGTACTTTATTCCCTCATAAGGGACAAAAGTCAAGTATAGAGTTCATATTATGCATGTATATGTGAATGATAGATATATAAATAAATAAATAAATAAATAAAATACAAACAAAGAAAAAAATCTTAAATTTATTATGTTAGGCTTGGATAATAGAAAATTATTTATTGGTCTAACTCTCAATTTCCCCAATAGAGTCACAAAATTATTATAACCTATAGATCCGCAGACCTATCACTAGACATAGACTTAAGGAGTCGTCACCAATTTTTTTAGTTTAGGTGTGATTGGTCATATGACTGAATCTGTCATATTTAAAAAGGAGTCTCAAAATAGACTTAGGTATCTTTAAATAGTAGATTCTAAAATTCACGAAATCAGATAATAAGTTTGAGAGTGCAATTACACGTGAGGAAGGTTGTAGCACATTCACAGTACCTATTCAAAGGATGATATCGTTTGATTTCAAATTATTCAAACCTTGAAATATTCTTATAATTTTACCAATTAATCTAATTATTAAAAATTGATCTTAAAATTACTCTAATAGTTTGGTAGCAATTTAAGATAATTTTTTCACATCAAAAGTATTAATAGAAACTAATGTTTCACTCTAAAAAGTCTCCGTCGTCAAGTTCATTAATAATTTTATATAGAAAATAATTAATAAAATCTTTTAATAATTTGGTAAGATTAAAATTTTTTATTTTGTAAAATCCCTTTTTAAATTAAAAAATCAAATAAAATAAAATTTGTCATGCAAAATAATATTATGCAAATAATAATATAATATCATGCAATAATAATATGATATAATGCAATTAATATAAACTATCTTGCAATTAAGGAAAAATATCATGCAAATTTATTAATAATCATGCAAAAATGAATCACACAAATAAAATCATGCAAACAAATATATTAATAATCATGTAATTAAATAAAATATATAATCATATTAGGAAAAATATATCATGCAAAAATTAAATATGAAAAATGGGACAATAAAAATAAAGTAAAAAAATAGAGAAACAATAAATCAAATAAAAAAAAAACTTGCGGCTTGAAGCGCGAATTTTCATGTAGGTCACCGAGTTCACGCGAAAACTTCAAACTTCAATTGAAAACTCTATCCTAAACCAAAAAAAGTTTTTAGATTCTTGAAAACTCAACAAAAAAACCTAGCAAAAATCTTAGAAGCTCAACAGAATATAAAATCAAACTTAGAACGAAATAAAATTATAGAACCACAAAAAAAAAAAATTCCTAAATTTGCTTGAATGATTCCTCCCCGGAATTAAAAAACCAAAAAACTAAAATCCTTGAAATTTAATTTTTTTTCTTCCTCATTTGTGTGTGGTTTCTGTTTATTCATAGGGATTGAATCCCTTTAAATTTGAAAAATAAATCAAATTGATTATGATCTAATTGTGATTTTGTAATCTGGGATTTGATTTTGAATTTCTCCTTTTACAATATTTGCATGAATCAAGCCAAAATCTCTCGTTTTCTTATTTCTCTTTTTTTTTTTACTTTTGACCTTTTTTTAAAACAAGATTAAAATAAATAAATAAATCAAATTAAAATTAAAAAAAATTTTATTGGACCCAAAGGTTCCAATCAAACCCAATTTTATGATTAAAGCCCATTTTCGATTTTGAAATTTTTCCAAACAAAAGTTGGATGTCTACATGTGGCACCCAAATTTACCTTTTTTCTTTTTAATTTTTTTTAATTAGATAAATTTTGTAACAAAAAAATTGATGGATAGAAATGTCGAAATAATTTATATCCAATGATTCGCACTCAATTGAAATGTCTATATAATGTCCCTATAAAAATCAATTAAGGAATTCGCATATCATTCTCATTTGTTTCCTAAAAATTTTTTAATTAGATAATTTTTTCAAAAAAATGATAAATTAGGTAACTTTTCTTTAAAAAAATGATAAATATAGATGACAAAATAAAAAAAAAATTCACCCGCGTCAAGTATATTTCTAATATATATATATATATATAATCTACAACCCCCTGCATTGCATGCCTCCAAACACTAAAATAAATTTTAACCATTTTCTTTATTTATTTTTAAACTATTGAGAGCAACAAAAAAGCATAAGGAAAAAAATAATTTTTTTTAAACAAGGGAGTTTAGTACATAAAAAATAAAAATAATAAAAGAGCGTCGGAAGAGTCAAACGTTAGTGATAGACCCTCTATGACACGAGGCCCATGATTCGTCACAGCTCCAACGTGCACCAGCCGGAAATCCAACCCAGGTCTGTATTCTACAACTACACCACTGGTGCTTCTCGTCTGAACGTCTTGAGGGAAGTCCTATTTCCATTGCCTTTGTCGCATCTGCTATCCCTTTCCCTTACGTTCTCACTGATAATTTATTTTGTGCTTTTAATAAAAAACTTTTCGCACCCAAATCCAAAATGATGTTCATGGTTGGCTTTGGCTATGCAATGCTTCTAGGTTATAGACTACTTAAACATCAAACAACATTCCATTCCTTTCATCACTGTTATTACGCATACATCAGCTTCACTTTTTTACCTTCAATAACAGTGGTAGCTAAAAGCTATTGGGTGTATGCAAAGATGCATAATGGCATTGAACCAAGGTTGTATTTTCACAAATTTTATATATTTAAGGACTCTCAAATCAATTGAATCTCTATAGCATTTTGCAAAATTATATAGCCAATATAGCAGCAGAGTTTGCAAAATTTTCAGCTTGGACTTTCCTACCTATGCCAATGCCGAACCAAATCCAAGTGAACATTTACCCACTAATGGAAGCCGACAAGAAGGAAAGCAAACGAAAAGAATGTACAAGACACAAGATACAGTTTTGAATGTCATACTAAAATAAAAACTTCAAAACAACCGATGCAACAAGGAAAACAAAGAATGGGGAGAAGAGGTCTTACTAAAGGCTTCGATATGTTGTTAGCATCTACTGTTAAATGCTTACTGTCTTCTATTCTTCCGATTTTCTGTTTTGACCGTCCTTCAGACGGACAGAGGTGGAAAATCTTGTTCATTTTCCAGATGGTATAACTGCCCTGCATCACTAGAAACCCATACCACAAAAATTAGAGGACAACCTTCAAAAAGTATGAGGATGACGAAATTGGGAAAGAAAAACAAACCTAAATCATCACCAGATTGTAACGTATACTCTATGGTATAGCAAAATTTTATAATACTAGAGAATTCTGTTACCCTTCTACATTTCTTTCAAGAACTGGCCTAGAGCTCTCTGCTGCAGGTACCATAGCACTTGGTGTGGAACCAGAAGTGCAAGGAGTGTTAGACTCTGGCAAAACATTGTCTTCTGACATGTGTCTGCTCTGTAACTCAAGGTTACACGACCCGGATTCAAATCTCTCAGGTGGGTAACTTAAACCATTGGCGGTAGATAAACCCCAAAAGGATTGGTAAGGTCGATGAGTAATGGATGATCCAAATTTCGCAGGGCCCAGAGCTGGGTATTCCTCTGGTGAGAGTTCATGGCTACCTTCTTGAGACAAAGTCATCTCTTGTTGAACAGTCGCAGAGCAATTATTATTAGTGCATCTCAGAAGCTGACTCTGGGCTTTTGGAGCCTGGAGATTTCCTCCCCCGGATGGGGGCCTCTCTGGATTAGAACGATAATTCTGCAATCTTTTAAGCATCAGGAGTCGGATATAGCCGGAAAATGTGAATTTAACAGAGGTGCAAGAATACAGTTCTCAAATAAACATACAATGTTCAAAATATATGTTCCCTTTCCTAGTTTCTTCTTATCCTCTGAATCAAAAGCAGGGCAGACGGCACCAGGAGGCTTGGAAAAGCAAAATTCTGGTCCAGAAATACCATTTGAGTCCCGTTGAGAATAAAGATCCTGTTTTAAGGGTAAGGACTGTTCGACAGTTTCCCTATGATTTTCTTTTTGTATATGGGGGGACATAGTAGGACTAGGCAGTATAGGAGTAGATACAGAAAATAAATGGCAACATTGACCATAAAACACACTCCAAAAATGGCCATCATAATCCCCACTAAGGTCCAACAATGATTTTAAAGATTCAGAATCCCCAAAAATGCCAGCTAACTCTCTTTCACAAACTACATTGCGGGCAGCTAAAATGTTCTTGGAGTAAGGCTTTAGACCAAAACTCATACCATCAACAACAATAGAATCTGTCAGCATACTTTCAGAAGAGTTACCATTTTCAAGCCTTCCATTTTGTTTGTTTATGCAAGGTTTCACAGAGAGTGAAGCACCAAGGTTGCTACTCGGAGGAAAATAATCAGATGAATCATTTTTACTTTTCATAGCCTGTAATTCAGACACTTCAAACTCCTTAGCATCCCCAGGGTGACAATATCCTGAAACAGCATTTCTGTTGGCATTGGTTTTTCTTTCTGGCTCTATCTGTGAGGATAAAATATTGAATTGGCATCCCAGCTTGTATCTAGATCCAGAAGCAGCTATAGATCCTGATATCTTATTGTTAGTGGGGCCAAAATTCACTAGTTTTTCTAACAAATAGTTCCTTGAGAACATATTAGCACATGCTGGTGGTATTACATGGTCAGAACTTCTAGCATCGGAAGTCGTAGGAATATTTTGCACATCAGTCATAAGATTGCTACCATGCCTGTCCAAAGTGTTTGCAAAGAACTTAACAAGCTCATCTACTATTCTTTCTCTTGGTAAAATGAGGATTTGTCCAAGCTTGCGAGCTCCGTATGTGAAAGCACTACGAATCCGATAGTAGTTACCTGTAGCAAACCTTAGATTCTTATCATAAGAGTAATATAAAAGGGAAACCAAACTTGCCATTCAATTATGCTACTCTGAAAAGCTTTTTTTATTTTCCTTTTCAGTGTATGTTCTGGGAAGGGGAGAAGCAAGTGTTCCACCTCCCCACCTTTGTAACAAGCAGATGCAGTTACACAAAAAAAAAAAAAAGGAAAAATTATAGAGATATGCCTGGCAGTACCAGAAATGAAGGTCACATTATTGTGTGCAAGATTTGGTCAAATGGTAAAACAACGACAACAATGGATAACGAGGTCATGACAGTGACGGAACTAATGATGAACCAGCAATACAATAATGTTATATCTGCATTACTACCACATTAGCGTAAATTGACAGAAAAGAGGCAATGAATGGAAAACGAAACACTTCCATACTTCTATATAGTTCAAACGATGGCTAGAGAAGCAGGGATGGCCGAAAAATTGGTGATACCATTATAGAAAAATGTTGGCGTGAGGAACAGAAACAAAAGTATATGCCTAACTAGAATTTTTAAGGCAGTAATAGGACCCTATTTCATAACAAAGAAACAGCCTCATACCTCGGTTAACACTTCGCCCAAGATTGTTGTTTCCTTTTAGTGGATCAATTATATTAAGATGCTTCAGTGGAAACAACTGCGAGTTCGTCTCAATCCCCCTTGATGGAACAGAAAACATGCTCATGCACTTACTCAGAAATTCTTCACTCAAAAGTGGATCATTCCCCACATTTTTGGGAACCTCGGCTGCAAAGAGAGGCAGGGAAACGAATCAGTCGAGCAGCTAACAATCTGCCCACCTCATAAAGACAGAGGAGCGTTTCTTGCCCGCTATATCAGGCAGGGAAGATTTGCAAACTGGTCCATTTAAGCTGACACAATAATTCTCCCAATCAAATTTGCTGAAGTAATCCAAAAATCTGTAGAGAACCTGTAAAAGAAGCAATAATATTTAACAGTTTAAATTAATTATATGTTGCATACACTAATAAATATTGATTCCTATAAGTACTTACTGCTATAGGGCCATTTAAAGAAGAGTGAAATAGATGAAATATATATAGGACCAGTGTTTCTAAAGCATATGTAGAAATCAAGCCATGATGAGCACCAAGAATACGACTTTCATAATAGCACCAAGCTTTTATGAGGATAACGCTACGCTTAAAGAGATGATCTTTATCAACAAGTCGATCAACCTGCAAATAAGTAATATGAGATATACATCCTCCATAAACAAACCAGCTATTTTATTCTTAATTTCTTATAATGTTTCAGGCAACAAATTCTGCAACTTAAATTTCACAATCAAACTTAACAAGAAGTCATCAATATCTTGGTTAGATAGACTTTTCCAAATCCATTCTATATCAAGGAGTCATTCAAATGTAATGAAATTGTCAGCAAGAATAGTTTCTATAATACTCATTTCTAGGAACCAATAACAGCTGCACATACAATGAAATGGCCCTCAGACATAGGGGGGGAGGGAACATAAAATAGCTTCTCTAAGGAATCTAAAATGACTAAAAAACCGTAACTGCTATTAACATGTAAAACCAGTATGCCAAACCTGTTCAAGAAAACATAGTGCACAAAGTCCTCCCAACTGATTGAAAGAAATATCTACAACAATATTTTGCACAAGGCACTTCACGAGCTTAACCTGAAACCAGCAATCCAAAGAAAACTTATGAAGATATTTGCTTTCATAGGGAAGGTGAAGAAAAAGCATGCAGCTACCATCCTGCTTCACAACTTAGAGAACATACACCAGGAGTATCTTGCACTCTAATTAAAATCTTGCAGTTGAACATTGCTCTTTTTAATGCTTACTTCAGCAGTATGTAAAGCAACAATTACTTCAAAATTGTTGAGAAGAAAATTGCATTAAAAAGGAATTTTGCCTAGACACAAAATCTGAAAACTATCTGTCCAATTGAAATGCTGTCTGTAGAAAAAAAAAGAAAAAACTGCCTGATAAAAGAACTTATTTAAATTTAAAGCGCAGATTAAATTCAATAGACTTTGATGAAAAGAAATTTAGCCACTCAAACTTAATTTAAATAAATAAAGAATTGGAAGAAAAAAAAGCAGAATGACATTCATGAAGAAGCTTTAGTTTCCATATGAAAATAAAAAATGAAAAAAAAGCTAAAACTAAAAATATATGACCATTATCAAAAGCTATAGCAAAAATTTATCTATTGAGATAAAAATGCAGCTTTAAGCAAACACGCGCACATACACACATACAATTATCAACTTTCATATAAACTTAGTAACAGAAAAAAATTAGGCATCAACTGAAAACCCCCTCTTTCTCCTAAAAAAAGAACTCCCCCTTCAACAACTATATTATTCAGTTTCTAGTCCCTGAACTCTATTCAGTCTGCACAAATGACTACTGACTCCACCATAAAGGAATTGCCTAGCCGTTCCTGGAAGAAAAAGCAAGGATGATGTTCATATTGCTGTCTACGTATTTCCCAGCTTCATGGCACTCCCAGCAGAGAAAAAAAAAAACCTATAATGAACTCATAGAAAGCAGTGGGGAAAATAACAAGTGAGTGCACATATCATATGGACTCCGCATAAGGGTAATACAGACGTTAATTTATTCCTAAGCTGAAGACCAAAGAAGTTAACTGAATCAGATTAGACTTGCAAAATTAAGGCTAGAAGGAGGTATAAACCTCAGCATCAATGCAATGGACATCCTTTACTTTGCACGGAGTTTTTGATTATGCTCTTCAGCCCTGAGAATAGCATTAACATCAGAAACCAATGTATCCTCGATATGTGGACTACTGGGCGTGGTTAAGTCGATATCTCCATCGGGCAAGTATGTCTTGAGCGGAACTGAGCCATATAGGAAAACCTGCAAAAATGAAAATTTAGAACGCAACAAACGCAAGTATTTAAGCATATTAATATGTTGAATACCCAAATAAGTATGGCCCATTTGTTTTACTTATAAGCATCTTTTGGAAATGTATTGAAAACAGAAAAATCAAATACTACCACAAACAAGTAGAATGAATAATCAATATTAGGTTGATATAAGAAATAGAAAGAAGGCATTGATTCCCTAGCAAAGGAGGAAGTATTGTTTGGGTACCATATAGCACTTATAATATTAAAGGCTATCAGGATTTGAACCTGATGACCGGAACTTTAGAGAATTAAACACTACTATAGCACTTATAACATGAAACCATAACTTTAGAGAATTAAACACTACTATATATAAAACTAGAATGATAGCACGTGAAAACTTAAAAATGACAGTGAGAAACCTGCATTACATGAAACCTCAACAAAACGAACAAATATAGAGCACAACCATCTTGCGTTACTGAGAAGCAAGAAATATAAATAATGTCCCCAAAAATAAAAAGGAAAAGAGAAGAAAAGAAAAAACAGAAGAATTTTGGGTAAAACAAAAGTAAAGGAAAACAAGAGATTAAACTGGGGAAGGTGAAGAAAAAACCTGGTAGCCAAGACCATCTTGAATGAGTCGTTGAATGTAGTCTATAACCTCTTTCCGCTTTCTCTCTGCGTCCAAAGTTGGTTGCACACTCCAAAGTATACGACGCGTGGTTTCCTCTGCCTTCTCCCAACTCTGTCTCGCAATTGAACAGGACTGATCAGGATTCGACAACGACAGGGAAAACGGAGGCCTAAAGCACAGGCAATCAGGATCCTCCCTTGAAACGTCAGCATCTGCGTTGGCGTTGGCGTTGGCGTTGGAGTTGGCATAACAAACTCGAAGATCACCCATTGTTTGTTGATTCACCAAAGTGTTGGATCAACAAGAAAAGAGTCAAAGACAGCGGCAGTGAATAAAAGAACCGTTTAGGCACACTGGAATTACATCAAACGATATATATATTTTTTTGGTGTGTTGTGTTGAGTGATGAGTGACGACTGCCAGGAGAGGAGTGGAGAGAGGGTCACATGATGAAGGGGGAATTTTGTTTTGTTAGTACTACAATAAATTGTTAGCCTTTGATGATGAAAGCGGAAACCGCAAAGAAAGAAATGGGTTTTCTTTTCTGTTTTGGTTTTCAAAGAGACAAAACAAAGAAAGAAAGAAAATAAAAAAGAAGATGAAATGGATAGGTTAGTATATAATATTTCTTTACGAACAAAAAACAAATAACAAAACCCTACTTCTCTCTTTCTCTGCGTCTTCTCTTCCGTTATCGTTCGCGTTCCTCTCTCTCTCTCTCTCTCTCTCGGTCTCACAGCTCACAAACACGTAGCCTGGCCTGGCGCGCCCCAACGCCACGCAAAGCCACCGAGACAGTAGACAGGACAATTTTGTTTTTTTATTACTCCTTAAGTCGTACTAAAATAAACTGCCCAAATGTGTTACTCTCACTCTACTATTGCAGAGAAAACGAGACCCTCTATCCTGGGCTGATGTTTTGGCATTGCTCCGGCTATAGCACAATTGCAATGGCCTTATGGCCTATACATACGATAATGATAACGACTTCCCTACTCTCAGCTAGTACCATTCTTCTACTACTACTAGACACTCACACGTAATCCCGTTTATGAATGGGGTCATATCAAATTTGTTAATTTTAAAAAGTTTTTTCAAAACCTGGGTCAGACTTGAAAAAAAAAAAATTTTAATATTCAAAATATATTTTAAAATAAAAATATTTCAAACCAAATCTGAACTTAAAATATCAAGTTAGAATCGAATCAATTTGGCACACATTAGTATATTTATAGTTTAGGCACTTTTCCTTTCATGCTTTCACCGCTTGTGACTTGAAGGAGGGAGCCTGATAATTATCGTCATTTATGATTTGATGGTGTGGACTGCTAGGCACTTGTTGATATTGTGTTATTTCCAGTTAATTAAAATTCTCCTATGTCATAAGAGATTAGTACAAAATCATTTAGCTTTGAGTACTTTTCCCTATTCTTCCCATATTCATTTTGCCACTAATAATTCCATATCTTCTTTACCTCCAACATCAAAATTTTATTGGAACTTGTGATGTCCAATTAAAATGAAAATTACATGAAGAGAATGTTGAGGTAGTAGCCTAGTTTTAGTACTACTTGCAGTAAGGGATACCAATTCAGTTAATAATCATTCAGAACAATGTAATATGGACTTAACATAGGCTAAATTGGCAACAGCAAATTAAAATATGATATTTAAACATAATACAAAATCCATAGATATGCACACTAGAAAGTAATAGATTTACTGCATTAACTCAATGAGGTTTATCTGGTTTTCAGACTATGCTATCACCGCTTCTAGTTTGTTGACACATGACATAGTAGACTAATCAACATAATAATATAGTTGAGACTTGAGAGCATATAAAGTTTAGAGAATATTTAATGAACAACAAAATGGAGGATATGAACTACCCCCAGTTTGAAGCCTCTACACTTCAAGTACGAGCACCGGCCCGTGCTCCTGCAGGACGTGTAGCTTGACCAGGAACACCAGGTTTTGGCAGATCCTCCCCAGACACATGAGAAGAATTAAGTAACAGAGATTCCATACCAAATGGAAATAAAATTGTGAACCAATCAAGGCAAGAGAATGAATACCACAAGAATTTAGTAGAAAAAATCATTACTCAAAAACTGAGCATGCATTTCAATTGAAACTATGTTTTACACAGCTTGATGAGGAGGGTCAAGAAATATTGCTTATCTCATGGTCCATATGAAACAGTAAATATTAAAGCAACAAGAATCCTTGCTTAATTTTGCTAATTGCTTTAGTTTCCTTAAAACTCACAGTAATAAATGCAAACATATACCGGAAAGCTAAAGGTTTAATCAAACAGCAAAATTCAAGGGGCAGGTAAAGAAAAATACCCAACGTCTAAAGCGTTGAGGTGGATCACGAATCCTCCTATCAGTGCGAAATCGGACTATGAGAGTGGATTGCACATGAAACACAGTACCGCATCTTTGCATTAACCTTGGGAAGAGTGTAAGCTTGAGATAGCAAAGCAAAATAAATCCTCAGTTAATCATGAGTAACAATTGTCATAGTCAAAATTGAATTGAAAATGCAAAATTGAAAGAAATTTTTTTGAAAAGAAATGAGTTATTACTTTCATAAACGCAAGCTTGCTGAACATCTCTAACTGCAGCTTGCTCAACGATATTCCTCACCAAAAACCTATTGAGAGCTTTGTCATTGGACACCAATCACAAACCATATATTTTAACAAAGCGACATAGAAAAGCAAAAGAAATATCAAGTAACCACTTTCAGTTCATTTTCTTAATTTAGGAAGTAAAAAACATAAAACAGAAGGATTGCTCAAGGAAGGTTCATGTTTTTTTTTTCTTTTTTTTTTTTTTTCTGGTTTTGATGTTCTATAATCAATAAAATGAATTTTTTATTTGCCTTGGCAATCTCTTGAGCAAGGAAAGAAACCAACGGTATGGTTGGAAGCTCTCCATCTTTATTCTTTGGTTGGAAGCAGCAAAACCTTTTTCTCTTGCTAAGCATAGTAAGCAAGCATAAGAGTGAAGAGAGGTGACAGTTGAAGTACCATCTACCAAGAGAATGTTAGTTTCAATCGTTTATAAGCAGAAACGCCTACGATTCAAACATTAGCTACAACAGCTTTTCCCTTTGTTTTCCGTCGAGAAATGTATTTGCAAACTTATATATAAAAAAGAAACCTTGGGGCAGCATTTGCCGCAGTTAGAGCAGCGAGCTTGTTTCTCCCTCCATTCCTTCGTTTGAAAGTCTGTCAAAAACCACACACACGCACATATATATAAATCTATTTCAAAATGCAAAATATACTAGAAATATACAAATTTTAAAAAATAAAAAACAAAGACAAAGAGTGAGAAACAGATGTAGCTGACCATCTTGAAAGTTGAAGTAAGAACCATAGGGCTCGACTCGGTGACTCTTGGCTTTGAGTGTGGCACCCCTTCTGGCTCGCTAGGGTTTTGTGGCGGGAGGAGGATGAAGATGACCCCATCAAACTCGTGCTTGTTTTTATAATCTGTTATGTCTCATTTAAGGGTTACTTTTCGGACTTTACCCGAATCGAGTTGCTTATGTGGGGGTGGGGTGTTTGGGATTGCTAGTATTGATTTTTTTTGACAAAAAGTCGAAGAAGTCATTGCAAATTTCCCCTTCAATATCGAATTATATGATTATATAACAAAATACTAATAAATGAAATAGAAAAAACTATTGCAATCACATTTATTTTTTTTAATAAAAAATTAAAATTTTTATTTATCAATCAAAACTCAAAGCTCATATTAAATGAAGTTCCATTGATAAATAGGATGCACCACCCTGAGCACTACTAACAGGAAATCAGGAAATGCCTCCGATGGAGAAGCTTGTGCCCTTTGCTAAATGTATAAATAATACATTAATATTCATAACTTATTTAATTTTGATTTAAATAAAATTTAAATTTAATTTGATCATTGTCAAGTTAAATTACTTATCGAATAAGTCAAATTTAAATATCTTAATATTCGATTCGAATAATTTGTGAGTTTAATTAAATTTATAAATTTTAATATATTTTTATTATTTTAATTAAAAATTATTATTTTATCTATATATATAAATTTGAACTCAAATTTGAATATATAGTTGGATTTGAAATCAAGCATAAAAATCAAATTCATTTTTATTAAATGAACCTAATAAAATAAATTCGAATAATTTGATTTTTATTTTAAATTTAACTCTCACTTTAAAATTAAATTTAATTGGATTCAAATCAAATTTCAAGCTAAATTCAAATTTGAATTTTTTACTATATATTATATCAACTCTATGTGATTCAATTAAATCTCTGCATGCAACTATCGAAAATGGGATCAACACTGTTTTGGTGCTCCATGAAATGGAGCAACGTGCAGCGGCATGGGAGCTAACATGTTTACGATTGATTACAAGAAGATGGGGAGCATCATACAGGACGGGGCCTATTTTCCCATGGTAACAAAAATCTGACATGGCAATTGCTCCATGTCCGGAAGAAGTGATTAATGTACTTGCCATATATTATTCAACAACTTCCCATTGCTGTAGTAAAAAAAACATGAACATAACTAACCCAACTCCAGTGCTTCAATAAGAGCCTTTTCAAGAGAAAGCTCTCTATTTCATAGTCTCAACTCTCAACACATTGGATTAGATTAATCACCTGTTCCATCTCAGTTATGCACTCAAACACATTGATTACAAACATATTTAAGAGAGAGGCAAGGTAAAAGGAAAACAAAATTTTATTTAAGAGAAAATATATCTAGAACAAGTCCGCAGAATTTTATGACCAAGATGTATCGTCAAGAGAGAGTTGGATTCTTCTTCTAAACCAGATGCTTATAATTCTTAACAGACTAAACTGTACAATCTACATCCAGTAGCTTCAAACTTACTCAAGGAAGCAAGTATTTCTCTTGTGTACATTTCCACTAGCATACTCCCACTTCACCGTCCATATGTTGTCCAGATACTCAGCTTTCACATTTTTGTACTTTATTACCAGCATAATTCAATTGTTAAAGAACATAACCAATCAACACTAGAATCAATGTGTAATTGCATCTTCGTAAATCTATTTCTGAGTGCAAAACAGGTTCTATTAGGATTTTCCTTTCCAAAGTGGAGACATTAATTTCCCTAAAATTTGAGAGATAAATGTATGATTATTTCATTATTAACAATCAGATACTCCTTGAAAACCATGTAATTATTTAGTTTTAACACACAAACCTGGACAGAAAACATATATATCCGGCAGCTTTAAACTTACTAGCTCAAGGAACCAAGTATCATACCTCAAGAACATGCTTTGTTGTACATTTCACTCGCATATTCCCAGTTAATAACCTTCCATATGTTTGCCAGATAGCTTTCAGATTTTTATACTGCATCAGGAACAATAGTTCAATGGTTAAGTATCAATAAATTAAAGAATAATAGAATATTTTAGCAATTTACCGAGGGATATAAGTTTTGGCAGCTTACAGCTGTTCGCATTAATATTTTGCCTTTAGTTTGCTAAAAAGAAAATTCCCTAAAATTATATCTGACAGGGCAAGAAAGACTTCCGAGCATGATGGATCAACCGCAGGTTGTTGGCAGTCAGGAGTCATAAGCAGATGCAGATGATGAAATGTGAAAGAATAGAAAGATGCACCTGTTAGTAGTATGTATACTCCCAAACATCAACCCCCAACAAAAGAACCAAGTTCGATCCTTTGCTTATGAGTGGATCCTGCAACAAGTTCCAATTTCCAAATCAAATCACTTGTATATGTTGCTATAACAAAACAAATGGAAGGTACAAAATTAATATTTGAGAAAGTTTTAGAATTAGTGGAATTGAGAAGCAATTGGACCTGGTTTGCGGTGGTTTCAATGGAAAGCCTCTTGAGATCCTTTCTTTATCAAGGGCAAGCCACTGTAACAAATCCAAGGTAGGCGTAGTTGTGTCAAGGCCCCAAGGCAAAGGTTAACTCTATAAAATTTCAAAGGAAGTAAGAAGAAGGAAAAATAAAGAATTTAAAACTGACCACCAGCCAGAGCCTTGCAAAGCAGCACCTTCCATATTGATTTCGTCAATCAACCGTTCCAGAGAGCCAAACTGCATGAGAACAGCCTTACCTAGCGCCCCTGCCGGACGCTCACCGCCTCCTTTCTGCCATAGTTTGTTCGTTATTTTTTGCTTCAGAAAAAAAAAAAAACCGATGAACTGGAATTGGACTCACTGTAACAGAAGCAAGATTCTGCCAGAAAATCGAGTGGTTTATATGACCTTCAAAAAATATAGTCAGAAATGACTTACAGGATTAATTACACTTATAGAAGACCTGAAAATTATATAGAAAGGGATATATAACAGAAAAGGTACCTCCTCCGTTGAATTTGATGGCACTTTGGAGCTTGACAACAGTAGGAGAGTCGGCCTTGGACATGGCATGATCAAGCTGCTACAAAGCTCGGTTGAAGTTGGTGATGCAAGTTTGATGGTGCTTTTGGTGGTGGAGCTCCATTATCTCTGCGCTGATGACAGGCCCCAGTTCATCATAGTAATATGGCAGGTCAGGGAGCGTAAACGTCTGACGTTGGCGGACATGGTTTGGTTTAACTTGAAAACTCCTCCTCCGGACGTTTCAATATTTCTGGTTAGTGCTTGCAGGCTTTTTTGAGTCGCAACTACTAGAGCCATCAGTAAAAATCTCAGAATATGCCTTTGCTCTTGTTTTTTCGGTCTCTGCTCTCTATAAATAGCGTATAGACTACAGTGTCTCATTTCCAGGACTCAAAACTTTCTAAACATACATAGTCGAGAAGATAGATAAGGATGCACCGATTGGCGCGATAACCACCGAGACCCAATGCAATGCACTTTTTTATTTTTTTGCATTTTCTAGAGCACCGAAATACCGAATGCATGCAAATAGTAGTTCTACTCATACTTCATATTCATATATACGTCTATTTGCCCCTCATTCTGGGATGAATTTATTTGAACTGGTTCCCTATTCATTGGTGATCGCTTCTTGGTTAATATCTTCAACAAAATAAAATAAAATAAAAAGGACAATTAGCTAACGCATTTGGATACTCCTTCGAAAGCAGGGTGGTGAACAGGACCGCCATCAGGAAATAGCAATTTCGGAGGCAAGAGGTTTTACCATCCTTCACTTCGCCAGGTGGAACCAAGGAACATTTTTTAATACAAATGGCAATGTGAATACTCCTTCATTTCTTCAAAAATATAGAATTTTTCTAAACAGAAATAACTGCTAGGAAAAATATCGTTGTCTGGTAACATTATACATTTAACAAATCAAATTCTGGTGTGCATTCCATTCCCACGCCTGAATGCTAATACACAACTAACAACCAAAACTGCTATATTACGCATTTTCTTCGACTCTTGAAACTAACATTCTATAGAAGTTGTCATGTTCAAATAAATCCTAACTGTTGGTACGCAACAGATAAGCCACCCTTACCAGCAACATCGTCGTCGCTGGAACAGATTTGATTACTAATTTTTCATCCAAGGGAGAATGAATATAACATTTGGAAAATTTTATGCATGCAAGTCCTTGTTCGAATTCCATGCAGGAGCTTTTGCAACAATACCATCACTCAAGATCCCACTTCCGTTATCCACACTAATTAGAGGATCAGATTCACTTTCTTTAACCTGCATCATTCAAGAAAGAGGAGAATAGTCAGCAAATATTCCAAGATATCAGGAAAAATAGGGATCACATATAACATTTTGGTAGGCGAAGGTCATTAAAACCACACACATGTACACAAAGAACTACCTGTGGCAATTGTGATACTTCACTAGCCTTCTGCTGCTGGCTCTCAACAGTGCAATAATATGAATAAACAACCATTCCAACTACAGCAATCAAGATCCCCAAAATGTTGCGCCAGCTAAATGGATCATGAAGTAGAACATAACCGAAGGCCAAAACAAGGCATGTTTTGAGATGTCCTAGGACCTGATAGGTGACCGGGGATGTCTTTCCAATTACCAGAAACGTACTAAAGTTGACAGAGACAGATATCAGGCAGGACAGCACAATGAAGAACTGCAACAAAGATTGCACATGGGAACAATTAGAAACAAAGAAATCTAAGAAAACTGTAATACTACTATATTTTCTCTCTCGTTCTTTTTCTTTTGGAAGGGGGTGTTTGGAATTTGTCAGCAATGATTCCTTACCAGCACTTGAGGGGTATACTTGAAAGCAAAAACATTCTGGTTAGTCAAAAGCGCATCCAGGAATGGGCCAATGATGAACAAAGTTATTGCCTGATAAGGGCAGGACTGGTAGAGAAGTTGGGTTGAAGATACTTTGAACTTCTTCTGAATGGTATTAGTCATCTAAGAGGACTGAGTTAAGAACTTAAACAACTAGGAGAATTTTGCACTTGGAGAAAGAAAAACCTATTCATGCAGCACAAATTTAACAATTCATTTATTGTTCCTAAACATGGACATAAATGACAGAAACAAAACATGAAAAGAAATAGCAAATATCACTCCAGCTAAGGATACAATTTGAGCTACGCACGTAGTAACAACTGCCAGCAAAGAAAGGATAGAACCCAGGAGATTGAGCTGAAGATCAGTTACAGTTGCAATTCCAACACCCAAAAGAAGAATGGCCAATGAAAGTTGAATATTCCTACTGCAATAGCATATAAATGTATCAAAGTACAGCCATAAACAATAAAATACTAATCCAAAACAATAGCAGGACTGCAAGCAAAACCTGAAACCACTAGCAAATTACAGTATAAAACAAGTAAAGATTTCTTCAATTAAGAGGAGTTTAGAAATACAAGAAATTTTGGATTGTCGCAGATGAATAATGTAACCCAAACTAGAAATTTCAAGTGTTTATAAGCACACAAGTTCCTTATCATCCTCTGATAGTAAGAGGAGGAATTGCAATTTTTTCCTACTTTTTAGCGTTTAGCATGAAACAGTCACAATCAAGGCTTTCAATCCTTGCTCGTCAACATGTTAGCAACAGAAAATGGCCCCTAAGCTGATGAATGCAATGCCTAGCCCTCTAAAAAACCTATTCCTAACTTTTATCTCCAAAAACCACGGTTGTAAGAGGCCAAATTACAAGATCATGAAAGAACGTCAGTCATGCAAAGAAACAAGCATGCTCATAACTGACCTGAATTTCTTCCTGAAGAAAAGGGTCTCCAAAAGAACGGTACAGGGGATAATTGCCAGTTTTGTCATCTAAAATAAAAAAAAGGACACAAATTGTCAGAAACCGATTCTCCTAATATGCTTGTAAAAATACGAAGAAGGGATAAACTTTGAACTGGATATACATAGCACTAACAGATTCCATATCCCTAGAAGCTGTCAGCACAAAGTATCATTCTGTGCAAATTATGTTGGAATCAAGCCAAACTTGGACATGACTTACATAAGAATCAAGAGAATAACGAACTGAAAATACAACGTTACCTGGTAGAAACCAACAGAATTGAAACCCAAACTAAGATTCAAAAGCCCAATGGATATCCCATTTAATATACCAAATCCCATGACAGCTCTGGCATCAAAGGGCTTGTGCTCAAACAATTTCATCCATAAGGCCACATGAAGAGAACAAAATGTGACCAGGAGATGCCAGCTTGTCAAAGTTGTGGCTGTAGAACCCAGACCAAAAATTAGCATAAACAATCAAGTACTTGCAGGCAGGCAAAGATCAGAAATTCAGATGATGCTTTTTCAATTAACAACATGCAATCACAATAAACTATTAGCTTACATCTTCCATGGTCTTTAATTAATGAGTGTGTGGTAGGATTTATGAGATCTAAAGAACTTTCCATTATCTTTTGTCAAAAATAACACACCACATCATGATAATTAGCATCAAGAACTAATGCAAAGACAAAAGTCCAGAAAAGTTTTTCTTCTTAAGACAATGAAGGAATTGAGAACATAATTCACCTTATTGTAGCTAAAAATGATTTACAATAATTGGAAGCAATATAGAAAGAACAGACACTCTGAAGAGTCTATTACTGACGACAAGCTAAAATCTAAAAGAAAAATAAATATACAATGAGATTATAACAATTAACAAGGTTAAGCCAGCCAGATAAAACCTTATAAACTCTTGGTTATAAACTAAACTATTCTTTTCAGCACACAATGTTAACGTATGTGAAATAAAAAATCAGCCGACTTCACACATTATAGTATATATCTGCCATAAATCACTTGCAACAAATGAGGCATGGGTCGGAAACAACCTTGTCTCTCTTAATGAATTGTGACTTCATTTGATCACTTAGTCAGGAACTCGTATGAATACCAACCAGATCAATTTTCGCACTTAGATGATGCTTACAAATAATAATTGATAGTTATCCCTCTTTAATCATTTTCATACTCATACAGGTTCTGATTCTAATCACTTACAATCTCCTAATTTCTTTTCAAGGGATTGATATTCCCAGAGCATACATTCTAATGTGTGGATGTATAGAACCAGATCAATTCATAATGTCCGCAGTAGCACACAGGACAGCAATTGACAGTCTATTCAACTTGTAATTTGGGACTACCACATGTTTTCGTGTCATGACAATTCATTGTGGTTGAAAACGAAAGCCATCTATAATTATAGTGACCGGATCGCATACTTGATGATATAAACAAATCAACAATGAAAGAAACTGAAGACAAAAGTTATATTTAAAGGTACCCTAAATCCAAAATTACAGAGGAAAAAATGCCGGAATATGGAAGTGCCCAATTCTGGTGACGGATCAAAAGTAATAAGATATGGTAAAAAACAGGGAACCCACATAAAAAAAAAGAATCCAGCAAACACGAATGGAAAGCGATGGGAGAATTAAGTGAGGTGTATTCAAACTGACCAAAGGTGAAACCGAGACTGCTGATAAGAGCCTTGTTGCATATAACAATGGAGACGGAGGAGACGACCGATAAACTGAGAGCACCTATTGTCCCCAGCTGGAACTTGTTGTTCTCACTCATTTTTCCTTTTGAATTTTGTTTGTCAATCGTGATCCAAATCTACGTAATCCCCTAGGCTTCCCGATCACATATACGTAGAGTATAGGTATAAAAACTGAATCCTCGCCCTATATTGGTGGTTAAAATTGCCGAAAAGTGTTCAAAATGAATTGTCGAAGAAGCGGCTTCAACTGCAAGAATGAGAACGAGGAGGCGCCAAACAAGGAAATGAGATAAAATTAAAATGAACATAGAAACAGAGCATCGAAGAACCCTAGATCTGATGCTTTAAAGAAAAGATGAGAGAGAGAGAGAGAGACAGAGAAACCTCAAAGTCGGATAGTCCGATAAATAAGGAAATCTGCGAAACACAGACGGTTGCATATAAATCCGTCGGTGTTACGGGGAATGAGTGTTTTTTTTTTTTCTTTCTGAAAAAGAAAATAGGAGAAATAGAAAATGACAAAAGAGGAGGAGGGAGGAAGAGGGAAGAGAAAGGAGAGGAGAATTGAGTGGGCCCCGTTAATCGGCGGATAAATTTGGGGTCGCAATTACTTCACTTTAAATAACCAATTTTAAATTAATTTTACTAAATGAAAACGTAACCCCTAAGTGATGTTAATTTAATTTGCTGATGTGTTACCCTTTGACTTTTGAGTGTTTTGCTGTTACCTTTTGACTTTTGAGTGTTTTCACGTTGGAGGGGTACGTAGATTATAGATAAAAGAGAAAGCAGTGGACTGGATTTTTACTGTTTGATTTTACTTTTACGACAAGTCACTGCTTTTCTTTTCTTGTGATCTGTCAAAATGATAAATCAGGACTGGCCCGTATAAATGTTATTCAATAATTATTGTTCCAAAATTGACTTGTCCTTCTTTCCCCGCTGTTTTTCAATTCCAAACACATTTTTTTCATTACAACAACAAATAAGGCATGTTGTATAGTGTACAAAACATTTCATATAGTAATTACTAAATCTATTGTTGGATTTAATTTTTTTCTATTGTTGGATTTTCTTTTGTGAATTAAAATTTAAGAGAAAAAAAATTATTTCACTTTTAAAGTTAGGTAAACTGTCAATTTAATTGAAATTTATAAATTTATTCAACTTTCACCTATAAAATTTTTAAATTTATATATCGTTTTATCAATAAAAAATCATGAACAGATTCAAATTTGAATGTTAATACACTCTCAACATTCGTTTTTTTATCACTTCTACAATCTTCATTGGCAATTATTATTATTATGCTTAAAAATATATATACTCCTATACTCTACTATATTATACTATATTTGTTGTTTTCAAACAATATACAGTTTGCTGTGCAAATCGAATTCAATGGATGGAGTAATGAATGAATGGAAACACTTTAAAATATATAGTTTTTGACAGCTATTAATCAAAATGCCTGGTGTCATCTTTAAGATGCACTTTTTCCTACATATTTGGTAATTAAAGACAACTCATTTTCTTCACTAACACCTAACTATATATCTTTTTATCTTTGGACGTTACACCATCCAACTAGTTTTCAATGTTTGGGACTAGCTTTTCAATCTCATCTCATGCTTTCAAACTTTGTTCTTATATATTATTCATATATACTAATTATTATAATAAGCAAGCATGTGCATCACATGACAAGGAGACACAATTCTTCTTCAAAGTGGAATTCATTTGGATTTATTTACTACTATATAGGCGTAGACTCCATTTACCAAATTCATCTTTAAATAACCAAAAAAACTAAATTTCTATCCCATCTCATTAATTATTATCTTAAGTTAAAAGCAAAACAATTGGACCATCCAACAAAGTTAAAGAGTAGCCAAAAGAAAGTGAATAGACTCCTAAACTCATGCGCGAACATTTTAAAACACAACCAACCACTTAGCAAGCTAGGATTCATAAGCAAAAAACAAAAAGGTCGAGAGAATTTGAATTCTGTCACTTATGTAGTATAAAGTTATTATTGGTCGGTGATTTTATAGGACCGAACCAAACCATGTACGTTGGCCCAAAAAGAAAACTATATATAATATATATATAATTGGGGTCTACCAGCTGGATCCCGTGGCCCAACTTAGTCTCGTAGCCCAAATTCCTAAACGGCCTAGTTTTGTCATCTTAATCCACCACACTACAGCCCCTAGTTTTTGTAGTTGTAGTTGTTGTAGTACGTAGTAGTGATTAGTGTTCATCAGGAGTTGGATAATTCCACAGTACATCTCTCAAACAAACATGGTATTGCTGTAAAGATTCATGGCTGACAAAATTGTCAACTACTGAAATCAACTAACCAGTCGGATTAATTTTTAGAATACATGAATATTTGTAAATATTGCAATCCATGGCGAAAGTGAAATTCATGGCTAATGTTTATGAAAGGGGTAGAGACTCTAGCGGGCGCATTTTTAGTCACCTCAGCATTTTCCGGACCATCACAACACTACTGTTACAATAAACTACACAATTCTCTGCCTCTTAAGACTTGTAAGAAACAGATGTAAATTTACATATCTCCACTACTCTTGGAGAAATTTTCTAAAATTGACCTCCTTCAAAAGTCTGACCAAACTGCCAGTTAGCAGGCACCACGTTGTAGCTTGTCCCAGTTCTACCGTCACTGGTGGTTACTTGGAAAGACAGGCTCTGGCCATTGAGGTAGGAGTTGCTCTGCCAGTTTTGGCCCCAGTTTCTAGACATGCGTTGCCACCCTGTTTTGGAACCTTTGATGGACACTGCATGGACATCTCCTGCACCGCCGACGTTTGTGATCAAGACCAGGTTGAAGTATGAGTGTCCATTAATGGTGAATCTTATTCCTCCTTTCTTCACACATGGCACCCTGCCAAACCGACATAAAGTACATCAATCAGTATCTAATTTATTACTACTATATATACTTATCCAAGAAAAAGAAAAGGAATTTCTAAATCTAAACTAATTAAGACAGTCATGATTGTTCAATTTTAACCATTGGTGTACCAATTATTATGCGCAAAACTATAAAGAAAAGCAACCCGTTACTGCATGGACTATGTTTTAATGATCTCTTTACCTTCTAAAGACAATAGGCACAATTCCAGCTCGGTATTGGGCAATTTGCAAGAAGGCGGGCTCTGCCAAATCAAAATGTTGGAGAGGGGGATTGCACCACCCACCATTGTCATTAGATAAAGCAAAGTTAGGGGGGCAGAAGTTTGTAGCAGTCACAGTGATGGTCCCAGCAAGGCACCATTTGGGATCATCATTGCATCGCATCTCATAGCATGCTCCACAATTGAGGCCATTGTTGAACAAGGCTGTGCTTAATGCTGCAGTCTTTGTTCCATAACCTTGACTGTACAAGTTCCCGTAGCCACATGCTCCTCCTGGAAATATTCAAAACAAAACCTCTCCAAATTATTACCAAAAGATTAAATATTCAAAACTCAAAAAACAGAAAGAGGGTGAATCGGGTTAGAAGTTGAGTAGCAGTGTGGCACTCACCCATTGTGCCAGAGGCATCACCACCGCCATAGAAAGTGGCATGCGCATTTTGCCAGCCGCCATAGTCTCCAGCAATTCCATTCAAGTTTAAGCTAAAGAAGAGAATAGAGAGAAGCATAGCTGAGGAAAATGTCTGAGCAATCATTTTTAACTAATAATGCTACAGAAAAGGAGGAGGCTGGACTCGTGGGAGTATGTATACGATGATACTCGATTGCTTTGTGTTCTGTGTACAAGGGCTTTGAAGAGGGTTTGCATTTATAGGCAGAAAGAGCAGAGCACACGCCAGGGCAGCAGTAGCTAGTAGCTGGGTGGGGTTAGCAAGAGCCGGCCAAAGCCACGAATGGATTTGAGGAAATCGAGAGAGTACATGCACATGCACCGGTTCTGGTTGAGCTCAACAACCGCTACCCACCGTGGGCCACAGTGCACATGCATCAATCTTCAACTGTATCTTAGCAACTTTACAAAATTATTGCACTACTTTTCTCGGTTGCCAATATTTGGTGTCCCTGTTTAATTAATCTGACCAGTGTTCTGAGTCTGAATGTTGTGGATAAGTAGGGCATTATGTGCGAGTTGGAGGCCATAAACTGAACTTTGTCCTTTCCAAATTTCAACTTTGACAGACAATAATAGTATAAAGATCTCTGCGCATGGAATGAAGAAAATGATCTTCATTAAGCAAGTAATAGTCACTCACTCGGCCGGCCATACGCTTCTCATCTTACTCATTTTAGTTACTGTAAATGCAAATGCATGGTGATTGATTTCCACCGAAAATACAGATTTTGAAAGGTGAGTTGGAGTTTGCTGCAGACATGCAAGCTGACATGTTAGAAGTTGAGTCACCTCTCATTCACATGCTCCATGGGATAGCAGCAGACATGTATTAAATAGTTAAGCTCTGACGTGGAATTTTGAACCGGCCAAGTAAGGTGTATAGTTGGTGCCCAAAAAATCAGGTGTGGCGATCAGTTGCTGAATGCCGACGTGGCTTTCATAAATGCAAGTCCTCCATTTTCACGCATTTTTTTTGTTTGTTTTCCTTTTGGTTTTTATCATTTAAGAAAGAAGTATCACAAGAGAGCTAGATTTGGTTTGGGCAGAAGAAGAGAGTTAGTTCATTACATAATGTAATACATTAATTATTTGAATCTGCTCATAGACGTTTACTTGTAATTGATTTGGGTCCTACCATGTCAGGAGCACATGCTGAATCGGGCCCTTCAATCTTCAATCAATGCATCAATTTCGTCAATTTTGGAGGCATTAAAGATTTATCACAGATTTATTCTTTGTTAATATAAGCATATTGGCATTAAATAATTAACACTTTTATTAATATTTCTTTAATTTTGTACTATAGTATGCTTGAAAAAATGTAAGCTTACAACCTACAAGCAGGAGCTGCGATCACCAAGTCCCCACAAATCATTCTTTAGGACAAGTGTTTCAAATTATATCCACAAAGATAAGGAAGCAAAAGAGATCCTTTAATTTAACATTATCTTATTTGGTTAGGGCCGGCGGGGCTTAATGAAACTGCCCTTCGTCCCCATGCATGCTGTGCTATCAGATTTTATGGGAGTACCATGTGTTGTAGTAGGGAGGAGCCAGACAAACAGCAGCCAGAAAAGGGACCCATTTTAGCTCTCACTGACATACAGAAAAACAGCAGCTCCAACCTCTAAGTCCCAAAACCCCACCATGTGCAATTCAAGGGAAAAAAATGTTAAAGACGGGGTCAGTCATTAGCGCCCTTCCCACACACATGTATCCACATGATCCGTTCAAATCGATGGTTTTGCTTTTTGAATTTTTATGGGATGACCCCTGCATTTTCCATTCCCGCAGACAAATTTACGTATACATGCATCTTCAAGTTCGTGAGCTTACCTCAGCTGGAAATTAATGCATCAGTTCTTTCATTCCTCATCTTTGGCATGTAATTGAACCAAAATCAAACAAAAGATGGAACAACGAAATGAAATTATCATGTCAACCTTCATCATATCGTGCATATCATAGTGGAACCTGCAACAGAGCTTAGAATCTGCATGGATCAAGTCTCTTATTTCATAACTCAGGCAAAAATCATGAAATCAATCTTTCACACGCTTCCATTGATCTTCCAGATCAGGGCTTGAAATCTTAAAAAAGAAAAAAGGGAAAATCAGCGGAAGTAACAGATATCCTTGCAAGATAATAATTACAATAGGAAGAACTAAAGATAACTAATGAGAATATCTATTGTTCATAGTCCCCAAAAAGAATGCTTTGGAATATAAGGAAAAAAATATTAAATGACCATGTTGAATCCAATTAATATTCAAAACACGTTATAAGAATAAATCTATCATTCCACTATTTTGGTCCGTCATGGACTCTGCATTTCCTCCTCTATGCAGATTAAATGAATGTTGTTCCCACCTCCAACCAGCCAGACAAAATCAGGGTCTTCAAACAAGTATACTGTTTTATTACTCTAAGTTGTCCTTTATGCTAAACGTCAATTAGTGCTAATTTAACAAAAGCTGGGGTAGTACTTAGATGATCTCTTAAAGGCCGCAAGGTCTTTAATGAGCTGCGAAAGATCTGTTTTACTTTCAGCCTCGTTTAGGTCTGTGTTGCATCCCCAGACACGAATGGCAAGTCTTCGACATTTGGGAGAAGGTTGCTGCAAATATGTTTTATACCAGTTCACAATGTCCATCTTGTGGATGCTTCTGAGTTCCTCTGCTTCCTTCTTTGACAAGTCAAACATATACCTGAAAGTTAACAACAAATCCATAAAAAAATAATAATAAAGAATAAGAAAGTTGACAATACATCTTAAAAAAAAAAAGGTTAACGATAGATAGCACGGAGAGGCTGCACAAGGTTGTTTTATAGTAGTTATAAAACCATAAACAGAATATTTCTGCCCCTTCAACTTCTACTTATTGCTTCGATGTAAAATTTTAACATTCCCACTATCAGTAGCAGTTGGAAAATTAGGTTTAAACAAACCAAAATCATATAAAAATAGTACCTATTATCAACAATCTGATTCCAAAGTCGATTGGTTTCATATGAGAGGGATGGATCTTTCTCCAGCAGCTTCGCCGTTAGTCCACTCCTATAGCTCTCAAATGATTCATCATCAAGCCCTCCCTGCAATGCATTAGCAAATTAAAAACATACACGCACAAACAACATTTTTATTAAATAATACAGTTAAGCATGCAAGGAAAAGAGCCGTGGATTCTTGATAGGCTCTAATAGAAAAGTAGTTGAAAAGACCAGCATAATACATAACTGATTAAAAACTCACCAACAGCTCTTCCAAGTTGTTTATGAAGTTGTCTGTTCTCTCCTGCAAGTAATCCGGGCTATACTTGGAAGATTGAATGCAGAAACAAAATCCATAAACACGATATGTCACCCTTGGGCTACATTCAACAACATAACCAAGTTGCTCCTTTGTCCTACATTCCAAATTGAATAAAGAATTAGAGAACTCATTCTAATTATTCAATTTATGGCATTGCCCCGCAAAATAAATGGAAAAAAAATATGAACATGGCATGCTATCACATTTAATTTATGCACACATACACTCCTATAAACATGTGATCCACCAATGCTTGCAAAAACATGCATACAGACGGATATTAGTACATAACTAGTGCAATCTGGACAAGTATAGATCTCATACAAGACATAAGTTCAGCCTTAACAGAATCAATAGAACCTTTCTTATGGCCAGGAAAAAGATAAAGTGAATGATTATTTCAATCAACCATTTTTACCAAACCCAAAAGAAAAAGGAAAAAATTCACTTAATTTGCCTGTCTTGGGGTGCTTTTGTGCTCCAACAATCTCTAAGACAGGCTTGCAACATCAAAGATTGATTAACACAATTTCAGACTTCAGAAAAAATTACCTTAGCTGATTAAAAAGTGGTTCTTCCACAATTTCATCGAAAAGATCTATCAAGGCCTTCAGTTTTACTGCTTCCACCCCTACTTCTGGCTCAATTTGGAAATAAAGCTTCAATGCAAGACCAAATGATGTCATCAATAATAGCATTAAAACATTAATAGGCAAAGAGAAGGTTTAACTGATATTTTGTAGAGAATCCAACCATCATCAGCTACCTCAAGCACTGAGTTTGTTTCAGAATTGTTCTTTACAGTGACATCTCTCACAAAGTTGGCACCACGGGGAAAACATATCACTTGCTCTCTATGCCTCATTGTGACTGGCATCGGTTGTCCAGAAAAGTTGCTTTTAAAGATATTTGATATTTCAAGTACTTCTTTTTCTAACAAATTACCATGGCAAAGGCCCTCAATATATATCTGTCCAACATATGATGTTAGAAATTAAATAAACTACGATAAATGTCCATTAAGAATTAGGGAGAAGTGAGACAACCAGACAAAGACCCAACAATTAAATTCTTCTTTTTCTAACAAATTACTATGGCAAAGGCCCTCAATATATATCTGTCCAACATATGCAGTTAGAAATTAAACAAACTGGGATAAATGTCCATTAAGAATTAGGGAGAGCGAGACAACCAGACAAAGAACCCAACAATTAAACTAGGTGATTCATGTGATTCATGTTCCTAGCAACTGTAGCATGAGATACCAAGAAATAGTACCAAAATAATCAAATTTTGGAAACTGTCACTGTAATTCCATAATAATGCATCACAGGAGGGAAGATTAATTATATATTTATGTTTTTCTTTGAAATGTTTTGTTTCAGTCCATTCATATACCTATCATAAAAGAATAGTACATATGCATTTCAAGCCTCAAATAAAAGAGGAACTCTTCTTTGGACAACCACTTCCCAGTTTCAGGGGCAATATAACTTTATGCCAAATAATGCATTCCAAATAAGGAAGTTGACAATACTTTATCCAATCTTGAAATGTTATGATCAACTACAAGAAGGTTTTGAGGCAAAAAAAAAAAAAAAACTACAGGAAGGTTCACAGGATTATATCAAAAGCACTTTGCATATGTATGGTAATGCAGAATGTAAACTGATGGAAGAAAACAGTCATATGAAAAATTTGTCAAAACCCACATGCCATGTGTTTGAATTACCTGGGAACGGAGCTCAGGAATAAAGGCCCTCAAATCAGATAGAGAAAGGTCAGTTAGAAAAGAAAGCTTTTCCTCAACATCATAGAAACTCTTGCATAAAATCTGCAGTCTCAAGTAGGATGAGTGACTGAGAGGCTTCATGTTGGAGTTTCTTAAAGTTCTCTCCATGTTCTCCTTAATAAACTGTCAGATGCAGTGTCACATTATCAGACACACCAAAATACCTGAAGAAAACTATAAGCCCAATTCAATCTCGTGTTTGTGTGTTGATTGAAAGGTGGTAAGCAAATTGTAGAATTAATTCATAGCAACTTTATCATCCGGACTGTAAACAAACAATTTAATTTACAGTCAATCTTTAAAGTGCCACTCTTAACCAAATGGCAGCTTGACAGCTTCCCTCAGTTGCACTCGCTCTTTTCCCAGAGATCAACATCCATATTACATGTACATCAAGCACCTCATAATTTGAGGAGAGGCAAAGAATGGGGAAGGAAATTGCAAAATTGTGTGTACCTTAAAACGATCATTGGTAGGTAAGAAAGAGTTCGCAATTGCCAAAACTTTGCACAAGAGAACAAGAAGTTTATCATTGAAACCATAAAGCTTCAGCTCTAACTTGTCACTGTACATTGCCACTGAAGTTTCCAGCTTGGCAACACTGGCCTGCAAAGAAAATTCCAGTCAGGTTCACATTTTAATAACAAATGCAAGAACAAAATAAACTAACATTTGGTTAAAAACAAATTGAAAATAATGACTAAGTTTCAGAAAATAGAAAATAATGACTTAGGGGGGGGGGGGGATTGTTAAGGAGATATTACTTGTCAACAACTCAACAGACATAACTTTAAAAGGTCAGTAAGAGCTTTATCAGTGCACATTACTTGTAGAATTGGTGCTTTAAAGAAACAGAAATGCGAAGAGGCTCAACTTTACTATTGATTACTAATAATGGTTAATAGTATATCCCCAAATTCTGAGATGTAAAAGTATGTTATTTTTTGTTATCACATATTCTTTCAAATCATAAAACATAATCAAATTTACTGTTTAAGAAATCAAATGGTAAAACAAGAAACTATGAGTATGAGTCCACAGATCCAATAGCCCATGCCATAAGGCCAGTAAAATCTTTACCAAACAAAAAATTCATGATTAAGTAGTTTAAGAACACGTAAACCTTTTAAGATTCCACGAAACAAATTTCGCAAAAAAGAAGATCAATTACTAACAGAAAAGTTCAAAATGACAAATGATAAAAAATTAACCTGATATATAGTCTCATTTAGCTCATCCTTGAGAAGGTGAATATAGAGTTCAGTCAACAAACAACTCTTCAAATTAAGGTATGCCCCTTTCAGATTAATCCGAAAATATGTATTTGCACGAGGAAGTTTGAAAGTACTATCAAGCTTGTACCAGAACTTCATCAATGGTTCTTCAAAAATGCATATAGGAAATGATTCATTTGCAGGATCAATTTTTGTATTATCAGCTTGAATGGAGAAATCACATGGAATGAACTCATTCTTCAAAGGCAGATGCAATGAAACATCAATTTCTGGGGGATCTTTCCATAATGCTATCAAAGATGAAGAAATTTCTTCCTCAGCATAATGTGATCCATACCAAGGCTCATATTGTACATCTGTAACAAGGGAGAGTATAAGCAGCTCAGATGATTTCCTATAATTCTAAGTCAATATCATATGATTAGAATAATTAGAATAAATTATGCACATTTTAGTTAAGCAGAATGAACATAACAAAAGAAACACACAAATGGTGGAAATTTACAATGAAAAAGGGACAATTGAACTAAAATCATCTGCAACTTCTAGTTGCAAATTAAAGAAAGCTTTATAGCATCAAACTAAGTCATTTATCTGAGACTCTTATAACATAGAAACATACATAATCTTATATTTGACATAGAAGGAAAAAAAATGATGGTCAAATAGAACAGAACATGGCAATGATTGAAAATTGTAGTTGAAGAGGTACCTTGTGACTTGAAGGACTTCGATACTACATCAATTCTCATGTTTTCAGGAATGAAGAAACCTAGAATCTTTCTTATCATTTCCTCATCCCAGAACTCAAAGACATAGTCTCCATAAATAACATGTTCTGGTGGATAAACAAGTAAATTTTCTGCAACAAAGAAACACTGGGAATAGTTTAATAGTGAAAAAGAAGAATAATTGTAAAGATAATCTAGGAACAGCGTCAAAATACCATCTGTTATTAATAAATAAATAAATAGCTTTCTTATTCATATTTTACCAAAATGATGTGAAGAGTTCTCCCATAATTTCAGACAATAATCAAACAAAATAATGTTTCCCATTCGCTAAAGTTTGTTGCTTTACCAATTAATGGGATTTACCAGAAGCTCCCTATCATTCCAAAGCTCTCAAAATTTTCTAGTGGTAAAACAATCTAACAACCCAATCAGCTGCATATAGACACTGATGGTCAGCAACCATGTAAGTGTGGATTTGTTTAACATACACCAGGCATATTAAATACTCAACAAATTTCAAGGCATATAAACAGCATATCAACTATTGTCCACTTTCAACTAGGCTTAGCAACCAAATTAAGAAACTTCAACAGGTCAATGGAACATATAGTACAGGTAGGCCATCAAGATATGGAAATTACAGTAATAGAAGCAAACTAGTTACTTCATAATTGTTCAACAGATGCAAGCTAAAATTTTGAAAAAGAAAAGGAAAAGAACCTGCAAGTTCTGCAGCATAATCATCCTGTGGTTCTTCCTCTGCAAAACGGAAGTCCAAGTTTCCCATATCCTGCAGTTCCTTAAAAATCCATTCTTGAGGAGAAAGTTGACGCAATAGCTTAAGGTATTGATATACATAACCAATGATGTCAAATATCTGAGATGAAAAAAGGAAGCGGCCATTAATAATTCTGGCTAAAAAAACCATAAAATCCATGAAGCAAACTTTAAATAATAAAAGCCCATTCAATATAGAAACACAAACACAGCAACAATCAGAGTAGTAGGAACTGACTTGGGAATGGTCAACACTGTTATAATTTATTATAAGCTTGAGCTAGCTTAACAGCAACAGAATGAGAAGATAAAGTCAAGTAATATCCTCCTTCGAATTTGAGATTTTTTTTTTTTCAAGCACATTCCATATGGAAGCATATGGAATACCCGATAAAATGAAAAACATTATGGAAGAAAAAGAACTTTTTGGAAGCATATGGAATACCTGATAAAATGAAAAACATTATGGAAGAAAGGTAACTTTTTCTACTGCCTGTTATATGCATAGAAGATGAAACAAGATACACTACCTTTTCCAAACCAGAGTCTGTAAGATGGATGGACATGCTAAAGATATAAGCTATGGAAGATCGCTGCATTCCATCGTCCGAAACACCAGCAGATAGAGAGGTTGCCCATCCTTTAGCTTTGAGGAAGTAATGCAAGCTTCCTTTGCCCTCTGGAAAAGGGGTAAAAGGAAAAAAAATATTTCATGTGTGCTTTAGAACACATGACCAGCCATGTAAATTTATCATAGTTTCAGTAGCATAAAAATGTGTCAACCAATTAGTCAACAATAGAAAGAGAAAAGCAGAAACAACAAAAATAACTTCAAGGAATAAACGTGAAAATAAGATCAAAAAATTGTTAACTCTCTTCTATGGCTCTAAACATCAGAGGTATTTGTTTCAGGAGATTAAAATCTGATCCTTGGCGGGAAAAAATTAAGCATATTAAACAAACTTAAGGGGGATGAGCATGTAAGTTGAAGCAAATGAAAAACACTATTCACAGTAAAAAGACCAACATCAGGTATCAAGAATCACTTATTAGGCATCAAACACTGGAAACATTCACATTTTCTTCATGTATGCAAGCACAAGAGCACATGCACACATACACATCCTTTTCTTTATTATTATTATTTCCTTGAGCAACCTCCTAAGCATTATGATAATGCAGAATTATATACCATGCCCAAGAAGATGAGCCAAATAATCTTCCGGTTTCTTCAGATACCCTTGCAAAAGACAAGGCAGTGTCCACCTTAATTCAAGGATATGTACATCCTTAACTGCCTCTAACCTGTAAAGTTTACCAGCCCTCCAGACAGGACCTTCCACCTTAAACTCTGGTTTTCCTTGAGAACCTTGTCTGACGTCCGAAAACAATTCAACAACCCATTGCTGAAGTACATCCAAAGGCTCTACATAATTAACAAGTATTATCATCATTATGATATTAAAAAAATTGAAAACAAAGATTTTAAATATAAATACCATCATAATTTTCTTCAAACTGCCACATAAATAATCATTACTGAAATCCTTCAAAAACTAGAATTAATGCCTAGATATGTTTAAGCTTCTTTTGGATTGGTAATAAACTTAAAACATTAGTTGAAAAAATTGGCTATCTAATTAACGTAAAATAAATAATAAAAATAAAATAAAATTTTGGAGGGAAATTGGGGTGGGGGGAGAGAGAGAGAGAAAAGGAGGCAGGAATTTCATAAAAGAATATTAGAGAAAATAAGAGCAGTTCAATGGAATTGTTTCCAGCAGAGACTAGAAAAAGAGAGAGACACACACACATACTAACCAGTGGCCACAAATCTAGAGAATCACAAAATGGAAACTTACCACCACCAATTACCACTAACTTCATCAGTCCACCGTGGTAATAATCATTGTACAGTTTTAGTATTTGTTTGCGTAGATCAATTCCTTTCTCAACAGCATCAACCAAGCTCTTCTTGTTTCCTTCCATTTAAGAAAAAGAAAATACCCATTTTCATACCAATAGACATAAACAAATCATTCAAAGAGAGAACACCAATGGCAAGAATCTCACCCCAAGAGAATCTGTTAAAAGGGTGACCATGCTCAGATGTATGGCACTGAAGCTGCTGAAGACGACAACTGTCATTTTGCAAAACCTGGTTAAATTCTGCAATCCAATTTTGGTCCAAATTACAGTTCCATTCAGAAATCATAAATATACCATCAGCACATGTAATAACAAGTATTAACTTAGAGCAAGAAAAAAAGAGTTTCTATATATTTGGAGAAAAAAAAAAAGAGGGGAGAGAGGGTGATGTAAGAAGACAGATAGTAGACTCAGATTAGTGGTGCACACCTGAATCCACAGCAAGCACCTCTCGTTCCATGGCTTCAAGTTTAACAAGGGGTGAAATAAAAAATTGAGAAAATCTGACAATGACAAAAGACAAACACAAGTCTCTCAGAATTCTCATAATTTTGGAAATCAGTACACAAAATAAAGACCAAATTATTGCTCCATTAACAATCTCCACTGCAAAACTTGAATCAAGCAATGGAAAGGAAAAGGAAAAAAATTACTTCAATAACTAAAGTTTTGCACTTTAGAGTTTCAGCATTTACCTTCTCAAAGCACCCTTGAGAAATTCTCTTTCAACTTCAAAATGGTAGCAGGTATGCTCAGCTTCTGTATATGCATTTGATGAGCCTCCATGTTTGGATAAGTAACTATCATACTAGCAAAGAAAAGAGTCAAAGGTGGTAGGCCAAACAATGATACAATCACCAAACACAAATCAACATACTGCCTAGATTAAGCATAGATGAAGCAAGCAAAAAGATCCTTTTTGGCCCCCCCAAAAAAATGGAGTAAATGTAGCTATTTTCATGTTAAAAAAACAAGGCAAAATTTACATGAGATCCCCGTTTTTTGGTAAGGGCAGTATGTACTTGTGAACATCATTTGTAAATTCCGATGGGTTAGTAAAAGAATGACAAGTTAGGCATCTAGAATGGGAATAGGAGAGAAAATGGATGAACAGACCTCGTTTTCATCTGGAAATTCAGCACTTCCCATGAACAGCATATGTTCTACGAAGAAACAAAGAAACTTCATGAATATTAGGCAGAAACAAACAAGTAAATGTAAGTGAGAAGAAAAAGAAAAAGTAATGAAACCTAGAAAATGAGCAAGACCCTGCGCCTCGGGAGGGTCAGAGAAGCTGCCAAATCCTACACACATTGCTGCCGCTGCCTGCAACCAAATTCACTATCAATCTCATGTCTGGTCCGGACCTCAATCAATATGAAAAGGAGAAAAGGCAAACCTTTTTAGTCTGAGCGGCCTTTTCTTCTTCAATCTGTTTCTCATCGTCGGTGTCATCTTCTTCTTCTTCCTCTTCCTCTTCATCTTCGTCTTCGTCTTCTTTGTCGTCATCTCCGTCATCAACTTCGTCATCTTCAGCTTCAGGCTCAATCTTATCTAGCAAATGAGAATTTTGAGGAAGTCCGTCGGGGTAAATCTGGGGATCGTGAACCAGTAAAGCAACGAGACCATTATGGAGCTCGATTACTCTGTAGAGTCGCCGGTCGTTTGGAGATTTAATTACCGTGCTGTCCGATGAGTACTTCAATCCGCTTCCGCCCGCAGCCATTTTTAATTTTTTGTTTTCGATTTTGATTTTGCAAGTATTACTAAAATTTCAATTCTATAATAAGTAAATATACTTCAACAGTTCAAATCTTAAACCATAGCAGCCACTCTTTACTTAGGTCTTCCTTTGTTGAAAGTTTTAGCGCAACCCAAAGCATCCAATCCCAATAGGCCCTATTTCACTGGACAATAAGATTGATTTTTTGGTAAGATTGAAAATAATAATAACGGTAAAATTAATTAATATAAAAATTAAATTAAATTAAAAGTAAAATATGTATTGGCACTAAAATAAGATAAAATATAATAAAAATGGATATTTAAAATATTAAATTAAAATTTATATATAACAAAAGTTTAATATATTTTTTACATTAATGAGTTAATAATTAATTGAAATTTTTTACCATTAGTTTTATATCAAATAAAATTTTATAAGTTCTATTTAATCAAAATTTTGATGTATATTATTTTATATTAATAATAATTAGAATTTTAAATGTTTTAAATATAAACAAATTTAAATTAAAAAAAAAAACATGTCGGAATGTTTTGAGAAATTAAAAAAAAGTGGCATTATTGTCCAAACCTTCTGTTTGTCACTGCACATTGAAACTTTCAGTTTTTAATTGAAGAAATGATGGAGTGAAACTCACTGAAAGTAGAGATGCCATTCAAATGGCTTTCACGGTGGAATTTGAGGAAAAAGGCCATCAATAATAACCGGCAATCCAAATGCACGCTAAATGAAAAAGATTTCTGTTTTCGCCTTTTGCGGACCCTTCTACCATCATAAAGGCCCGTCCAGTCCTTGGTCCAACTGCCTAAAGCTCAGCCCAACCAACACAAGGCCCATAATCCACCTCTTCAATTTGTTTTGCCCAAAACCTTAGTATAAGTGGATCGTATTAATGTTGTAATTCACACATAATGAGGCCTTTTCGCTTGTTTCAATTCAATACATCACTCGTTTGTTGATAATGCAAATTCAAAATTTGGAAGCATTTCCACGAAGGATGGTTGGAGTATGAGACCATTTTGGAGGCTTTCACTAGTCCACCAATTATCAATCATGGGCAAATCTATACATATATAGAAAGGAATCCGTAACGAAATTATCAAATTACCTTTTTTATTATTTGATAGGAAAATAACATGTATTCAAATTAATTATTTTATTATTATATTATAATTATAAAAATATCTCTTATTTTATAATTATTTACTTAATATATTTATACCATAATTACAAAAATACTTTTTTCATAAATTAATTATTATATTCTCATATCATAATTATAAAAATATTTTTTCTTATAATTATTTATTATAATACTCTTATATCATAATTATAAAATACCCTTTTCACTTATTATTGAATTATGAAAATACATTTTCTCTTATTATTAATTAAAAATATTATAATACCTTTCTATCATAATTACATTTTTTTTGACATAATTAATCAAAATTACTATAATATCTCTCTCATCATAATTACAAAAATACATTTTATAAATACTTAATAGGAAGTTGACATATAACATTTTATTTCAAAATCAATAACATATATTAAAACAATTATCTTGATAATTATTATAATAACCATTTGTTTATTTGATATGATATTAACGTATGTCCAAATTTACTACAATGCATTTTTACCATAATTATGAAAATACTTCTTTTTTATAATTAATTAAAAGTATTATAATATCTTCATACAATAATTATAAAAATACCTTTCTAAGATAATTGGCTAAAAATTGACATGTGAAATTTTTTTTTAAATATATTATAATACCCCTAGTAAATTACTTATTAAATGTTAAATAACATATATTGAAATAATTCTCATAGAAATTACTATAATACTTTTTGTTTATTTGATATGATTTTAACATGTATCCAACTTTATTATAATGTCTTTCCACCATAATTAGGAAAATATTTTTTCTCATAAATAGTCAAAATTATTATAATTATAGAAATACCCTTTTACTATAATTAATTAAAATTATAAAAATACTATTTTACTATAATTAATCAATATTACTATAATATCATTTTTACCATAATTATAAAAATACCCTCTTATCATATTTGGTCAAAAATATTATAATACCCATCATACCATTAGAGATAGCAACAAGTCGGACGGGGTTTTTGTTCGCCCCAAACCTGACCTGATTTCATAATAAAAAAATTCGAATTCAAACCTGACCCAAATTTTTTTATACCTAAATCCGACTCGACCTAATATTGTATAAATCGTACCCAATCCGATTCGAAATTAATAAAATATTATTTTTTAAATATAAATATTAATTTTTAAATATAATATATAATTATAATAATTAAAAAATAATTACAAAAATAATTTTAATATAATATCGGGTAGGGTCAGATTTGTCTAAAATCCAAACCTAATTTTTCCTTAATAATACCGATCCGACTTGACCCGAAACTCAAATTAAAAAAAAAATAAAATTTGACCCTATGTAATCGGATTGGGTCAAAATCCTTCGAGCTCGGGTTAGATTGTCAACCCTACATACTATACTTACAAAAATACCCTTATTACCATAATTAGTCAAAATTACTATAATGTCTTTTGTACCATAATTATATAAATGTCCCTATAAATACTTTATAAGAAGTTGATATGTGATATTTTATTTCAAAATTACTATAATACCTTTATTAAATTATATATTAAATTTTAATATAATATAAAATTATCACATATTAAATTAGTAAAATATCTTTGTCATTTTTTTATAAATTTTGACATGTGATATTTTATCAAAAATAGTTAAAACTAAATGATCAAGTGAAATAAATAATTATAATTTTTATTAAATAAAAACTTAAATAATTTACATTTTAAAATAAAAAATTTTAATCCAATGCAGTGGGACCGCACACTAGTTTCTTCTTATTTGATTCTCACCTTATCATCAATCATAACATACCTAAAGCGAATGCCAACAATCTTGTTAGTGGAAAAATCTTCCTCGCCATCCTTAATTTGACCAAGGTAAAAACAACCAAAAAATGCCCCAGCCCAATTACTCTATATAAAGGCTAGAGCCGCATTGATTGGATAGCATAACAAAGCAGCAAAACATTATCAACACAAACAAAGCGGGCAGGGAATCATGGGCAAGTGTGCAAACCAAAAGCTGGCATTGATGAAGCTGTTGCTTGTTTTTATATCGGTGATGTTAGGCTAAAAGCCTTTAATTTAATCACATAATTAAAATAAAATAATAAATTAAACACATAAAAAATAATAATTTAATGTGATTTGATTTAATTGACTTACATCTACGGATGAGAAACAAGATCCACTAGTTGTAGAAAATTATAAATTTACATCAAATCATCAACATCACTCAACAATCAATACTCATAAGATACTCTCAATCGCTTGTAATTTTATGAAGTATTCTCAACTCAAATAAACATAAACCCAAACTCTTGTGCACCCTTTCAACATAACCAAACACATATTCCTATGCTCTCATACATTATACTTATGTGTACTCTCTCAATCTCTTCTAATCCACTCACAAACAAACATACATATTCATAAGACGTAGAGCCTCAATACTCCTATGGGGTGTCTATCCCACAAAACCCTATAACTCTCTTATCTTTTTCTTATACCTAACACTGTAAAGACTTCATATATTTATAACCATACAAACTTGCTCATTACGAATCTATCTCCTCTTAAAATTCTTCTATTGTAGGTTAAACTTGTCTATTAAGAATCTATTTCTTTTTATAATTCTTCTCTTGCAAGTCAAATTTATTTATTAAAAATCTCTTTTCTCTTATAATTCTTCTTTTGTTAAGTTTTTTTGTCCATAAAGTAATATCTGATAAATCTTAAATAAATCTTTAATAAATTTCAAACAAATTTCTTATGGGATTTGAGTTAATATTTTCAATAGGTGGCTGTCCCTCACCATGTTAATGCAGCCATAACATGTGAACAGGTCACATACTTCCTTATTCCATGCATTAGCTATGGGGTCTTCGGAGGGACAGTGGACCCAAATTGCTGTACAGGTATTAAAACTTTGGATGCTGCTGCCAAAACCATGGAAGATCGCAGGAAAAAATGCAACTGTGTTAAGGAAGGTGCTGCAAGAATCCCAGGACTCAACTACGACCGTGTTAATGAGATTCCTGGAAAATGTGGAATTACTTGTCCTTACAAAGTCACCCCTGACGTGGATTGCTCAAAGTATATATGTTTCCTTCTCTTCTTAATGATCCGCTATTGAATTGTACTAAATTTATACTTGCGAACTAAATGAATGGTTGTTCGCTGCTGCAGGGTGAACTGATCAACTGAGCCTGCAACTGCAAGGGTGTTCTGGTTTCATCATGATGAAGTAATTGAAGTTTCTTGTATCTATATACAGTGTGAAAATCGATCAAATAAGCCCATGTTTTGGTTTTATATATAGTTCAATCTAATAGTGATGAACTTGTTTCAATAAAGTAATAAAATAAAAGAATAGTTGTTGTGTATTTTGTCTTATGCCTGCTATTACTAGCTTATATAGTTGTGATGAATATTTGTGCTCCGTTGCTGTCCATGGAAACAAAAGACGCTTCCCCTCACTCCTTATAAGCATATATACCATCATTACTCCCTGGGATATAACAAGGCCGAATAGTTGAAATCTTAAAAACAGAGATTCACATACAAATACAAGTGTATGTGTGTTTATATATATAAGTTGAACTTCTTCAACAAGATAACTAATACAGAAGACAGTTGCAATCCACTTTAATCTACAATCATTTTACCAGGATCTTTTTTATTTAAAAAAACCAAAGTATTGTTTTATACAGGATTTGAGAGGTGTGCATGGACACCCCTTAATTTACATGGGCTCAACGTTTTTATTAAGAAGAAAGCCGCAGTCTGGGATTAGAGAAGAAATTTAAGGATGCAATGGCCTCTGGACCCGGCTATTCTCTTCTCACATGCCTTTGATTACGGCACGTCCAATTCCCATGGGTAAGATAAGGTATATTTTATGATGCTTCAGATGAGTCATCTTATTTGTAGAGGTTGCGTACGTGACTGTATATCACCTACTTCTAAGTGCTAAGTACTGCCAAGCGATTCTGGCATTTCCATTTCCATTTCCACTTCACAATCGAGCTCCAAAATCAACTTACGCAAGCCCTTCCCCTTCTTAATTCTCCACAAGAAAGAAGGTTGATTAATAATCATTTTGGACTCTCTCACTGACTGTCATCTTACCCGTAGAATATTCTTCACATCTAATTTTGTTTTTGAATTTTCTTTACTTACTGCAGAGCACCAACAATCACTCTAACTGAAAAATCTTCTGGACTTTAGCTATAATTTTCTGCCACCCATTTGACCAAGGATGCCATAGCTAGAAAAAAATATACACATACTCTGTTGCAAGTATCAAAGTTACGCCACATGCACAGCCCAAGCTAAAAAACAAGTAAAATCAAGACTAAACCTCCGTTTTTGAAAAAATGATTTTTGTTTTTTTAAATATTTGTTTGGTAGAATAACTTATTGATCAATGAAAAATTAGATAATTTTTTAAAAGAGGAAGATAATTTAAAAAAAAATAATTATCTATAAATAGAACTATTTATCAATGTATTTAAGTATAATTTTATTTAAATTAGACCTTGTACATGATTTTTTAAACTTAAACTTAATTTGATCCAACCTAAAATATTATTATATTAATAAATAATGTTTTTATTTAATTTTACTTAAAAATTAAAATATTAATATTAAAAACCTTTTAATATTTTAATTTTAAACATTTTTATAATTTTACGTAAATATGACTTTGAACATAATATTTTGCGTTCAAATTTGATTTGGTTCAACTTAAAATATTATTAGATTAATAAAAATATTTATTTAATTTTAATTAAAATATTAAAATATTAACATAAAAAATCTTTGATATTTCAATTTTAAATATTTTTATTTTGTATATTATTAAACAAAAATATTTTTAATATTTCAATAATAAATAGTAATATATTCTTATTTTAATAATAAATAATAACATATATAATAATATGTTAAATAATAAAAAATATTTTATTATTTTAATAATTAATGTCAAATAGTATAATAATATTATTTTCTTAATATGAATATTTATAATAATTTCTTATTATTTTTAGTTTAAAATATATAATTTTATATTTTATTTATTAAGTATTGATATTACTATTTTAATAATATATATAAATAAAATTTTTTGTTATGACTTAATAATAGATAACTTTTAATATAATAGTATAAATATTTTAATAATAAATATTACTATTTTAATTTAATAAAAAGAATATTTTAAGAATAGTAATACTATTTTAAATATTTTAAAATATTAAAATATAATTATTCTTGAATATTAATAATTTTAATATACTTTAATAATAAATAATTTTTAATATTTTAATAGTTATATAATATTATTTAAAAAAACAAAAATTTCAAAAAATAACATAATAACATAAAACATTTTTCATTAACTCATCTTAATAATAAAAATTTTTAATTTTTCAAAAAATATAAACATTTTTTAAAATTCAATTTTTACAATCACAGCCTACTTAGTCTAAAGTCTGGCATTCGTGGCGCTGCTGGTTTCCGTTCTGGTGACCGCACCTTATGCTAATGCAACCATATCATGCGAAATAGGTCACCAACTGGCTGACCCCGTGTATCACCTATGGCCTCTTTGGAGGCACCGCGCCACCAGCTTGCTATGCAGCCATTAAAACACTCAATGCTGCATCCAATACCATAGAGGATCATAGGGATTCATGCATGGTTGACTTCTTACTGATATATATATATATATATATATTATTGAGATGTGCATTCTTTGCCCATATATTTTATGGGCTAATTAATCTGTTTTTTTCTGATGGAAGTTGGTAAAAGTTATGTACAGGTTATACTAATCAATTATGGAATTGATCAAAGAGATGATTGATAGGAACCGATATTATTTAAACTTTACCGGCTTAATAATCTAAACAGTAATCAGGTGATGATGAGAATGCAACATTACCTGTCAAGTTATGCGATTCTACAGCACATGGAAAACGCCAATGAGCTTACTCGAATATAAACGGAAGCTTCCAAATGGCAAATATACAGTGTAACAAGACAAATATACAACCAACCAAAGCTGCAATTGGAATTATGTGGAGACGTGATGGTTCTTGGCAGTTGGCACGTAAGAGCAATCCATCATATTACCTTTGTCATTTACAGATGTTAAAGCCATATTACCTTTGTCATTTACAGATGTTAAAGCCATATTACCTGTTGTCAAAGGTTTACTGTCATGAGTCGCGGACATGGGTACCAGGCATTTCGCCCATAATGGAAGCCGCCAACTTCTACATCAGTTGGCCCATCGTTCAAAGCTTCATTAGAGGTCGATTGATGCATTTATTTGGTTTTTTTTTTTTTATTTGAGATTATTTCTACTTTGAAATTTAACCATTAAAATTAAAAATTTAGTATTTTATTCATTTGGTCCTACTGTTTTTATAATATCTTTGCTCGCTTTTTTTTTTTTTTTCCTAATTTTCTGCACTTTACGCTAATGGAAATATGAAAGGAAGGCCAATCCTACATAATTGTCCATGAGTCAATTCATGGATTCGGCCTCTTATCTTCACAAGAAAGGTGAGAACGCGTCATTTGATTAGGCAAATGCACGATTAGAGTTAAAAAAACTCGAAGGTCTCGTGGCCAGCGTCCTGGGTCGAAACTTGAGTGTTAAAATAATGGCCTACCAAGGAGAGAGCAGTCAAAACTATGTTCTCACCTTAGCAACCAATGGCGGTGCATCTCAGGAACCACTAGGCTGAGCTTTCCTGATAAAGTGTAGGAATTAAAATGCCACAGTATCATCAGCTAGGCAAGTCAAGTGAGTAAATAATGTCAGCTCAACTTCAGGCAGAGTCCAAAACTTTGCATTTCTACGAGTATTAGGGAGAAAGTTTATGGAGCAGCTACTGTTTAAAGCTTAATGGGAAGGAGGGCCGCAAAATCGTGGAGAAAGGAAGAAAATTGAGGCACCTTGAGAGAGAGAGAGATTTAGAAACACTGGTGTGTTAAATAATCATCTATGAATGTTCGGGAATGATTAAACACAGTAAACAAAGATCATAACAAATAAGATACAAAGAAACTGATGAAACCATAGTAATATCTCAGCACTAATAGAATAGATTTTCATTCCCATATGTTCTATCAAGCCAATAGAACAAAATTTGAACATTGAAGAAAGAATCCTTGAACAACACACACAAACCTAAGGGGGTCTTTCCCTGTTTAGGGGAAAACTCTAAGAATAAACAATCAAGAATTTATCCCACAAACATAAATAGAATAAATAATGAAACAAATGTAGAGTCTCTCTCTTAACGAGTGGATGTCAGTCTATTAACAAACCTATCACACAACAATGAGATCAAATAAGTCAGAGAGTCAGAGGCCGTGTCAAAATGTGGTGCTACTTTCACTAGCAGAAATTGAGGGCCCTTCAGTTTTCACATGATTGGATCCTTTACTGCTGATGTCTAGCCCTTCTAATCGTCCAAGAGAATCATTATGCATAATATCTGACAGATGATGTGGATTCGTCTGAGGTAAATGGTGAGTTGACATACTAGATTGAGAACCAGTGAAGATTGGCAATTGCATGTTCTGGTGGCCAGCAGCTCCTTGTTGGGGTGGAATTGGTAGAAAGGTTGATGCAGTGTATGGCATGTGGTGCATTCCCAAGCTAAATGACTCTGAGGGGCTCATTGTTTCCCCAGTGACAATCTTGAGCCTCTCAACTTCTTTCTTCAGAGCTTCATTCAAGGCTGTATGATATTGAGAGCACGATAAGTTTTACCAATCATTCAGACAAAATTGGTGTCAGTTGGCATTATCATAAATAAAGTTTCACAAGTGATAGTAATAGTATTAGTACTAAAACCAATGTTTCATTAACGGGATCGAGTGTTGAACCAGTAGAGCCCCCGGTTCCTGGTTCAACCGAGGCAGTGGTCCAACTGGCCTGTCCGATTGAGGGTTTATTAAAATATAAATTTAGTATTAGATAAACATTACATGCACTCAATCTTTAACAAAAACAATCACTTGGCTCAATGATAAGATGAATAATAAAAAGGCAAGAGATAAGATATTCAAATCTCAACACTGAATAAATTTTTAAAACATTAAATATTGAAATAAATAGTCAAAACTGATTTAATACCCGATCCAGTCTGAAGAAATCTGGTTCAATGATAATTTCAACTTTTAAAATTACATGAACCGGATGGTCTGATCTGGTTTTGACAACATGAACCGAAAGTATGTGATTAATGGACATAAAATACTTACCGTCACGCAACTGCGCTTGTTGCTCCATTGCTTGTAATCGAAGCTTAAGCTCTGTGTTTTCAGTACTCAGGCCGGTTGTGTCCCTCTAAATGACCAACGAGACAAATACAGTCAAATAAGCATTACCATGTACATGCTTTTAAATTGAAAGGTTACATGGAGGAATGGAGGCATGGTAACAATAATCTAACATGAAAAATTAGATCCTATGTTTTATTCTACTGTAAGATGCCACCTCTATCTTTTGTCTACTTAAAAGCACTTTATTGATAATAATAATAATAATAATAATAATAATAATAATAAAAGAACACATTACAACATTCCATACCCAAGAAGACCATCACTTCAATAAATTGTCCAAGTGTAGACATTATGCAAAATCAAACAGATTTAAAGCAAAAAATCAATAATCAAAACCATAACTTGGCAATCTAAACCAGCTCTTTATGTGACAGAGAATACAAGTGGAGAATGCTATAAAGATATAAACTATATAGGATAAAATTGATTCAAATGTTATTACCATTGTGTTATAGATAAAGGGGGGATAAGTTCTTAGAAATAAGGTCCATAAAGGATTACCAAATTCAGAATCTACAAACACAAACCTGAAATAATGTTAGCTGAGCAGAAAGAGTGGTTGCTTCAGTTTGAAGGGTCTGAACTTTACGCTCTAGTTCTAGAATATAGCGGGCCTTCCTCTCTTTTGACCGAGCAGCTGACTGCCGATTTGCCAGGATTCTATCATCAGAAAGAAGCATTGTCACAAGCATAATCTTAAAAGAAAAAAAAAATCCTGAAAGAAACGAGAGGAAGGCAAAACAGTCTAAATTATACAAGAGCATGTTGAAAACCGACGATTAGATAAGTTTATGATCACTCAACTTCACCAACACAATAGGACTTCAAACAAATAGGATTATCTCACTTGGAGCTACAATACAGCACAATGAAAAGTGCTACCACCTCATGGAGGACAAGTCTTTAAGAAAAGTAATATGAGAATGAAACTGGGCAGCTTGTGATGCTAATAAAAACCGGTGCACCATTTAACAAAGTAAGTTTTTCATCGATGTTATTGGTCGTCTAAGTATGTTAAAGGAAGAAAGGGTTGCAAGGAATCACTATAAACTAAAAAAAATGGAATACCTTCTCTTTGAAATCTATGAAAGTGGAATAAACCGATTGAGACTAATTCATAGGAGATTGAATGAAGTTCGAATTAGAAATAAATATAAATTGAGATCCAAAGTCATCTAGACAGGAAATTCTAAGTGAAAAAAAAACTTGACATGACAATTGACAAGCACTGTATTCAGATCTTAATTCAGGAGTTGACAACATTTAGTGGAGTATTTTGTTTAATCAACTTAAATTGAACTTGTGCATCACTAGGTGTAAAAAGATTTTTTTTTTCTTTTTGAAAACGAAAAAAAAAAAAAGATGAATAACAATGAATAAGAGCAAACTTGATGATAAAAGTAATGGCTTTTCGTTTGTTTTGATTCTATAAAATTGGGGCAAATTTTTTTTAAAACAAAAATCCTCTTTTTTTGATTGGCCATAAATCACGTCAACATGTTAGCATTCAATTTATTCCCAATTAAAAATTTTGCTTAGGAATTATGTCTGACATTGAGGTTGCTGATATTGATGTGGTTTTGTTGGCAAAGCAAAAGAAACAATTTGCAGTTTCCCTAACAATTGATGCAAAATCAAAATTTTCTTAAAAAAGGAAAGAAAAGAAGGAACCTTTTAGCGCGCTTGGGATCAAGGGTCCAGAGTTCAGCCAACTTATCAGGAGGCATAGCTTTCTTGGCGTCCATTATCTCTCCGTAAACGTTACCGTCCACCGAATTACTATGCCTGTGTTTAGTCCTCGAAGAGGTCGTCGTGGTGGAGGATGACGTCAGCTTCTCCCCCTCACTGTGATCCGTACATTTGGTGCTTCCAATTGCAGCGTCGGATGAGGCGAGCTTGTCGACGTCAATGTAGGTGGAGAAAAGATCATCCTCGGATCCCATCTCCTCGAGGCTGGCCGTGGAGGATCCTCCTCCGGCTTTCATGGGATCCATCATCATAATGGACATGTCGTCAGGCAAGCGGAAGCTCATCTCCGAGTGGGCTCTCCTGTGGTGGGCACCACCTCCTCTCATGAATGCACTACTGCTATTGCTACCATTGTCGTTTTGGTTATTGGTGCCGCTGCTACCAAACATCGCTGCTGCATTTGATGGCGGACCCGAGATTCTCGTGGCCGAACTCGAATTGGGGTCAGGGCTGGGGCTGGGTTTGACAAACGTTTGCGGATCTTGGATGTCCATCACCACCGCTCTTCTTCTTCTTCTTCTTGTCTCATTGGACTACCATTATGCCATAGAAATAAAAATGGAAGGTCATGTAACCCTGTAAACTTGTCTCTATTTCTTTTTTTTTTCATTAAAATTAAATAATTACTGCAAATTTTCTTTCGCTTTTTCTATAAAGAAAAAAAAACCCTTTTTTTGGATAAATAAAAAGAATCCTCTTTCTCTCTCTTTCTACTTTTTTTTATTTCCCTTGTTGCGTCACATGGCATGCAATCACTCTTTCTAACTACAACTTTTGTGCATAGTTGATGTTCACAAAACCCATAATTTAGTGATTAATCTTCAAATTAAAGCTCCTCATTTTATTGCATTTATTCATGTTTTTGCTGTGGAGGAGGAGATAACATCAAATCATAATTAGTATTAAAGCTGTTTTCTTTTTATTTAGAAATAAATTATAGTGATACATGTTGGTTTTTTCAGTTGTTCTAAGCCTAGGGGATTGACAAATGGACATAATTAAAAATAGAAAGAAGACATTTAATGAGATCACATGACTAACAGCTTGACCTTGAGACATGATTTTCTTTTTCTTATCCAATGACTTCGTGCATTCATATTCATTCTGTCTAAAAATATCAATCCCTACTCCTACCTAAACTAATATTTAAAAAAAAAGGATATAGCTTTGCTTCATGGCCCACATGAGGGCCGAGGCGGCGATGGAATTTGAAAGAAGGCTGGGAACATGGTCCGCCAATGGATCCAATGTGAAAACCAGAAAGACTTTTAAACTGAGGCCTGTGGGTCCTCCTCGAGATTTTTACAAGATTTCTTTAATACACGGAGATACGATTTAGATTAAATTAGATTTAAATTTTTTTAAATATTATATAATATTATAAAATTTTAAAAATTGATTCAAATTTTATTCGAGTGAAGCAAATTTTATAATTCAGTTCAATTTATTCATTTTTTAAATTTAAATTTTTTATTTTTATATATCATTTTAATATAAATTTATAATATATTTTAATATAAAATTATTTTTATTTATAAAAATTTAAAATAAATAAAAATTTAAAAATATATTAATTCAATTCAATTCGATTTAATTTTTTTATTTTTTATTTTTTAATTTGAAATCAATATGAATTTAATATATATTTAATATTTAAATTTAATTTGAAATAAATAAAAAAATTTAAATTAAATTAAATATTATAATTTCAAATTAATTTTTAATTTTTTAAAAGTTTTAAAAATTTTTCCTCACTTCTCCTTCCACTAATTTAATGCCCACATCCTGTTCCATCCCATAAAAAAAAATTAAAGAATTTATGTACCTAGCTGAGGTTAATTTCTTCCCAACACATTTGATCCAAGGTACCCACCCATAATTAAAATTTGAGGACTTCATATGGAGCCTGTGTTACAACTTACAAAGTAGTTTATTATCTGTAGATGCATGCCCAACACTTTGATCACCTAAGTAAGATTTCTCATATTATGAGGGAGAAAAAAAAATAATGATGTTAATTATTGTCTGTATCCTTTAATTATAAAAGAAATAAAATAAAATAAAATAAAATAAATTTATATAATCATCTTTAAAAGATTATATTTAATATATTTAAAATTTAAATTTAAAACATTTAATTTTTTATTTTAAATTGTGATATTTTTGTAAAAAAAATATATTGAAGGCGAGTATAATTAGCTTTAAAACATTTTCCTGTCACCCGATTCTAATCAAAATGAAAATGTTCTTGAAAAAAATTTAGAGCATAAACGTCCAAATTCGTTACTGTGTCCTTGGGATAAAATTTTCATTATCACTAGCTAGTCTACGCAGCGCCTAACTACTAGCGAAAATCATAAATAATCGGAGCCATGCCCCATTAGCCAGAAAAGAAACGAAATAATGGGAAAAAAATAACCATTGGACTAAACTCACAGGCACATTCGTGGCAACCCCAAAAATATCTTCTAATCTGTCTTACCACATACCTTCTCAGTAGTGCTATTATTTTAAAGATGTTGAACTTTCCCTACTTTTTAGCATCTTACCAAAAGACAAGAAGATTTTTCATGCACAGGGACCATTAATATCAAAAGGCAGTGAATATGGCGAGAGAGAGGACCATTTTTGTTCAATTGGCTTTTTATGGTCCCAAGATAACCATCATCCTCTAAGCACCCTGATATTCATTTTCCATTATCTATTTCTTGGTGACCAAGCCAGATATGTTCCAGTTTCCGTAGTTTTATCTGGTTCGAATTTTGCCAGCATATTAGCCTGAAAGCCTTTCAGCTACCTTAACCCAAACATTTAAAACAAAAAAAAGGAATTGAAATTTTCCATTTTCTGCTATTTCCAAGTTTTCCTTCAACTAGCTAGTCGAAGTTCTTAATAACAAGCCATGTTGACTCCTGAATATCGCCCACATCGGCTTTTCCTAGACATGGAAACCGGGATGCCGCCAGTCAGTTTAAACAGTACAGTTGGCTTATATCCCAGCGAGGCCAATTTTGACAACAAAATGGTGATAGTCCTTGCAGCGTTGCTGTGTGCACTGATGTGTGCTCTCGGGCTGAATTCAGCTATCCGTTGTGCTCTACGATTAGGCTACAGCTTTGGTTTTGGGACACCGGAGCAAACCCCGGCACCCCACCTGGCTTCTAATACAGCCCTCAAGAAGAATGCACTGAGCCGGATTCCAGTGATAACCTATGGATCAGGACTAAATGTTACCGGAACAGATTGTCCAATTTGCCTTGGAGAGTTTGCAGAAGGCGAGAAGGTCAGAATTCTTCCTAAGTGCGGCCATGGTTTTCATGCCAAGTGTATAGACACATGGCTGTTGTCAAACTCGTCGTGTCCGTTGTGCCGGCAAGCATTGCTTGATAATTCAACAAGCTGCAATAATATTGCAGAAGAGGTGAATTTCATAGTCGCCTGAAAACGGGGCAAGCAGTGGGGTACAACCTAGTTGGGATCAACATCAATGAGGTGACTTGAGCTTGACTGCTGGAAGAAAAATATCTAGGAAGGAGTTTCTGTTGTTTGTGCTTTTAAAATTTTTGTATTCTTCTGCTGGGTGAAAAAGGGAAAATCAAAAAAACCGCCTGCTGTTGTCTCTCCTGAAACTTTCCACTTTCTTGTCTACAGAGTACTAGTAGAAATGTACAGAGCAACATTTGCCAACTCTAAAAATGGATTAATTTAATTCTAGTACTAATTAATAAACATTTCCTCACACATCACCTTTAAGACAATTAGAAAAACACTAACCATTGTCTATTAACGTAGGATAAGAGTGCAGAAGCGATGTTTATAGTCCAAACATTTCATCTATAATTAATTAATTAATTATAATTTAAATTTTTATGTGAAATTTATATTTATAAGTAATGAATTTTTATATAATTTTTTAATTATAATTAAATAATTATAAAATTATAATAAAAAAATTATAGATGATACGCATATGCCTGGGTCACAACTAAATCCATGAGAAAATCATCCGTAAAGCGTCAACCAATATGATATCCGTCCATGGGCCTTCCAAATATGATATCCAATATGCACAAATTTCTACTTATCACCGTTTAATGTTAAAAGCTCATCCTGAAATGCTACTAATAGTCAACTATCAGAGCCAAGTGAATGGCATTGCCTTATTCTAGTTTCTGCAACAGATTGTTGCAAGTAATTTCGGAGTTACAAATTAATCATTCTCAAATCGATAGACGCTATTAATTTCCCTCTATGCCTTCTTGAATGCTCTAATTTCACCGATGTAAACTTAAAAGAGGTCATCTTTTTAGTCAAACTTTGCTATCCATGAATTTACATTTCAGTATTAGGTATGATAGTATCAAGTTTGTGTGAATGGCCAGTATATTTTAATTGCAGTCTAAATTATATCATTAAAAAATCAACATTTACTGAAAACTTTCATTGTTAACTTAAAAATTTTAAGATCTAATATGTTAGAAAGACTTTATAATTGGGTTTATATTTGATATATTTCTATAATTTATATCTATCATTTAACTAATCTTATCAATATCTCATTAATAAATAATTTTTAATATATTATCTGAACCTATTTTGGTACGAGAGTCAAGTTTGTGAAGCTTATATTAATATTGGATAATAAGAATTAAATTGAATACAAAATTGAGGTAAAAATATAATATATACGTGAGCATTTGCGTGAGTTTATCACGTACTTGTAGCATGGTACATTAATAAATTGTTTCTGCCAATCAAGTTTTTGCCTGATATCAGCGGTCAAATTCGGTTGCCTCGCCTCTGTATTCTATTTTCTTTTCCGGTTGGCTTGACCTGTTCCAAAATTGCAGCTATTATAATTTCGGGTTGGGTTAAAATAAAACAGAGAGCAGAAGCCAGAGTACCTGTAATTACAAATTGGCAGTAGGTTCTACAGAGAAATATCAAACTAAGAAATTTCCAATTATTTTACCAGCATTTCTAAGGAGGTATTTCCTTCTTTTTGATGGAAAGAAAAGGAGGATTCAACAGAATATGAAAATTTTGCATCACAGAATCAAATTAAGCATCATATTACTGTCCCCCCCATCGATGGGCTTGAAAGAATTACGAAACGAGCAACAACATAAAGATTAAAGACCAAAACTAATTAGTACAGATTTGGAAAAATCTTCATTAGAATTATATATGCGATAAACTTGAGAACCCTATAACGGGAGGTGGTGATGAATAGGAATGCGCGGGGAATAGGCAGGTGAACTTGCGACAAAAGATGGTGCGGTGCTAGGAGCGTGAGTCCTGGTTGGAGTCTTTGGATTCACAGGGCTTCTTGATCTCGACATCACGGCACTGGGGCCATATGTTCTCTCCCCGCTTCTCCGAGGCCCTTTCTCTGCCCACTTGAGCTCTGCTTGCTTTACTGTGCTTGGGTACCTCGAACAGCAACCCATCTTTCCTGCTCTTTTTATGTACCTATCCAATCAGTCATAAACATCAACAGACATTTTTTTAACATGTAAAGTACGTGCATATATTAGTTCACCCCAAAAGCCCACTAAAAAACTGAAGACGAAAAGGAATACTCTATTAAATGGAAATATATATATATATATAATATTATATACGTTGGGGTATGTTACCTTTGGCTGAATCTTCTGCCCAAACACGGAATGCACTTTCTACCTTCTGTCATTTCTCCCAGGCCCATGAATACGCATTGCCTACAATACACCCTTCCACAAACCTGCATATGCATATATACTAGAATTACTTAATCTTGGTCACAAAGACAGGGACATGAATTCTTCAAAAAGAAAAAAAAAACAAAGACAGAGACATGAATGTCTATTAGTATAGTATATATTTTTAAAATTGGTTTCTGAACAAGCAAATTTCTTTAGGTGGACGCAAGTCGCAACCACTTGCAGAAAGCCATAGACAACTTATTGATGATGTACAGTACGTCATCCTGATTGAGCATACCTTTTTCATGACAGCATACACTAACTAACCATCAGCTTTCAGCCATATAGTGTCCAAGTTACAAATATGGATTTATTTGAAAGGCAACATCTGTCTTCAATTAGTGATTAGTGCTAGTTTCCAATTAGTGACGAGAAAGAACCATCAGTGCTTGTCTTGACCTAACGCAATGGAGAATTGATGATAGGAGCTCGTTAATTCTCGTTTAATTGGAATCTTGTAGTCTCTTTGTGGACTAGCGGTTGGTTTTCTTGTTTCTACGCTATAGGTATAGACCCAACTCAATACCCATTTTTGGCTTTGGATAAATGAAATTAAATAGGAATACAGTACTATCTCTTTAGTTTGATTAGTTAAGTACATACCAGGCATCGATGGCGGAAGATGTATATATAAGTACTGCAGATGGTGCATATGTTGGAGTGAGGAATCCCGGGTCGGCGCCTTTGCCCTCTTTCTAGGTAGGTAGAAGCCATGCTTATGACGCTCACATCATCGTGGACCACACTTCTCTCCAAGCCATGCCTAAACTCCGTACTACCTCTTGGACTTGTTGCATGGCTTCGATGACTTTGATCATCAATGCCATATTGATGAACGTTACATGCATGCATGTTTTGGCTATCATGATGACGGTGATTATGGTGACCCATTTCCATCTGTGAATCAAATTTGTCAATATCTTCGTAGTCATGTTCAATGTAATGTTTATGGTGAACGTGTTGGTGTTGGTGGTAATGGCTGTGATCTTTGGTGGCTTGCAGGCCTCTGTTGAAATCAAGGCTGGGTAGTTTGGTCAGAGAGGATCCTTGTTTTGGATTTTTGGCTTCTTGAATGGGCTCCATGCTGGTAGATTTCTTCTTCTCAGATGCGTTTGCCTTTTGCTTCATATCAGCAAGGTCCTGGAAAGTGAGATTAACAGAGTCATCTGGGATCCCCAGATACAGATCTTCTAGCTCCATTCGGGCCTTTGCCAAACTTGCCAAGTCCCCCATCAGCTATTGATGATTAATTCTATCGAGAGACAGATGGAGAGAGATTTGCAATTAGGAATGAAGTGCTTGAACTTAAAGAAGGGTAAAAACGCGTTTATTAGTTTTCATTGGAAATGGAGACGCTTATAATTAAATGCAAAAATATGCTAGGCCGGACTTAAACGACGTAAACCCCGCAGGATCCTCATCCTCGTTATGAAAATCCAAGGAAAACAATGTAATATATACTTTGATTATGATTTTGGAGTTGAAATCAATGTTTGCCGTATTTTTCTTTAAAAACATTTAATCTGAAATAGCCTATAATATAATATATCTGTCATCAGATGGATATATAGTAACTAAATATGATCAACCATGCCACAAAATAAGACAAACCCTCGGCCGGACCATTTAAATACTGTAACAATGCAATAGTAACTATGTATGTAGACAAAGACAGGTCACTCTATATATTTGTTGGAAACAAAGGTTAGAATCGATGATTAAATAAGATAAATTAATTAGCGCGTTAAGATCATAAGCTATGTCTCTCTAGTATCAAACAAATGCACTTGTTGACAAGGAGCTAGGAAGGGGAAGCATCCCCTGCCCTCTTACAATTTCATTCTTGATTATGGAAATGCGTGCCATACCCATACTATCAAATAGGAATACTAGAAATTAAGGAAAACCCATTCACATATATAGATTACACTAGAAATTTAAGTTCGGGACGGGTTCAAGCCGAATTATTATTTTATTATTTAAAATATTTTTTAATATTTTAAAATTATTTTGATTGGTTCACAGTTCTAATGGCTCCAATGGAAAAATTGAATCACATCTTGAACAAAACTCTGAGAGTGTTAATCGGGTCTGTCAACCCATAAAGTCATGAACACCAAAATTATTACTTTATTAATAAAATAAAAATTTCGGCCATGTCCATTGTCCCATCAGGTTTAGAGTCCAAAACTCTTGTCCAGAGCCTCGTTGTGAACAAATCTAATATTGAGACACGCTTAAAAAAAAAAGTCAATATATAACATAGCTATACTGATAGACAGTGATAAACGGTGACAATATATAGGATCCGTCTATATTCATGGGAGCACAAGGTGTAGGTATATCCGTTTATGTCTTGTATTTTCTACAATAGCAAAAATCCACAAGTATAGACCCTTTTATTTGTAGAATATGACTTTCAGTATAACCGTAAGTATACATATTAAAGATCTATTTTTGAAGTGAACTTTAGTACTTTTTAAGGCATTAATTTGGCCAAAGTATACCAAAACTTGGACACATTTTTTGTTGGCCAGAAAACTTGGACACTTGAGATAGCTCTGCTTTAGCCTATTTCGGATATTTAAGTCCTAAATATTGTATCACATTCTCCGACTATAAATGCATAAAGAAATTAAATACAGTATTAAATATTTACTTAATTACCATCTATATAGTATATATATATATGTGTATTTATCTGCAGGGTTTTAAATAGTGCCCACATCGTAGTATAGCGGTGCTATTTAATGGTAGCGTCGCCTGCTGCCTTTGCTATTCACCTGCAATGGCAGTGTAAATGGCAATCACACCTGCAGTGGTTATTTGTGGCTGTAAATAGTAGCGCAACCGAAGAAATAAATTAGTTTTTATTTTTATTTTTTATTTTGGCCATCTCTTTTTATTACTTTTTAGGAAATGGGTATTTGATTTTTTTTTATGATATGAATAAATATTTGATAAAATTATTAGTTGTTAAATAAAGAACTTAATTTTTAATCATCCAAAAATATAATTTTATAATAAAATTATAAATTTATGTTTATTATAAATTTTTTTATATATAATATTTTTAGATAAAAAGTTTTAGCACAAAAACAAATAATGGTAAGAAATAAGTTTTTGGGAATGTTTTGAAGATTTAAAATTTTAGATGAAAAATATGAGAAGGAATGAGAGATGGCAAATACAAGTTTTTTTTTCGTGTGTTTATGCCATAGAATTAGATTTTAATCCATTTGCCTCTATAATTGTATCTTAAAAAAATATTTAAATGCTTATTTTCTTTATAATTATATTAATTTATGACATTAATATTATAATGATAAATTATCATCAATCATATGCAGTTATAGCATTTATATCCATAACATTCATGAATATATTAAGGAACAACATTTTAGATATGCATATTAATTTATCAGTTATAACAAAAAATGCAAAATATTTATACTAATGTATAAATGAAATTAAAATATTATAAATTATTTTAAATATTATAAGCATGTTTACAATTATTATGTATTTCCTTTTATGATAAGTTTTTTGAAATTAAAAAAAAAATTACGGTCATGAAGAATATGACCACTTTTATTTTATCCGTTATGTTTATAATTATAATAAATGTGACATAATCCAAAATGCTGCCGCAACTATAATTTAAATTTTTGTTTATCTGTAATTGTAATTATATATTTATTTATTATTGAATTATGGCTTAAATACACATCTGCCCCATTAATTAAAGAGAAAACAGGCATGCATTGGCTACATATCAGAAAATATTATGTTGTACGTTAAGTTTTGTTTGGCTTGTGAAGAATCAATTGTATTTTTAAGAGATTGGGAGAAGAGAGGAATCACAGTTTTAGGTATTTAAATATTGATTGGTGGACCGATTCCTCTCAAGCATCTGCCAACACTACAACTCATAATCATAAATATGTGTTAATTAAGAGCAACTGACCATGCATGATAGTTGATTAATGATTTCCCAGGTATTATAAGGATAAAAGAAAAGGATTTCAAAGGTATTTAAATATTGATTGGTGGACCAATTAATTTGTGTCTGCATGAGTTGACATTTCCAAGGTATAAGCATAAAAGAATAGTAAAGTCATGTCAAAACAAGGAAACATAATTGATAATCCTTCCCATTTTTCACTCCTGGCAAGAGATGTATGGAAAGTTATTAACACACTTTAAGTCTCTCTGTTCTGGAGTGACAAGATCCTTCAGCACTCTCATCACTCGGTGGATTCCTTCAGTACATATGACTATATAAATTGACACTTCATCTATAAATTAGCTTCATCATAAGGATAAGATTCATAGTTTCTTTAGCCATGGAAAACAGTGCTACTACATTGTTGAATTCTTCCCTCCATGAGAGTACTGTGTCCTCATCTTCTTTTACTACTTTGCTGAGCTTCTTATCCACACTTGTTGTCATGGCATTTGCCTTGTATCAACTCTTCAAATTCCTATTTCTAGGCAACGAGAAAGCGAAGCAACCCCCTCTCCCACCCCTCCTGCTCAAACCCTGGCCTATTCTGGGAAGCCTCCCTGAAATGGTTTTGAACAAGCCCACATTTCGATGGATACTTGAGCTCATGAAAGAAATTAATACTGATATTGCTTGTATCCGCTTCGGAAATGTGCATGTAATTCCCGTCACTTGTCCTGAAATCAGTCGCCAAATCTTGAAAGAACAGGACGCGGTTTTTGCTTCAAGACCCATTAGTATGTCCACCGATGTCACCACCAAAGGCTACTTAACAACAGCTCTTGTGCCCTTGGGAGATCAATGGAAAAAAATGAAGAAAATCCTGCTCATTGATTTGCTTTCCCCAACCAGACATCGTTGGCTTCATGAAAAAAGGGTTGAAGAAGCTGATCATCTTGTGCGTTATGTGTATAACCTATGCAAGACTTCTGATAAAGGCGGCCTGGTGAACGTGAGGGTGGCTTCACAACAATATTGCGGCAATGTGCCGAGGAAGCTGTTTTTCAACAGGAGGTTCTTTGGGGAGGGTAAGGAGGATGGAGGACCAGGGTTTGAGGAAGAAGAGCACGTGAGTGCCCTTTTCACTATTCTTGCTTATCTTTATTCGTTTTGCCTATCTGATTACATTCCATGCTTGAGAGGGCTTGATCTGGATGGCCATGAGAAAGTTATGGACGAGGTTCTTCAGATTGTTGGAAAATACCATGATCCCATAATCGAAAAGAGGATTCAACAGTGGGAAAAAGGCGAGAAGAAGGGTGTGGAAGACTTGCTAGATGTCTTGATTACTTTGAGAGATGACAATGATAAGCCTGTGCTCATAGAGGAAGAGATCAAGGCTCAAATTACAGTAAGTTTTCTCTCTCGTTCACATACACATAAATTTCTTTTGACACATACTCCATGCATTCTCAAAATAATTAATATAAATACTATAATTGAGATAACATATGGAATTAATCGGAATGCATGCATGGGGTATACTATACATCACTAGCAAAAGAATGCTTCTGCAAGAGAATTAGAGATATTAAATATCTACACGTATGTTAATTTTGTAGGAATTTATGATTGCAACGGTAGATAATCCGTCCAATGCTTTTGAATGGGCACTTGCTGAGATGCTTAACCAACCCGAGATACTTGAGAAAGCCACAATGGAAATAGATAGCGTTGTTGGAAGGGAGAGACTAGTCCAAGAATCTGATTTTCCCAAACTCAACTATGTCAAGGCATGCGCCAGGGAAGCCTTTAGGCTCCATCCGATTGCACCTTTCAATGTTCCGCACGTGTCCGTTGCTGATACAACCGTTGCCAATTACTTTATCCCCAAAGGTAGCCATGTGCTTCTTAGCCGTACAGCTCTGGGTCGGAACCCTAAAGTATGGGATGAGCCACTCAAGTACAAGCCAGAGCGGCACCTGAAGGAGGATGGATCACCAGTGTCGCTAAATGAGGCAGATCTGCGTTTCATATCGTTCAGCACTGGAATGCGTGGATGCAAGGGTATCCTGCTAGGGACTTCCATGACTGTGATGCTATTTGCAAGGCTGCTGCAATGTTTCAGTTGGAGCATCCCACCTAATGAGAAAACCATCAATCTAACTGAGGCAAAGGAAAATCTGTTTCTTGCAAAACCGTTGGTTGTAGTTGCAAAGCCCAGGCTTCCCTCTAATGTGTATCCCGCTTAATTAAGATTTAAGACCAAGGCAATGTTGTTGCATGAATGCATCGTAACATGCAACTCTATTATATATATATATATATATATATATATATAAATATATGTCAACCTTGAAAGACTTTCGGTAATTTTTCTTTTCTTTTTTCGAGCGAATCGACCCACCTTGCAAATTAAGAATGTATATGTGTGCATCAACTCTACGAGATTTGTTATTTTCAGCCATGGGCTTCATATTTTTATTTGTTTATTAGAATTAGAACCACTGCGGGATTAGTTATATTTTAAATATGAAAAAATAAAATTTTATACCAAACTTTAACGGATGATAATACATAAACAAATATAAGTGTATTTTTTTAAAATAAATAATAAAAATATTTAAGAAATACAAACATAAATTAAAGTAAAATATAAGTACATTTCGTTGTTAGATTTCGACCTTAGCGGAGCATCTTCCATTTTAACACCATTATTATTTCCTTATATTGTTTTTTGAGAAAGGCGTGAGAAAATGAGAGAGTTTAGAAAGGATGACGAGGCAAAATGAAGTTAAAAAAGAGAGTTGCATGTAGGAAAAAAGATAGAGAAAAAATATGTGAAAAAGAAGGTAAAAAAATAAAAGACATTTAGTAACATGAAAAGAAATGAAAGAAAGGTAAAAATAAAATTAAAAAAATAAAAGAAGAAAATGTACTAAACACCTAACACAATCATATAATTCTATTAAAAATAAAAATTAAAAGAATATTAAAAGAAAAAGTTGAAAAGGAATAAAAAAGATAAAAAAATTAAAAAATATATAAAAAGAAATGAAAGAAAAAGAAAAAATTAAATTAAAAAATTTTTTAAAAGGAGAAGGTGTACAGGACACCTATTGCCATCACATCATTTCGTAAAAATATAAAACAAATTAAATTTTTTAAAAACAAATTGAAAAGAAATAATTTTTTTCTTAAAAAAATTTGAGCTTAAAAATTTAAAATATTAATTGCATGATTGATGATTTATTTTTTAATATAAATTATAACTTAATTATACATAAAAGTTTTTTTATTAAATCAAAATATTAAATAATATTTTTATTAATATAATACATATATATAAATAATAAAATATATTCTTTGTATATCCTGATAAGCGCCAAGACATAATATCCCAAACCTGATTCTAATTTGACATAAATTATTCAAGAGAGACAATACTTGACCTAATTCTTATTTTTAATAAAAAAATCACACCAATTGGATTATACGATTTGAAGTCTTTTAAATATAAATTATTTTGTTATTTTTACATGTATTAATTTTTTTTTATAAAATTTATCTAATAAAAAAAATTTTAGAAACGAAAATTGACAAAAAAAAGTTAAAAAAGATGTCACACAAATTTATTAAATTAAAATATTAAATAATAATTTTTAATAAAATATATATAAATATAAAAATAATAATAATTAATTAATTTTTATATATACCAAGACAAAGCATAAAATTTTACTCTTATCCAAGCGCAATTTAGAAAAAAAAAAAAAAACTCAATCTAATTATTCTAAATTAAAAAAAAAACCACTAATTGAATCAATGTGAATAAAACTCATAGGATATTAGCTATTTTGTCATCTCTATCTTAATTAAATTTTTTTATTATAAAATTTATCTAATAATGTCATAATATCTAAATCTGAAGACCTATCGTTAGACGTTGACTTAGAAGTCACCATCAATATTTTTCGTTCAGATGTGATTGGTCATCTGATTGAATTTGTCTCTTTTTAAAAAGAAATTCTAAGTTCAACTTAGGTGTCTTTAAAATATAAATTCAATATTTATGAAACCAGAATTAAGTTCAAGAGTACGTTTACGTGTAAGAAAGGTTATAGTATCCCCATGACGCCTATCCAAAAGATGGTACCAGCTTAATTTCGTATTATCCATTAAACCTTAAAAATCTTACAGAGTAATTAATTATTGAAAATTATTCATAATTAACTCCAATACTTTGGCAAAAAATTAAAAAAATTTTCTCACCTCAAGAGTATGCAAGAAAACTATTGTTTCTCTCGTAGAGACTTTATTGTCGGATTATTTGACATTTTTTAAAAAAATAAGAAAGGAAAAGAAAAAGAAATAATGCTTTAAGCTTTTGATAGAGGTCTATTTTTGTTTTGTTGTTTTATAAGAAGAAAAAAAAAACTCATATTTTTATACAAGAAAAATTGATATTTTCAATTTTTTCTTAAAACATTTTTGACATTTCTATTTTCAAGAAAAATTTTATTTTCAAGAAAAATTGATACTTTCAACTTTTTCTCAAAAAATTCCTTTTTTAAAAATTTTATTTCAAGAAAAATTGATACTTTCAAATTTTTCTCAAAAATGTTTTTTTTAATTTTATTTTCAAGAAAAATTAATACTTTCAACTTTTTCTAAAAAAAATCTTTTTTTAAAAAATTTTATTTCAAAGAAAATTGATACTTTCAACTTTTCCTTAAAAATATTTTTGAAAAGTTTATTTTTAAAGAAAATTGTTACTTTCAACTTATCCTTAAAAAAAATTTTTAAAAAAATTTTGTTTTCAAGGAAAATTGATACTTTCAACTTTTCCTTAAAAATATTTTTTTTTGAAAATTTTATTTTCAAGAAAATTTGATACTTTCAACTTTTCCTCAAAAATATTTTTTTAGAATTTTTATATAAAAAAGAATCATTGAAAATTTAAATATGTTTAATTAAATAAATAAATGATTTCAATCACATCAACAAATAAATAAACAAATAATAATAATAATGATAATAAATAAACAAATACAAAAATAAATAAATAGATAAATAAGATTTAAAAACCTTGACGCAGCTCGGTTGAGCTGGAATGAGGTATGGCTCCAGAGACAGGCGTGGCTGAAACGGCTCGATATGCGGTTCGGCTGGATGGCTTAGGTAATAAGGTCAGGTTTTTGGATCAGCAGCATGGGTTGGGTCGGACCAAAGAAAACACGCAGATCTTGTTTCATCAAAATGACGTTGTTTTCGATCACTATATAAGGCAAAAAATTTCCTTCTCCTCAGATGTTTTCGCCTTTCTCTCTACCTCGGCTCCTTCTCACTTTAGGTGATTTTCGGATGTCGTTTTCCCGTCAAATGTTGTAAAAAAAATCATCGATTTTTGGGTTTATTGCCAAAAACTGGATATTTCACCGGAAAGTTGTCAAAAAATTCAAGTTTTCACCGAAAAATTCAGCCTAATTCTGAAAGTTTCAAAAAATTCCCAAAAAAAATGTAAAAAAATTCCAAAAAAAACCCTAATCCTCCAATCTAAACAACCAACCTCCCAAAAACTTTATACTACAAACTATCAATTCTTCGAAAATTATTTTTTCCTTTTATTTTTCCACTCTTCTCTATCTTCTTTTCTGTATGGTTGATGGTCGTTATATAGGCCTTCATTCACTATAGTACACGAGGATTTGAAAATCAAAATGCTGTTCCTTTTAATTTGTTTATCCTTGTTTTTTAAAAACTCCTCCTGATTGATCCCAGCTTCAAAATTCAAAGTTTTAATCCTAGCATTTTACTAGGATTAAAACTCTGCTTTTATTTTATTTATTTATTTTTTCAAATTTTCATTAACTTATTTGTAACAATTTGATTCAAAAATATAAAAATAAATCAATAAAAAAATAAAAATAAAAATAGGTGTCTACAGTTACCTCTTTTTGCATATTTTCTGTGAAACAAAAATTATGCAAAGACATAGACGTAGACACCCATCAAGACCTAATATAAAAAAAAGAATAAGCCAAACTACTATGATCTGAAGACAAAAACATTCAAATTGAACCAAAATTTAAGATGAACGATTTAAACTAAGTCAAAAGGGACTCGGCACAAGCCTATATCGAACCAAAGTCTAAAATAAACAACTTGGACTAAGCTAAAAAAGGATATGACATAGGGTGAAATCCAAAAGCAAAATGACCTGGTTTAAAGCGAAGTCTGAAAAGAATAATTTGGACTAAGCTGAAGAAAGATCTAGCATATACCGAAATCTAAAAGTAAAATGACCTGGTCTGAGCCGGAGTCTGAAAAGAATAATCTAGACTAAGCTGACGAAGGATTTAGCATAAATCTAAATCTAAAAGCAAAAGCAAAATGACATGGTCTAAGTCAGAGTCTGAAAAGAATAATCTAGACTAAGTTAATGAAAGATCTGGCATAAGCCGAAATCCAAAAGTAAAATGACCTGGTCTGAACCAAAGTCTGAAAAAAATAATCTGGACTAAGCTAAAGAAGGATCTGACATATGTCACAATCTAAAAGCAAAATGACCTAATCTAAGTCGAAGTCTGAAAAGAATAATCTGGACTAAACTGAATAAGGATCTAACATATGCTAAACTCTAAAAGCAAAATGACCTAAATTGAGCCGAAGCTTAAAAAGAATAATTTGGACTAAGTTGAAGAAAGATCTGGCATATGCCAAAATTCAAAAGCAAAATGACATGGTCTGAGTCGAAGTCTGAAAAGAATAATCTGGATTAAGATGAAGAAGGATCCAAAAGTAAAATGACCTGGTCTAAGCCAAAGTAAAAAAAGAATAATTTAGACTAAGCTGAAGAAGGATCTGGCATATGCTGAAATCCAAAAGCAAAATGACCTGGTCTAAACCGAAGTCTGAAAAGAATAATTTAGACTAAGCTGAAGAAAGATCTGGCATATGTCGAAATCCAAAAACAAAATGACCTGAATTAAGCTGAAACCTAAAGTGAATAATCTGGATTAAACCAAAATACGTAGTACAGGTTGTATTCGAAACAATTATCATTTCATTCTTGACAACTCCGATCATCTGTGATGTGTACATGAAGTGTTATGAAATGCCAATTTTTCTGGAATGCCTACATGAAATGTTATGAGATGTCGGGTTCATCTGATTATGGTAAAAAGATTCTTAAGCTATTTACTGTTTTCATTTTCATACCAGTGATGGATCTTTTAACTTTTGAGCATATTCGGTTAAGGAATCAAACTATCATTGTCTTTTTAGCCAAACCGATATCATCATTTCACTAAGTTTTCATTGCTCTCATTTCGCTTACCCATGCCACTCTTAGCTTTCCAGAGTAATGAAGAGAATTTTTATATCATCGTTTGTTCATTCATTATCATGTCAATATAACGACAGATGTAAAGTAATTACACATTTCTTCTTAACTGGGTAAAGGACAATAAAAGAGATTAGTGTTGACATCAGGAAAGAAATTGACTTTATTGATTGAATGGGATTGAGTTACAAAGATGGGCTAAAGTGCGTTATCAAATAATCATGATCAAAGTAACCTAAAGTTCTTTTCCAAAACCATCCAACCGAAATCCTTGTTCTTGTCGAGTTCATCAAATCACACTTGCCTTTTGGGTCGTGAAAGTAATGTTTTGAACCTCTATGTTGCCTTTTTGGGCTTAGATATCTTTAAATTGCTCTTTGTGGGTCTTCAATTTGAACCCCCTTTTTGGAAACTTAAACTAGCCCTTTACAGGTTTTCAATTTGAGTCTTTTTTTATTTTTTATTTTTTTAACTCAAACTGCCATTTACGAGTTTTCAGTTTGAGCCTTTTTCTCTTATTTATTTATTTATTTATTTTTGAACTCAAATTGCCTTTTACGAGTTTTCAATTTAAGCTATTTTATTTTTTTTTAAACTCAAACTACCTTTTACGGGTTTTCAATTTGAGCTCTTTTTTTTATTAAGAAAAATACTTCTTCACAGGATCTGAATTTATTGGATTGGGCAAGTCTTCTCCATCCATTTCTGTCATGACTAAAGCTCCCCCTGAGAACATTTTCTTGACAACATATGGACCTTCTCAATTTGGAGTCCATTTCCCTCTATTGTCATGTTGACTCAAGAAAATCCTTTTCAAAACCAATTCTTCTTCATGAAAACATCAGGGTTAAATTTTCTTGTTATGTGCCTGCATCATTCTCTTTTAGTATAACTGCCTATGACATAATGCTGTCAATCTTTTCTCCTTAATAAAATTCAATTGTTTGTAATGCTATCAGGCCCATTCAGTTTCTTCCAAATTAATTTCCCTTAGAATTCTCAAAGAGGAAATTTTTACTTCTATTGGTAGCACTACTTTTATCCCATAAACCAAAGAAAATGGGGTTGTCCCAGTAGAGGTACGTACTGATGTCCGATAAACATGCAAAATGAAAGGTAACTTCTCATGCCAATCTTTATATGTCTCAGTCATTTTTTTAAAGAATTTTTTAATATTCTTATTTGCTACTTTTACTGTCCTATTCATTTTCGGACGGTAAAGTGTTGAGTTATGATGCTTGATCTTAAATTAGGCACATATCTCTTTCATCATCTTGCTATTAAGATTTTTAGCAATATTTTGAGATAATTTTTTTCAGGAGACCATATCTACATATTATCTCTTTCTTAATGAACTTACATACCACTGACCATGTCACACTGGCATACGATGCCACTTCAACCCATTTGGTGAAATAGTTAATCATCACAAAAATGAACCTATGTCCATTTAAAGCCTTCGATGCGATGGGTCCGATAACATCCATACGCCACATCGAAAATGGCCATAGGGGTGTAATGACATATAGAGCATTTAAAGGGGCAAGTATTTTATCTGCGTAGATTTGGCACTTATGGCATTTTCTAGCATAATCTATACAGTCACTTTCTATAGTCGACCAGTAATACCCTACCCTCATAATTTGTCTTGCCATCATATAGCCACTTGCATGAGCTCAACAGTTCTTATCATGAACTTTTTTCATGATATTTCATGCCTCTGTCGCATTCACACATCTCAAGAGAACTATATCTTGATTTCTCTTATACAAAATATTCTCATTAAGAAAGAAACCCATGGCCAATCTTCTAATGATCCTTTTATCATTTTCAGTTGCATGCTCTGGGTATTGTTGATTCTTCAGATATTACAAAATGTCATGATACCAAGGCTTCCCATCAACCTCCTATTTGATATTCGAACAATGTGTTGGGAATTCTCTCACATCAAGCTTTATGAATTGAATTTTAATATATGTTTTCATTTTAATCATAGCTCTCTGTGTGGCTAGGGTATCGATAATTTGATTATCTTCTCTAGACAGATATTCAAATTGAATCTTCTCAAACAATTTAACCAAATCAGTGACATACTTATGGTATTTTATCAGCTTTACATCCCTTGTTTCCCATTCTCCTCTTAACTAGTAAATAACCAAGGCTGAAACTCCATAGGCTTCTAACACTTTGATTTTTCTTTCAATTGCAGCTTGTAAACCCATTATTGGTGTAATTGAAGTTTAATCTTGCTGTGATAGGGATATAATTCCCTTCTAGAGATATTAAGATTGCCTCAATTCCATATCTTAAAGCATTTACAGCTCCATCAAAGTACATCTTTCAAAACTGCTTAGTAGTCTCTTCTTTATCAACTTGAGAAATAACCATCAGGTCTTTACTTAGGAAATCAAGCTTTATTGGCTTATAATCATCAGCAATTCGCTCTGTCAAAAATTCAGTTATGGTATTTTCTTTGATTATTTTTTGAGTTACGTAGATGATGTCATATTCGAAGAGAATTACTTGTCATTGAGCAATTCTTTCAAATAGCGAAGATTTTTCAAAAACATATTTAAGGGGATCCAATTTCGCTATGAGCCATGTGGTATGGTATAACATGTATTGCCTAAGCCGACGAGTTGTCCAAGTTAAAACATAACATATTTTTTCCAATGAGGAGTACTTTGACTCATAGTCAGTGAATTTCTTACTCAAATAGTAAATAGCTCATTTTTCTTGCTTGTTTCATCCTGTTGCCCCAACATACATCCTATCAAACTTTCATTCACTGTTAAATACAAAATCAATGGTTTTTCTGAAATAGGTGGTACTAGTACAGATGAATTTGATAGATTTTTTTTTACTTTTTCAAAAGCTTTTTGACATTCATCATCCTATTTACCAGAGCTATGTTTACGAAAAAGTTTGAAAATAGGATCACATTTAAGAGTGAGTTGACAAAATGAATCGAGATATATAATTCAATCTCCTCAAAAAATCTCATACCTTTTTTAGTGTACATAGAGGTGACAAGTCTTGAATGGCCTGGATCTTATCAGGATCTACCTTTATTCCTTATTCACTGACTATAAAATCTAATAGCTTTCCTAACTTAGCCCCAAATGTGCATTTTGATGGGTTCAATTTCAACTGAAAATTTTTTCAACCTTTCAAATAGTTTTTTGAGGTTGGCAATGTAATCTTCTCTTTCCTTAGACTTTGCAATCATGTCATCCACTTACACTTCTATTTTTTTATGTATCATGTCGTGGAAGAAAGTTACCATAGCTCTTTGGTAAGTGGTCCCAGCATTTTTCAAGCCGAAAGGTATTACTTTGTAACAAAAAGTTACCCACATAGTGACAAATGTAGTTTTCTCCATATCGTTCTTGGCCATTCTAATTTAATTAGACCTAAAAAATCCATCTATAAAAGAAAATATGGAGTGTTTGGTCGTATTATCTACTAAAGTGTCAATATGAGGTAAAGAAAAGTTATCTTTTGGGCTTGCCCTATTCAAATCTTGGTAGTCGACACACATCCAGACTTTTTCATCTTTTTTTGGAACTGAGACTATGTTTGCTACCTATTCTGGGTACTTAGCCACTTCCAAGAACCCTACATCAAACTATTTTTTTACTTCTTTTTTATCTTCAATAATATTTCAGGCTTCATCCATCTTAATTTCTATTGCATCGCCTTACATTTTGGTTTTAAAGGTAATTTATGTTTTACTATTTCAGTACTAAGTCTAGGCATGTTTTGGTAAGACCATGCAAAGACGTTCACATATTCACAAAGTAACTCTTTTAACCTTTGCCTATCATTTAGGGTAATGACGTGCCCATTTTAATTTTTTTTATTGTTATCATCTCTCAGATTTATTAATTTTGTATCTTCTCAATGAAGTTCAATCAATTTTTTTTCTTGTTCTACCAGTTTCACTAGGTCAAGATATAAAGTGTCATCATCTGAGTCTTTTTCATGATCAAGTTCACCAGTATAGATTAGATTTTTTAAGTCAAACCTTGGGTTACTATCATAATTATCTTCATATTTATTGTTTGGGTACCTGAGAGTAAGTGAGAAAGGAGAAATGTTGACAAGATGTATAGAAATGAAATTGAGAGAATGAAAAGAAAAAATGAAAATGCAACACATCAATCTTTTTTGAAATGAATGAATGGCCCATACATAAAAATATCTTATTACTTTTAGGTAAAAGCACAAGGATTTTATTCACTACATTACTTTTGGAAAGATTCAAGGATAATAGACAGCTCAATGATCTCTCAATTCTTCAACTTTGAACCTTGTAGGGTTGGATACACTAACAGCTCTTTATCTTGACTATCAATTACCTCTTCTTTCACCATTTGAATGGTATGTTTAGAAAAGGGTTCTTCCAACCCCATATCCCGGTTATCACTTTTAGGATAAATACATCCCCCTGATCGAAAAATGTCATACAGATAGGGAATAATTATTTTTTTTATCTAGCTCTTGTCCTTTAAGCTTAACCATCTTTGCTCTTTCTTACTTTCTGTCAACTTTTTCTTATCCTTTATTGTAAGCTTATACCTCAAGCCAAACCTTTCTTGGTTATTGATCACTGCTGTAGCTTCTGAATTTCTTACTATTTTTTTTTTAGTCTTTTTTTGGGATGCCATTTTTTTCCAATTGTCTGTTGACAACCATTTTATTAGCGATTGTCAATTGTGGTGTATACAGCCTAGATCTTTCATTGACACAAGTTGTATTAACCAGCTCAAAAAATCTATAAGAATACTCTACAGCTTCATCTGTAGCTTTCACGTATGGGGTATTTGTTGGTTGGGTCACAAGTAAATCTTCTTCTCTTGACACACTCACTAGCTTTCCCTTGACAATGAACTTTATCTTCTAGTGCAGCGAGGATAGGACAACACCCGTCATGTAGATCCATGGCCTACTCAGTAAATAACTATATGATGGTAAGATATCCATCATTTAAAATTTGACATTAAAATTACATGGCCCGATCTGTAGCTATATTTTAATCTCACCTACCATTTCTCGTCTAGCTCCATCAAATGCTCTGACGACCATATGACTAGTTCTCATGTGAGACATGTCAATGGGCAACCTAGCCAAGATGGACATAGGCATTACATTAATTGCGGAGCCGTTATCAATAAGAACATTCGCCATTGTATGGCTCTTACATCTAATGGTAATATAAAGGGCCTTAGTGCTTTTTCTCCCTTATAGAGGAATCTCATCATCATTAAAAGTGATGTAGTTTGAGGCTACCATATTTTTTACCAAGTTATCTATGTATTCCACGAATACATTATGGGATACATACGTTTGATTTAAGACCTTCAATAAAGTATTATGATGAGGCTCTAAATTCAACAATAGTGATAAAAGTGATCATTTAACTGGTATTTTGTTTACTTGTTCCACAACACTATACTCGTTATGCTTGATTAACCTTAGGAATTCACAAGCCTCTTTTTTAAAAATGAGTTTCTGGTACTCCTAACTTAGTGCTGCCACAGGATCCTTCTTATTCCCTTGTTCTTCTTTAACTTTTGCTTTTTTTTTTTTAGCTTTCTCTAACATTTCTACAGAGTAACATTTTTCACTTCTGGTCATACCACCCACCTCAGTTATATTTTTCATACCAAAATTACTTGACATATCTCTTTCATTTGACCCTATCGTTACAACATCATAATTGTATTTCCATGGTACCGTCTTATTGTTCTGGTACGAAAAGAGACTAGGAATTTTAAAAGTTAATACCAGCTTAGAGGTGGGTTGACTCTCCACTGGCTTTAGCTTCTTGTAATAAATTATCACTGATTTCGGGGCAGGCTTTGAAACCTGTTCAGTGGTGGATATTTTTACATTTCTTAAGCCTCCATCGTCTTCGTAGAACTCAACTTAGAATGAGTCCATCAATTATTACAAAATTTGGTAAAACTAATCATAATTTTTGATCGAATGCCCCACAACTCTCTTATGGTATTTACACCTTTGGGTTGGATTATATTCTCTATAGTATGTATGTAGGTCTACTGGGTACAACATCTCTATTTCAAACAAGGCAACAAACATCTTATCTAGATGGGTCATAATCTTCTTTACTTTCATTTTGATCCGACTGGTTTAATCTTTCTGTATGACATTAATTGTTACCCCAGTATGGGTTAACAGAGGGTTACCATTGACATTAGGTGGCCCTTCTTTTTCAAAGCTTATCAGACCCTTTTTTATCAAGTTTTGCACCTTATGTTTCAAAGAGATGCAATTTTTCGTGAAATGGCCTGTAACCCTATAGTGATAATCACAATGAGCATTTAGGTCATACCATTTAAGGAATGGTGGTTTCATAGAATCTACAAGGACACGAGCTACTAAATTTTTCTTTACGAGCTATGAGAATAAGTTTACATAAGATATGAGGATCGAGTCAAATGTGACTTTTTTTTGGTTATTTTGTGGCTCTCTTGAATTACTTGGCTGTGTATTCTATTTAGGGGTAAATTTTTCTTAAGGTATAGTGGATGAATTGTATATGGGAACGGGTGGTTGTGGTTAAAGCATGGGTCAGTAAACTTACTGGTATGATGGCTAGTATGGGTAATGAAAAGTGGCTACTTGGGTTGGATACATAGGCTAGTTATAAAAAGGAATATAACCTCTAAACTGTTGGCCTCTGTAACTCATAGCATGAGTTTCTCTTTCCTTCTTCCTAGATGGGCCATTTTTTTTGCATCAATTGTCTATCTTCTATCTAATTTGCCATTCTTTATGACGTTTTCAATCATCTCGCTTGATATAACCATATCGATAAAGTTTTTTATGGTATTTCCTATTAATCTTTCATAATAGAGAGACTTAAGAGAACTGACAAAAAAGCACTGTTACCTCTTTTTTTATGAAAGGTGGTTGGACTTGAGAAGCAACATCCCTCAATCTTTGGGCATATTGCTTGAAATTTGTTATGATTTTTTTTTCATACTTTGTAGGGAGAGACGGTTAGGTGCTAAGTTCATTACGTGTCTATATTGAGTCATAAATGCTTTTGCCAAATCATTTCAAGATCAGATATGGGCTCGATCCAACTACATATACCATCTCATCGTAAAGCTTGTAAAGCTATTTTAAAGACATGCATCAATAATTTTTCATCATGAGCATGGACAACCATTTTATGGTAATACATGATAACATGGGTTACTGGACATTTAGTCCCATCATATTTTTCAAATTCGAGGATTTTAAACTTCGATGGGATGACTACGTCTGAGATTAAACATAATTGGGCTGCGTCCATAGAACCAAAATAATCCATACCCTTAATGGCCTAAACTCTCTCTTTCAAAATATTCATTTTCTATTGGGAGCTTGACTCTTCTATTACCTTAAAGGTTTTTGCTTTCAACCTTTCCTTCTCCTTAAGGTTATCAAGATCGACAACCTCAATTGGGTTTACTATCTTTACCCTAAAGGTGGGGTTAGTGTAACTATGATATGGCACCTCAGGATAGGTATAAGAATATGCCCTAAAAAATGGTATGTGTAGGGCCTGTGTCTCATAAAAAGATTGACCTTGGTTTAGACCAAGCCCTGAAGGGTATAAGGGATCCATAATATCTTGTCTTTCATTCGGATTATGGGTCTCTTCTATTGTTTTACCCTTATCTAATTTTTTTAACATTTTAATCAACTTGGTCAACTTATCTTTTATCACTTCCTAAGCCTTCTCGATTTTGTTCATACAGGTATTTTGTTCCTACTCCATTTACCTTGCTCGTGATCGAGTATTATATAGGTGACGTGTAGATTGGTTTGAATTTGTCGATGATTAAGCTATCCTTGAATCTTTAATACCATATTTCAAAATTAGCAATTTCATATGACCATCTCATGAAAACCTAAGATGGCTATTTTGTTAAATGTAATGAATGAAAATGCAATAGATGAAAATGCATGCATGCAAAAACATTTACCTTAAGACAATGTTCAACCAAAAGATTTCATTTATTCCAAGAACTTTATTTACATAGAATTTATCATCATAGAGTTATAACCATAGAACTGCTTGATCTACTCTTACTGGTATTTTACTTTCTCAATGAAATTCAGCAAATGCTATCCATGTTTCCTTACTAGGGTCATCACTTGCTTCAATGCTTCTACCTCTTTAATCATTTCTCTTACCTTAGACATCTCTTTGTAAATTTGGGTTATTAGGTGCTCAATATACCTCTATCTTTCTAAGTTTTCCCTTTTATCACACCATACTTGATACGATAATTCTCTATGCTCTTTGGCTAATGTAGTGATATATTCTTCTTGTTCATTCAACCTTTGCTGCCACCTACTTAGGTAACTGTTTAGCATATTATTTTTTATTTACCCTTGGGCATTTTTTTTAATTCAACATATTCTTGCTTCAATCGTTCGTTCTCCTCAGTCAGCTCAACAATTGTTATCTCTTTGGCCTTTACCCTCATACATAACCTCTTATGTTCTTGATGTAACTTTGTTAGGTCATTAACAACTATATCACATTCCATAGCAATCTTGTAAACTCTAGCTTCATATTTTTCAACTCTTTCTTTCCACTGATTTTTCTTCTCTTGAAGCTTCTGAATATCTTACTTTAGCCTATCATTTTTTACCTTAAATTCTTTCTTTGAAAGTTTTAATTCTGATGGTGTTTCTTCAAGCATTTCTTTTATTGGTGGTTGAAAACTTTCAAGAGTGAATACCACTTTCTGTCCTCATCTTACTTTTCAGACCCCGTACCCATGAGTGACCTTATTTGTAAACGACCTAAGACCCATCCTGTGGCAGTTTTTGCATACTTTAATCACATCGTTTATCCTCTAAAATGCTTTTGGCTTAAGAAAAATTTGACTAATGAAGCTTATGTGTCATAAGAATGAACTATTATGTCCCAAACTGTCTTCTCGCTAGAAGTGGCATATAACTTGTTACTCCTTATAAACCCAGAAAATGGGATCACAATGTTATCTCTACATTGATATAGCATGGGTTCAAGATTCATCCATGGGACTAACCATCTCACTTCGACATTGGTAAGCTTTTGTAAGAAAACTATCCACTATTTTCTAGACTTTGGTTCTGGCCACTTACTTTCATAGAATTATTTGATTGAAACTCTATTGTGAAAATAAAGCTTTAAGAATGTATTTTTTTTACACTCGAAATGGCTTTTCATCCATAAATACAATAGTTGTATACAGCTCATGAAATGCCTCATATTCTGACGATAGTAACTTAATGATTTGATAGTTTCTGATAATATTATCGTTGAAAGATTGTATCTATTTACCATATTTTCAAAAAAGTAAACCACTACTATCGATATAACCTAAAACCTTTAAAAAATTACCATTTCGTATATGGCTAAGGCAAACATGTCTAATCCTCGTTCTTCATTGGCATGTTATACTAGAAAATTATGAAAAAACTTTCAAGATAGGCAAACCTATTCTTGTTTCTTCTTTGTATGAGAATCTATAATCTCTTTGTTTATCCCTATAAGATGAGCTAGCTTCTTACGAAATCTTAATTTATATTTTTTGACATATATCTTGTCAAGAGCCTTAAGGTGTAGACCCAACAAAGTCGAGTATTCTTCAATAGTTGGTGTCATATCAACTTCATTGAAGATAAAACACTTGTATGAAGGATCCCAGAATTACATTGCAGCTCTAATTAGTTGATTCTCAACATTTACTACAAGAAGGTATGCTATAGGCCATGCCTTTGGCAAAACTTCTCTTGTCTTGATGGACTCATCTTTTTTCATATATCATCTAAATCCTTTAGATTGTTTTGTTTGAAAAAGATAGATGTCTCTTGAGATAAAGTAGAAGCATGGCCAATGGGTAGACAATCCCTTTCTTTTTGTTGGATCTTTTTTTACTAAACCTTTACCTTATTTAGTGACTCGCAAGGAGCTAATACAGATGAAAGTAAACCAGTCATTCTGTGGAGTCCATGAAAAGCTCTTTGTTGAAGACCGTCTTTCAAGCAAATATTTTTTATGCAACTTTATGAGATGAGCATGAAACACATGATACAAACTTCGCCTAATCACATAAAGGTATAATTTTTGAAAAGACAAGGATGTTAAGGCTAGTTGAAAGTTACTTGTCATATTAAGATTCTTTTTATGTAATACAATTTCATTTTTTATCATTTTAATAAAAGGTAAGTTGATACATTTCATTACATTTTCTCTTTTATTCAAGTCATTATTTCATGCTTTGTTATTTTTCATATCTTTTTTTCCTATTCTCAAATTTTAAATGATGAATGTTTAGACAATGACAACAATAATTTTGAGATTTAATTTTGAAAACACAAGCACATTGATAAAGTTTAATCTATGAAAACTATTTGAGCAAAAAAAGTAATCTGTGAGCATATATAAAATAGATATATCTTAAAGATATGCAATCCTTTATAATAATCCATGAGTTTATTTTTGTTCAATAAATGATTTTCAAAGAAAGCATTCATATTTGAGATGAAAAATCGTTATCTTTCTTTTACCATTCATAAAATCATCTTTTATTATTATTTTTATACCTATTATAATTTTTTTTCTAAAAAACTTTAACCAAAGATCACCCTCCTTACTGAGAGGTAAATTTTGAAAAAATCTACTGGAAAAAATAAGAGGTAAAAGATAAAAAAGGTCTTAAAGATAAATAGTAAAAAAAAAAAAGAGAAAGAAGAATTTATTTACACAAAAAAAAATGAATGCCATAAATGATTTGAGACAAAGTAATGAGAATCCTTTTGTAAGGAATGAGATGAATGAAGAAAGAAAGAAAAGTAGTGAAATGATGTGAAATAGGGCAAAGTACGAAGTTGCATCACATGATGAGTAATGATATTTTAGTTTTGAACTTTTTAAACATATGTTTTGAGTTTATTTTATCTATTTCTTTCATGACCCCTCATCATAGCCTACATTAAACACTTAAAAGTTTATTTTGATCAAATGTGAATACTCAAATTGAATGATCATATATTGGACTAAGGCATGCTTGTGATAGAGTAATGAAATCGTGCTATGTTCTTGTGTTTTAGAGATTGATGTGTAGGACATTTCGATAATAGATGAAGTAAAAAAATGAAAAAAAAAATAAAAAATAAAAAAAATGAAAAAGTGAAAAAATGAAAAAATGAAAGGTGAAAAAAGTGAAAAATAAGAAATGTAAAAAAAAAAAAAATGAGAGAAAAGAAAAACTCAAATTGAAAACTTGAAAGGACGATTTGGGTAGAAAAATATTTGAGCTAAGAGTTGGATGGGCAGTCAAATATATGAAAGATCAAAAACATTTGAAGATCTTTCAAAGTTAGGGCAAGGTTTGATAAGCTCAAAATGATTTCGAAAATCAATGGAATGAGTTTTTAAAAAAGAATTATGAATTAATCTTAAAAATTATCTAAATATTCATTGTTTGGACATTGTTACACCATTCATATACTTATCCTTAGTGATATGCTTTGAATTTATTCCTTTGCTCATTTATTTTTGTCAGACTCATTTTTGTATTAATTACTTTTCTCCCCATTCACCTTGTACTCTCTTATTTTTGCATTCCCAGAATAAATCAATGAAATGTATAATTGTATTATATTTGTCATGATTTGGAATGGTAATTAATGAATGATAATGTTCATAAAAATTTCTACATTCCTTTGAAAAAAAATTCAAGAAACAAAAGGAAAATGAAAAGATGGAAGAAACCTGAAAAGATAATTTGAAAAGACACATAAGGTGACCAAATAATGAATATGGTGATGGATTGGTTAACATAACCTGTGAGTTATGATCAAATGATAGAAATAATATGGATAAGTGGATGGAATTTGTTCTGAAATTGTTAGTGCTAAGATGCTAAAAAGGAAATATGAGACGGTGAAGTCTTACGAACCATATTGCCATAATTAATTAAAAATTCATTACATTAATGTTAGTGACATATGCATTACAAACATTACATTTGCATTATTGTTTGAACAATACATGTATATAATTTGATAAATATTTGAATCTTAACTGGCCATGCATTTGTATCATGTAATAAACATTTGAATCATGGTTTAGAGTATGGCATATGCATTATTATAAGAATTTAGATTGTTGCATTTGCATCATTAAGAAAACATTTGCATCATTATCGCGATATTTTTTATTTACCAAAATTTGACTTTGATGAAAGATTAAGAATTTTTATGGCAAGAAATTTTAAACTTTTTGAGGAAAGCTTTTTAAAATAAGATTATGAATCCTCAAATGAAAAAATGTTTTATGAGGAAAATGTTTAGAATTTTAAAGTGGTATAGCCTTTTTAAAGAACATTTTTAATGTTGAAGATGATTTGTAAGATCATCAAGTATAATCCTTAAGAACTTTCGAACAAAAAATCTTTGAGTTTTAAATGATAATCTTAAAGTTTTTTTGTTGTGAATCTCTAAAGTTTTCAAATGATAATTTTTGAACTTTGGATATGAACTCATAACTTTTTTGAATAAGAATCTTTAAGTTTTAAATGAGAATCTTTGAGTTTTGAATGAGAATCTTTATTTTTGAGTTTTAAAAAAGAATATTTGAGTTTTAAATGAGAATCTTGAAGTTTTTTATGTGAATCCTAAACGTTTATCGAATGTGAACCTTTGAATTCATATATGAAACTCTAAAATTTATTGAATGTGAATCTTTGAACTTGAATGAGAAACTTTGAAAATTTGGATGAAATCCTGAAGTTTTTAAATGAGAAATATCATAGTGAAACACAATAATTTTTGAATTGGAATATTTGAAATCTTAGAAGTGAACCCTTAATGTTTTTCAAATAAAAATCTTTAACAGTGAATCTCTAGAATTTTAGAAAGTAAATATTTAAATGTTGGATGTGAGCCTGGTAACTTTGATGCAAATTTGAGTTCTTGCCAATTTCTAAATTAAACTTTGGATGTGAATTTATCAAATGCAAAACTGAAAATCTTACGATCTTTGTGTCTTGCGAACCTAAAAATTATTATGAATCTAAGTTCTTGCAAATCTAAAATTTTGACAATCAAATTCTTATGAATCTTTAATTCTTATGAATGTTTAATTCTTGCAAATTTAAAAATTCTTGTGAAACTAAAAATTCTTGTGATCTGAAAGCCTTACGAACCTTTGAACTTTGCGAATCTTTAAATTACGAACCTTTGAATTTCAAAATGGTGATTATTTGCACTTTAATTGTGAATATTTGAGTCTCAACTTGCATTGCGAATTGTCAAATTGTGAAGTTCTTGAATAGTTTAAAATTGTGAATCTTTGAAGTTTTAAGATTTAGTAATTGTTGCTAAGCCATGGCTGGATATAATAGGTTATTTATGTCTTTGCACAATTTTTATTACATAAAAAAGAGTAAAGAGTGACAACTGTTGACACCCTATTTGGTTTAAGTCTGAATCAATTGGGCTTGGCTCAATAGGGTCCAAATTATCAAGCCAAATTACTCATTTTTTATTTGGTTTTTTATTTTATTTATTTTTTCATTTTATCTTTTTGTTGATTATTCATTTATTCATTTTTTATTTATCTTTGATTTTTTGTTTTTTGATTTGATTTATCTTTAGTTTTTATGTATTATCAAATTAGGTGTTAAGATAATAGTAATAATTTAAAAAAAAAAAAGAGAAGAGAGTTCTAAAAAAATAAATATTGAACATAAATATTTTTGGTGTGAATAGGTGTTTTCAAAATTGTAGTAAGTTTTAATTTGTAAAAGACAAAAAAATTTTTTTATGATAACACAAATTATTGAGTTATGGTTAATCAGGAACTCTTTTAGTTGTTTCCTATAAATAAACATACAAATCAACAGAGAATAACATGTTCTGAAAGGTAGAAAAAGTAAAAAAGGGTAGTTAATAAGCAACCAAAAAATTTTTGAAAGGAAAACAAAGTTTTGTCAGAGATTTTTAGGAGGCTTTCATGCAATTAAGGGTTTGACTAGTTTGAAAGGTGGTTTAGAAGGATTTTGAAAGATTGAAGGGTCCAATTAGTGTTTTTAATTTTTTTTTTTGGAATTTTTGACAAATTTTGGAAATTTTCAGAATTCAATTGAAGATTTCTATAAAAAAAATTTAAGTTTTCAGACAAAATCCTAATTTTTGATGGAAATCCTAAGTTTCAGTGTGGAAATTGTAGAACCCAACGATCAAACCCAGGTTCTAATGGATCTTCCATTGAAAATTTTCAGATTTCGATGTCATTTTTCAGAATTTGGTGAAGCTTCAACTGAAGTTCATCTTTTTTTAGAGAGAGAATAGATAAAAAAGAGAGAGAGAAAAGTCTAGGCAAAATCTGAAAAAAAAAATGAAAATTTGAGTTTTTGTAGTATAAGGAAATGATGTTGTTTTTTAGTTTAAAATTATTCAAGATCCACGTGTTGATTTGGGAAGATCTGTGAGTAAACTCGGTTTGTAGCACACCCAAACTGGATTTCTTAAATTGTTGGGCCAACTATTTAACTGAATCAAGCACTAGCTGAGTCATTCCAACCGAGCCTTCTAGCCCCTAAAGTCGAGTTGATTTCCTTTTATTTGGTATTTTATTTATTTATTTATTTGTTTATTTATTTTGGTTTTCTTTACTTGATTAAATTTTTAAGAAAGTTGTAAAAATTACAAAAAATAGAAATAAAATAAAATATTAATAAAATTTTATGAATAAATAGTAATTGTCAAATAATGAAATTTATAGAAATTTCAAATTGTTAATTTCTATAATATTCTTAAGTGAGAAATTTTTTAAATAAATTCAAATGGCTGAAAATTTAGAAATAAAATTTGTAAAATAAAAAAATAAATTTTAATGATGAAATTTTTAGTACTCGCAAATAGATGATTATTTAAAAGATTTTTAGGTATGAAATATTTCTAATTTAAGTCCAAATGATGGAAGAATTAGATATATTTTCAATAAAAAAATATAATTGATTAAACTTTCCAACAATGAAACATTTTCAAGAAAACAAATAAGATTTTAGAATACTCTCGAGTTGAAAAAATATTTTTAAAAATTTTACCAGATTGATAGAAAGTCTTAAAAGTTATTTCCAATATCAATCAAGACCGATAGAATCAAGATGATTGCTAAGATAATTTAAAATTAAAATGGCATCATCTTAGGATGAGCATTATAGGGGTACTATAATCTTCCCCACACGTAATTTAACTTCTGAACCTAGTTTTGTTTAGAAAGTCAGAACCTATTCTTTACGAACTTTTAGTTAAGCTTAGGAACTTCTTAAAAAAATAAATTTACTTAAGTGATCAATTGTACTTAAAATAAAAAAATTAGTGATGACTCTCTTAAGTCAGGTCTAATCATAAATTTATGGATTTATATGTTATGACGTAAGTATATGTAAATATATATATATTTATTTAATTTTATACATATATATATTGTATTAATAAAATTATTTTTATCTTAATTTAATAAATTAATATTTTGAATTCAATATAGAGTGTCAATGTAAAACCTTATATGAGTTTTTTTTTTAAATTTTTAAATTTTTAATTTTCTTATTTTTTCACTTTTTTATTTTAAGTATATTTATTTTTTATTAAATATATTTTATATAAAAAATACAATAAATAAAGATGACAAAACAAACAATTTTTACCTATAGCAAAGCAGGGACATTTCTCTAGAATATATATAAAATTTCTCTTCTATCGTTTCTTTTTTTGTCCAATACTATGTGGAAATTCTATGACTGATTTGAATTGGTTAATAGTTGACTAACTTAAAGTTGTGTGATTCGTATATAAATATTGTTAAGATGTTTGGAAATCAACTTGAGACACATTTTAATTTGTTTTAATTTGACTCAATTTTTTATTTTAATTATATTAGAACCGAAAACATTAGTAATTTTTTTCTTTTCAAATAATAGGTAAATATCATATTTTTTATTCATTACAGAGTACATTACACTTAAAACAAATTTTTTTTTTCGCGTCTACCATCTATGTGATTGTATATCATTATCAAAGGAGGTTATATCATAATTCATCCAGCAAATAACAAAAATTCAAAAGCACTCTTATTTTAAGATATATATTTTCATAAGTTTCAGATAAATTTTGTATATATATTTACCGGACATTAAGGGATCGCAATTCGATACTTACAAGTTAGATAGTAAATCCAATAAATATATTTCGGCAAACATAATCCTATAAATATATAAAGAAACATGATTGATTATTTTATTTTAGACAAGAAACTGAGCAATCATTAGTTATTGCTGAATCGATATATGGAAAAATTAATGTGTTTTTTTTTTTTTTTTTTCCGTTTAGTTTTATGATATCCACTTTTTTTTTTTTTTTTTTTATTTCGGGCATATGATCTATCAGTTACATTTTACTTGGAGCAACTTAACAAGGAAATTACAGTGCATGTGGAGGTATGAGACGAACACAACAAATTGGAAAAAGGCAAAACAAAACTATTATACTTGTTAAATAAACCCACCCAAAAACAAAAAAGTAGAAAATGGAGGAGACTATCATTGAAGACCATTTCTTTCCATACTGGACTCCTTATGCCCTTCATCACTTCTGTTGTCACGCTTCCATCCAACAGATGCAAGAAACTCTTCATCTGAAAGGTGTCTGTCATTCTCTCTATTAGCTTGTGACAGTAAATGAGAAGTAAGGCTACCCTGTTGCTCACTCATTAAGCTTGCAATCCCATTTTGCTTTATATAATTTTCTACTGGCATGCCGGTAGTTTGAACAAGACTCGTCATATTCAATCCTGGTACTTCAAGTTGCAGCTCTTCACGATTGGGGTGACAATTCAGATCTATTTGTCCGGTGCTAGTCTCAGCCACCTCAGCTTGAATTCTGCTTTGGCTTCCTTCATTCTCTGAATGACCGTGTCTTGTGTCATTCAGCTCTGGTTCATCCTTGTGCTCATTATTATCCTTCTGGGAAATTTCTGCCTCACGTTCAGATTGGCGTTTCTTCCTCCGTAGCATGAGCGTTTTAAACCGGCGCTTTACAGTCAAGCACACGTTACAGGTGCATGTAGGCTTGTGCTTTCCCTTTCCACTTGGAGGCTGAATGCAAACAATGCACGTACAGCCAGGGCGGTGTCTGGGATGTTTTGTTGTAGCTCCAACTGAAGACTCCCCCACATCGCCCAATTTGTCTCCTAAAACTGCAGCACTAGCCAGAGCATCTAAGCCTGAAGGTTCAGAATCAGGGGCCAGCTTAGGGCTTTCTGGAAGTTTTTGCTTCTTCAAATCTGGAAAAAGGTATACATGGAAGTTAAGTGGTATCATGAATTTCGTATAGGACACAACTATACATGCCGAAAAAGAAAAAAAAAAGACTATTCATGCCAAAAGAAATAATGTATCACTGTCAAATTCATGGATTTTTCACAAAGCAGAACTCAACAGAGACTTGTAGTAATGGTAAGTTGGTCAAATAGCATGGCATACAGATTTTCATCCGTCTACTTGCTTGAATGTTGCAGAACTAATGAGCATTAGCACATATAAATAGAGGATCATTTATAACAAGCATTCAAGAACCGTCTCCCTCTAGAAAGAACACCTGCTTCATTTTCCTAAAACCATTTTGCACAATGAGCCATTGAAATAGCGTCCTACCTCTACCCACTTTAAGAAGATTCTCCAGTTCCTTTTGGCTAATCTCCTCTGGTGCAGAACATGAACACCTAGGAGCACATCATTGAATCAGTGTAGCACAAACATCAAAAAAAAAATTTTCATCTCACAGATACATCCCATCAGTAGCAATCTCACAACACAAAAAACGAAAGAAAAATGTTGCACCTGCTTGAATCCCAAACATTATCTGAACATGTCCACTTTGGAGGGAGAAGAACATCTATAGGTAACCTACGCCATTTGGAGCAATCATCACACTGGGCCCACTGCTCCTGTCCCCTACAGGAAGTCCTAATAACATTCAGCATTATATGTATGTATTTAGGAAAAAAATCATATGAAAATGTTCTTTTATCATATTTGCAGCAATGTGAGATCTTAAAGTTCCAGCATTTATGAAACTATAATTCATTATGAAATGATATCATTCTAAGTTCAAAAAAAAAAAAAAAAAGAACAAAAACATGGAAGGAAATTAAAAAAGTCAAAGTTTTTCTTTGAAAGAGACCGCACAACAAAAAACTAGAGAGATAACAGACCAGTGCGTGGATATGAAATCAAAGTTTTCCAAACTGAAAATTCAAGGGCTTGACACCCTAAAAAGGAAGGCTTTTCAACATTGAAACTTTGTCAGTATGCATAATCAAGAAATAGCTCCAAAATTTAGAGCTCTGCAATAGACTCAAGAAAGCTGTCACACATGTTCAAATAATGTTTAGAGTTTAAATTCATTCGCTAAAGATAACCTAACCATAATCTCTCAAGCTCTACCATGAACTGAAAAATATAGATAAATACCATAACCGGATAATAATTTTGTCAACTGTCATCTTTCCAATACTCTAACAAGAAAATATAGAGAAATATATCATTAAGTCTTACCCAGAAGGCCGGGCAGCAAATATGGTCCTCTTTCCGAAAACAGGGGGTTCCTAAATAAAACAAACAGCATTGATCACACAGCTACAAATAAACATGGTAAAATATGAATTTGCGTTGGCAAACCATCATGGCATCATTTCATCAAAGGAAAACTGTAACTGTTACATACATCATATTCTTCAAATTCATGGTCCTCAATAGTCACAATGCTAGGCCTAACACTTGGGGGTGGTCGAAGCAGGTCCTGTGCTTCTTCCCATGTAAGCCTTAACTCCAACGCATCTTCATTATGCATCAGCAACCTCTTACTTTTGGACCCAATATTTCTTGTCCTCCTCTTCTCTGCATTCACTGCTGGCTGCTGCATTGGATCCTCATTTGCTCCATCTCCATGGTTATCACCTCTACCCCAACTAATATTTCCATCTGGTAAACCCAAATGTTCGGACAGAGCATTTAGAAGAGGACCCTTGCCACCTTTTGGGGTCTGAAGAAGACCGGAATAAGCACTCACTGTAGACAAATTCTCAATGCCACCAGAATGTGAAGTTTCCCCAGAATGTGCACCATTAGGAAGGGAAGATGTCTGGCCTTCCTGCTTATGAAATACATGTTCATGTAAACTATTAGTTTAGAGAAGAAATCCAATCATTTCTAAAGTCTGAATATGAGAATGACTTTAAAAAATTTAAATTTGCCATGAACACCTGTGTATCAGTGTTTGTCGCCCTTCGAAACCCTATAACAAGTTTTTCTCCAGGATCTTTTCGACTAAATGTTACTGCAATAGAAGAGAATTTTATTACTAGTAAATAAGAGAAAGAAAACTTTAGGTCTGCAGTACAAGTTGACTTCCCACTAGCATGACATAGCAGAATATAGAAGAAAGCTATCAGATTATTAACAAAAGAGAATTCCTAAATGTACCAAAATATCTTAGCATGATGTAGCAGAATATGGAAGAAAGCTATCAGGTTATTAACAAAAGAGAATTCCTATATGTACCAAAATATCTTAACAGTCAATAAAATTATACATAAGGAAGCTCGCACATATTGTGACACAAAAAATCCAAAATCACAAACCACAGACAGAACTGCAAAGAAGCAAAAAAAAAAGGGGGGGGGGGAGGCAAGTAGTATTTTTGCTCTTCAATTCTATTGGAAAAGAATTTCAGAGCACCCTAAGGGAGAAATTTAACATTTTTATCTGTTTCTCAACATAAATAACTATTAAAATATGAAAATAAATGGACAGCAATGTTATAATTTCCATAGCTATGTATGGAGCATGAGAAAACAGTTACTCACATTAGATAAATACTTAAAGATGTTGAAAGCCATAATAAGCTATTAACTGGAGTTGAGGAAACTAACTATTAACATAGCATAAAGCCAACAGATTCAGATATCTACATGAGATTGTGGAGTCATATAGGCTACACGAGAAATGGGGGGGATGGAGGAGGGTTTTATCCCTTCGAGAATCATAAAGGGACAATTCCTACTTATAGTCTCATCAAGTGAGATCCTTCAAAGAAACAATTCATCTTTTAACATCTTCAGATAAAGAGCGTGTTAAATAAAAAGTGCATCAAATGACCGCTCTCAAGGTCTGAACCATGCTCTTTTCGTTCTCAGCTCTAGTCTCTAGATGTACTTTTGAGCAAAACAATAGTCCATTTCATTCCTAAGTTTTTATGCTTGAGAAAGTTGTTTCATTGGTCACAGAATTATTCCACCAGAAAACCACTATGAGCTTTTCTGTATGGAGCATCACCAAAAAAAATCCATATTTTTTCACAAAAGAACTATCTATAAAAAGCAAATAAGATACAGTAGCCTAGATATCAAGCAAAGTTATACATAATGCTCTTAACAATAAAGGAACAAAACATACCAGTATCGCCTGCTCGAAGTTGCATGGACTGAATACAAGGTGTTACACCCTCCAAGACATACATCCTACTATTGTTATTTGGCCAAAATCTGAACTGAAACGTCCATTCTTTCCCATTTACATCTTGAATCTTTAGAGGAAGGCCTTCGGATTGTGAAATGGGAGGAAAATATGCCTGCATTGATTTCTAGTTCATGCAAATGCAATACGAGGAAAAGATTGGAGAGGGGGAGATGAGGGAGTTTGTTGGGGAGGTTAGGGTGCAGGGCAAGGAAAAGGCATCAAAGTGAGTAACTTAAAAACTTACTTCAGCACATGCTTTTGGAAGCACTAATCGACCAATTCGACCAGCATCACTGGCACTTAGAACCTTCTCAAATAGTGGCACAATGGTAGATTTTAAACTTTAAAATTGCAAACTTAAGGTAAACAACACATTTGAATCAACAGACTTACCAAAAACTACATATATCACATAAAAAGATATTATTCTAAGAAAACCAAAATTAGAAACTTAAGCTAACATTCATGGATACTCTCCCGATAGTTTTTGCAGCTCTTGATCAGTAATTCTTGGCCAATACCGAGGAAGTAAATGATTTTTCCCCCGCCCCTCAACCGGTGGCCTTGCAATCCGTGCCTGGGGAACCACACTTTTATTCACCTCTGAACTTGTTGCTAGACCATTTTTTGAGGGTTTGGGCAATATTGGACGAGATCGTTGCCCTTGTTGAAAAGAGGAAGCCATTTTTCCCTGTTCTTTTCCATCAGCTAGCCCACTGGGAAAAGGTAGTGCAAAATTTGGATTCCCAGATAGTCCTCCCAAAGTCATATTCAAAGAAGGTTGTGAAAGTGAATCATGAAGATCTCTAATGTCTAATGCTGGTCTGGCATTGTTTGTTTTTGCAAAGCTAGGTGGTTGAACATATGGTTGCATAGCATTTGAAAACCCAGCACCCACTTCCCCAATGGGACACGTGACTTCCTCTCCTCTGCGTTGCCCAAGAGATGCATTTGCATCACCTCTCTGAGATTGAGGCAATAGGTTGCATTCAGTAACCTCCATGATTTTGCACAATTGGGCAAGTGTTCTCTCATCAACATGATCACCAACTGCTTTACCTTCAACAGCAATGGATCCAGCATTATTCATTGGCAATCCACTAAATCCTTTGGGAATTTCATCCCCATGAGTCTGCATCACAGAAGAGAAAATAACAGTAGGAAGCAACAAGATTACAACCCATCAAATGGTCTAAAGACCAATACAATAATGTGCCATTTCTACTGTTAAAATATTGCTTCCTAGAACCGACTCAGCATACCAAAGAAAAAAAAAAAAAACTAGTAGAAGAACCAAGTAGGTGTAAAGAAGCATCAACTCTTTCCCATGACCTTGAACCAGGGTTCTCATAGATGAGTAAGGAAAGGAAAATTCATGTTAAACATCAAAACATGATTTTATACTACGAAACCAGGTGACTAAATCTTTCAGACGAGTGGGAAAAAAGTACCTGAATTCTTCTAACCGAATGAAATCGCGAGCTCTTTGCACAGCTGGTACACCCAACACCTCCATAATCTAGGAGTTCCAGCAGATACTTGGAGGCTATGCAACCACAGTGAAGACGCTGCCATACCAAATTAAATTACTTAAAATGTTAAAAAATTGAATATTGTTTGAACTTTAATAAGATTAGCAGGATTATCAGCTTACTTTGCTGCATAAGCGGCACTCCCTCCATCCAGATTCCTCCACGTGGAACGTATCACAATAAACATTATCCTCGTAGGCAGAGCTTAAGCACAGAAGTGAACAAACCGTGGAAAAAAAGTAAGAGGAAGCATTGAAAATAAATAGAATGAAAGAGTGAATACATGAACAAAATAACACTATCATCTTAAAAGTATAAACTTATTTAATAACAATTTCTCAGTTGAAGGTAGAAAATCATGCACCAAATGCACACCCTTGGAGAAGAGAGGAATTCCATGCAGCCCCCATCTTAGCAGCATCAGCACTTATACCTTGATGCTGCATATTCTATAACTTCTCAAAATAATGACTCAAAATTTAGAGGGCCATTATCATCCCTATAGTATCATTACCTAAATGCAGTTATCATTTGAATAGTTAAAGCACAAACAACTTGTTTATCTTATCTTTTGATTAACCACGAAGTTTTCCTTCGTGCTTATAGGGTCTATAAAGTTATACTTTTCTTTTATTTTTGGGCTTTCCTGGTGTGGTAGGGGAAGGGAGATGATAGTAGTTGCTTAGGACTAGTACTAATTCCACTCCTGCAGTATACATGTACAAAACATTAAGGGGATTGGAAAGAATAGCAAGTGCAATTTTTATCAAAAGCACGTATAAGCCCATATTGTAAGATTATAATACAATTAGTAGTATATTTGGCCTTAGTTTGTTGTGATTTTGTTTTTTCTTTTTAATCTTTCATAATCACGCTAAATATCCTAAGAAGGGTAAAACTCTAAAATGAAAAATTCTGACCTGGAATTGGATACATGGGAGCCAAATCTCAATTTAGAGAAAAGTGAAAATAAAAAAAAATAAAAAAAAAAGAAAAACGTAAAGTAATAAGCGTGATAAAATAAATCCAAAGACCAGTAGCAAGCAAAGCATTAAATTTAAAACCCAAAACCCAAAATGTCGAATGCAAAATGGAATTGGTGAAAAAAAAAAAAGGAATGAAGATTAAAGTACCCGCAACGGTAGCAGAGATGAGCAAATCCTCCAGATCGTAGAGGCCATCCTTTCTTCCATTCACGGGTGGTAGCAGTTCCACATGAGGAATTCATGCAAATCTTGGACCCCATTCAGCTCAAGCTCTCTATCCAAATCCAAATCAAAATCCAAATCAAATCCCAAATAAAAAATACCACTTTCAAATTCACCCACAAGTCTAATTATAATTTCATCAACGCAACATCCCCATGCACAACATATATCCAATTTTCAATATTATGAATAAAAAACAAGCACGATGATAACAATAAAAAGCGAGCGACCGACCAACCTTGTTGAAATCAAAACAAATCAGTCATTCAGAGAAGCAACGAGGAATAACCCACTTCACTTGAAATGAAGAGGGAGCTCGAGAAGAAGAAGAAGAAGAAGAAGAAGAAGAAGAAGAAGAGAAGGAGAGGAAGTGAGTCAACCGGCAAGTGGTGGATGAGTAAATGTGTATAACAAAGAGAAGAGAAGCGTAACGGCGGTGGCGGTGGATGTGTGCGATCCTTGTTAAAGTTACTACTTACTACAATTCCACATTAAAAAAAAAAAAAAAAAAAAAAAAACCCAAAGAAAACGTGTTTTTGTTTGAGTTTTATGTTTTGAGAGAGAGAGAGAGAGAGTGCATGCAAAGCAACAGCGAAGTCAGCAACAGCCAACAGCGAGCAACAGATGCATAAAATGCATGCACGACACTTGAAGACACACCACACCGCTTCTTAACTCAACCCAAAGTCCTCTCTTTTCTCTCCCTTTTCTCCTTTTCGGACATTGATCCAGTCACCCGGCCGTTTCCTGGGATTCTGGGACCTGTCTTTTGGATATCAAGATCGGCCCTCTTTTCCTTTTACCAATGGGTGCACCCTTTTTCTGTCACACTATTCATTACTTATGTCTTATTACTCTTAATATTAATTATGTCCATACTCCATGCACATATGACACATACATAACACCCAAACTCAAATTTATTAAATGAATTTTTTTTTTTTTTTACCTTTTCACTCCTAACTTTCTCTTCTTCTTTTTTTCTCTAAGTTTCTACAGATCCAATCTTAATGTATTGAACACCAACCCAAATTAATAATAAAAAAAATGCTAATAGGCCTCATGAGACTGACAGATTGACAGTTAAAGTGGCGGTTCTCACAACCCTTTTTTCGCTTTACCCCTATTAAGTAATCAATTTGCTTTTCAGATTATTATATAGATGACATATAACATACTACTGTGAAGTTGACATCTTCAACAACAATATCATTAATTGCATGTATGTTTAATCGGTGTGCATCTCCATGGTTGATTTTAATTGGAGGTAATAAAATATATATAATATATGTATTAGGATGGATATGATGACCGGATGACAAGTAGATGCCATTGCATATTTGCATGTATAATATAGTATATAATATGATTATGATATGTATGTATGTAAGTAAAAAAAAATGGAAGGATTCCTTGCTCATTAGAGGTCAAAAGATGGGCTGTTTATCATGTTAGTTATTTTATTTTATTAATGTCTAATCACCGCAACTCTCTCCAGCTCCAATCAATTATACACAAATTAAGCAAAAACAATAATGCAGGAGAAGAATCCACCCCCGTTGATCCTTCTTTGTTGTGTTTGGGGTCACGTTGCAACATGCAATGTTGAATTTTGAACTGCATCCATCTGCATAAAAGATTTGACTTTTTCATAGCTCTTGCCCCTAGTTAATTTTTCAGCATCTTTTATCATCACCGAATAAGACTTTCAGTCGCACAATTAATCCTCTCACCCTACTCTTAATTCATTGCTATTACTTTCTATAAAAGAAAAAAAAAGCTATTGATATATATATATATATATATATATATATTGTCACTAACACAACAAGAAAACATTAACTTTGTAAATTAATGTCTTAATTTAGTCATGCTTTTATCGAAAAGTTGATCTTTTTCTCTTATTAATTTTGCTAGCTACCAAATGCGAACATGAAATCGAGTTACAGAAAAGAAAAGGAAATTTTGATGTGACAAAGCCAATTAACTGCATGCATGCACAAACGTAGTGTGGGAGTGGCAGTAAAGAGAAATGCTTGGTTAATTGTTGCCTCGGCTTGGCTCGGCTTCTTGAAAACCTGGTAATAAGGATAATGGAAATGGGTGGTTGCCACTTGCCCCATTACCTTTGAAGGACTTTTCCAGACTACCAGGATCTCTAAAAGTCCAAAAAACCCAAAATCAATCTTCTTTCTAATCCTTGGTTGGTTGAGCCCAAGAAAGCCCAATAGAGTTTTGAACAATTGACAGTCTCAAACTCCATTTTCGCACGATATTACTAGTTAGGGACTAAGGGCGTATAAAGTCATAGATGAGTGTGAAAGTGTTGGATCGAAAGCATCCCCTGTTAACTGTTACTCAATCTGCGATTTTTTTTTGTTTTGTATTATTTATACCTTCTTCATGATGCCTAAGGTAGATGCCTCCTTTACCACTTCTCTACGCAAAGAAGTTGAATAACATGGCTTTCAAGCATCATTACCTGCTTAGATGATGAGTCCTCACCATTGTTCTGTCTTCCACTTATCGCTTTTCCCTCTTCAAGTTTAGCATTTTCCGGTCCTGCATTGGCGTATGATTCAAACGGTATACATCAAAGATCTTACAGTGGCAAATGGAAGTTCAACATAATAACAAACCAAATAAACAATAAAACGTGTATACAGAAAGAAGATATACCTTCAGCCCCACTTTGACAAGGAAGAAGAATCTCTTCATAATTATATCTAGCAACAATGAACACCTTCTTTCAGTATCATACCACAGTCAGGTGGTAAGGAAAAGAATCGGCCAATTTGGAAACATGAGTTCTAAGTATGTCGTAAGTACCCTTTCTCATTTGGACTGCTATTGGATTTGTCATGGATCTTAACAGATGATGATTCTTCCTCACCATGCTCGGGAGAATATGTTTCCTTTTCTTTTAGAGTTCCATCCTTTGATTCCTCGCATTCAACATCGTTGTTGTTGGGATTTGAACCATCCATTGCCATCGGGTCCTCTGAAAACAATAAATCATCTCCAGGGTAAGTTTCTTTTTCAAGTGGAAACTGTTCACAATTGGCTGGTCGGAAATTTGATTTTCTTTTATCATCTCTCCTGATACTTCGTTGTACTGATAAATCAGGAAATCCTGTCTCTCTATGTGGACCAGCGGTATTGGACGAATCCAGGGGAACACCTTGCATTCTAGAATCTCGAGATAAATCACGCTGGATTGATCCAGACCCAACATTTGAGAATACTGGAGAGTTATAAGAGTTTTTGTGATTAATTGATTGGCGGAATGCAAACTTCTCAGATGTGAAACGGCCAAAAGGAGAACATTGGATAGATTCACTGGGCTTAGGTCTAGCAAAGCAAGATTTGACATCAAAATTGAGTTCAGGAACAGGAAATGCACCAATAGGATCTTCAGTCCACAGCTTGGATTCTAAAGATGGAAGGTTTGCCTCTGACGTGCAATGAGAAGAACTGAAACCTAAATCTATATCAACTGAATTGCATCCTTCCTCAAAAAACCATGTTTGAGATGGTCCTATTTTCCCTCGGAAACAAGAGCTTATGGATTTGGTGGCTTTTGACTTGGGAAGCACTGGCGTCCTCACACATTTTCTAGATCGTTGCCCAAGATTATCCCCGTCTTCGCAATGTGTTTCCACGGCAAAAGCGTTGTCCATATCATACTTCTTTCTAGTTCTGCCAAAAGTATTGCTTATTGTTCTGCTCTGCCTAGGCATTTGATTTGGAGGTGAAATGTTTATTGTTTCACCTTTCACTGCAATGAAATATTTTAAATGATTGCTTTAGTTTCGCAAGAGGCGCTTTTCTTTAAGGACTGCAACAAACTGACAACGAATAGTTAAAGCAGCTTAGAAATCAGTAGCGTAACCTGCGCTAGATGAGCATGATTCTTCACTGCCAAAGTTTTAGGTAAAAGAAATAGGAAACATGTAAGGTAAAGTAGGACCATCAAACCAAATCACCTTGAAACACAAAAAGTTTCTGAAATTTACCTCAGCAAGCTCAAAGTATCCTTTGCATCTTCAGTTTCAAGAAAAGGCCAATCTAGTTGGCCTGCGAAATCTCTAGTATCATAATTTCCTTGAACTGGGTTATGCCTGCGACCATACAAAAGCAAATTTTTTTAGAAAAGAAGAAAAAAAGCCGAGTTTCCCCCAGAATTTTCATACCTTAAACCAATTGAAGTTGTGAATCGATGATCAACTTCTGATGATGTACGTTCTGGAGAAGGTGGCTCTGATCATGGACAAAGAGAAAACATAAGAGATGATAGCAAAGTAGTTCTACATTCATAATTACAATTCTCACCATAGTGTGATACATCAAGGAAAGAATAATAGCATGATCAGAAAGAAGGTAAACACAAATTATCCGCATGTAACTCCAATCTATTAGGTGTAACTTTAGCTACCACTCATCCAAAGTATCTGGAGATCACCACCTGGAAATTTCTCAACTAAGTGTATATAGCTCTCCAAATTTTTAAAAGACATTGGATAGAGCCAATACTAATCATTTGTGTCTATGCTTCAAAATTAACATACAGCGGCAAAAAAGACAATAACGCAAAAATAATAATAAACTTATTCACTTTGCTGATTACAAAGCATTCAGCTAAGCTATTCCATAGATTGAATGAGAAATAGCACCTAAACTTCTCAACTTTGTTGCTTTCACATCCCTGCATAGATGTAACACTTCATCAAAAATATATATATGCTCCTACTTCTCAGAGCAAGGATATTCACTGTTGATAGATCACCTTTTCTTCAGCATGTGATGGGCTTCAAAAGAATCATCTGAAATCTCACCCTTTTCATATTCCAAAAAATCTCCAGAATCTCTATCCATTTTGTGTGGCTGGTACTCCCAAGAAACATCATCTTTCCTTTCATGGAGAAAGTCATCATCCAGGAAGCTAAGTCTAGCTGGCAAACCAAATGAGTAAAGGAAATAACAGATATGGCAGCACAGAAGTCTCCAACAGTATAATGGGGTACAAATAGGAGAAAAGCTTTGTCAATAAAAATCCTAGTTCAAACTAGTACTTATTGACACTGAGAACAAAAGTGGCCCGATGACAAAATTTATAGTCCATTGGAGGGGATGTTGCTAAGTTCATGATTAAGTCAACCAAACTTGATGAAGGAGATGTACATGAATAACACAAAATCTATCTTCGGAACAATTAATGATTATAGGTAAACAAAATTTCTGAATATCTTAGTCATAAGTTCTTGCAATGTGTGAAATGAACAATAAGAATTGTGATTCAGGAAAAAACAACTAAGACCAAATAGAATTGAGATTTACCATCCCATATATCTTCCCTTCTTCTTCTGTTGTAGAAAATGTTTGTATCACCAAGAGAGCACTTTCTGTTGCTACAATGGCTGTAAAGTTGCATGTGGTCTGTGACAGTGGGTAGCTCTGGCTTCCAATTTCCATGTGAATCCATTGTGTCCATTGAAAACTCTGAAGGACTGCCACCAAGTTGAATATTGTTGTCCTGCATCATCACTTCCTGCATTTAGCACATATTATAATAGTCAGTTCTATCTCAACCAAAATTAAGACACGAAACTAGAGTTTAATGTTTAAGGGACATACAATTACATTCAACTCAGTGAAGACTTACAAGAACAAATGAAGAAAAAATTGAGCATTTCATCTGATATGACTCCAGCATTTAAGTTTAAACAACATTAAGATGCATAATTCGAATGTATATATATTCTTGGGAGACTATTGTGGTGAAATAGGTCAGCGTTGCAATTAGTCTGTCTCTTTTTCCTGTCAAGCAGATCCTTTCAGCCATTAAGTTTTATGCAGGCCAAAGTTACACATAAATTCTAGTTCTGTATATCTATATGCTACTAAGTTATTCTTCTTTGCATGACTTGTTCTATATAATACTTAAGAACTATGGCTGAACCAAACTTTTCAAACCAGGCAAAACTTGCAGAAGCAAGGTAAAGTGAAAAAGAAAGAATTTAGCTCTCACATGAAGATCATTTTTTGAGTAAAGGATGAATTTACAGAACATATAGGAATAAGAAACTTAGAGAGTAGATGACGTAGTGCTCTCACCACTTCTAGTTCAAGATCATTCAGTACAGACTTAGAACTCTTTGATGAGTTTAGTTGCCTTCCAACATTCCAGGTTAATGAGCAATCATCAGAAGAGATTCTGCAATTGCAAAAAGTTAAGATGTGTAGATATAAAATATTACCACTCTTTAACTCTATAATTTTAGGTTCTCAAAGAATAAACTTTGTTTAAGTGAACAATTAGTGTAGCTGCTAAAGAACGTGTTCTCATTCTCATAGAATTTAAAAGATTATTTGGTGCGGTTGACTGCAATAAAGTTGGGAATGGTAATCTTCTAATATTCTTATGGTGTAGTGTTGTTAGTTGTTACTGCTTGGGTGGTTTTCTTTTACTCACTGAGGTGACAGTTTTTCTTTGGGGTTTGTACTGGAACTCTGTTATTTTCTTTGCTAGCTTTTTCTAGTTTCGCAACTTTTGGTTGCGATAATAAATATTTGGCTTAGCAAAAAAAGTTGATTAGAGTCCACATGATATTAAAGAGAAACAGAAAAATATTAAGAAACGAGAACTGATGACTACAAATCTGTTGAGCACTTCTGACTTTTTTTAACAAGCACCGTCCAGCTTTGTGCAATCAAAGGAACTTAACTATTTCCCTCTTGGAGACCCAAAAGCAATAAGGAATTTTTCTAGGAAATTTATCATCTATTCTTTTTCATGAAAAAAAATTAAAATTTGTAAGAAAATCATAAAAGGATCATTCTCAGGCACACCTTGAAACATCTTACAACAGTTAAATGAGCCATATCAGCAATGTAACTTGAAATTGCACTTTCCCAGTCAATACCTCAACAATCAAATCATATCCATCAACAGACATTCCACGCATTGGCCACAAAAAAAAAAAAAAAAATCTTTGGAGAAATCTCATATTCACTTCTTTTATGATTCTTTTACGTAGATAGACCGCAGATTTTAATTTATAATTTATAGAACCAGTTACTTGCAGCTTGGAAGTAGAAATACCATTTGAAATGGAAAACAGACAATTAGATTGATACAGGTTGCAGTTTATGGCAACTATGACGCTGAAAGTAGTCTAAGAAACTGAAACTAACAGTTGTTACCACCAAGAACCAATTATCTAGCATGTGATCAATATGGAAGATGAGAGATTTTGTGAATTACACATTACCTGGTCTGTTGCTTTGGTGAATGCAGTGGGGTCTCTGTTCTGATCTTACCTAAACCTGATACAGCAAAGCAAGCAATAGAACTATTAAGGCCACGAAAATAAAGCCTAACATAGAATTCAACAGTAGCATGCTTTTAGGAAAATGTTCAAAACCAAAATCATTGCATCAGTTCTTGGTAACATACAGGAGAAGAAGGATTATGAAATTAGAGATTCCTTCTTTAATGATGCACTAGCAGGTTCAATAGAGTCTAAGTGGATAAGGATGACTGTTATAGAATTGTTTCCTATTTCAGACTCCAGTCACTTTCTTTGCAATTTTTGTCTAAGTTATACACTTATTTTGTGACATTCCCAGAGTGTTCAGCTTTTGGCTCATTACCTGCCCTTTTATTTACATCCAGAGGCAATTCAAAAATTACCTATTCTTTTCAAACAGTTATAAAGTTTAATAAAAAGAGGAAACTTAAAGAAAAAACAGTTCTTCATGTAAGTTTGCTTTCAGTTTCTTAAAAAATTCACTTCTACATGACCTACTACCTTAAATCTTCCCTCAATTGTTGATGAGTAAGATCATACCTTCAACTGAAAATGCAACATGAGCTTCATGAACCAGACTTTTGTCTGAACTGTCCTCTGATGCTTCATCATTAAGCATGTCGAAAACAGATAATTCTGGAAAAATAAACAGTGGAAGCAAAATTTGAAGAGAACTAAATTTTAGTATGTAACATTAAGTAAACATCCTAATAGTGTGCTGCAGTTACTGACAAACTAAACAAGATCATATACTTTTTTGGCCATCCACAGTTCCATCAGGAGATATGGCAACTGCTAACCATTAGTTGAGATCTTGTGAATAACCAATATTACAACTTACGTTTCTCAGTGGCTGCATTCCACAGATCCGGACTACTATTGATTCCATTTAATGCATGATTTTCATGATTGCAAAATAAAACCCTGTGTAGCAACAAAAGCATTAACTTTTCACAAGGTCAGCAAGCATTTGTGATGATTCAAGAGAGTCGAATTCATTTCAATCAATGTACAGTTATTATTTCAAAATAAGTTTTTTCAGGTTTTTTTATATATAATTAAGCGGACTCAATCGTAGTTAAATATTTATGTAAAATTGTTAATATAAATAATTGTAGCCGTGTTTAAATTTGGGGGGTTTCTCTAACTAGCATCTATGACTATATCCAAATGAAAAGAGATTTGATGTCTGTCTGGATAATTTAGTTACATAAATGTGAATGCATAGCGCCATCGCAGCGACATAAAAGTAATCACCTACTTTGGATCCCCTTGGTAGCTTGATGGTGGAGCACCTGTGCCAGCATAATGACAGTATGCACTGAATACCTATGAATTCCAAAGAAGCCAGAACTAAGTTCACAAAGTTAAGCACAGATTTATATTAATAAATACCTGCTTGCTTAATTTCAACAGAATAGGAAGGAGGGACTGAATTTGTAATGACTCTTGTTGGATCCTTTGGGATATGATACTTCATTGTTAAAGTGTCAATCTTACCATCCCTTCTTACATGGCTGAAAACTTAGAATATTGAGGAAAAACAAAAAACAAAGCTCGTCACAAATTTAAACACAATGCAAGAAAAATAAATGCATAAAAAGCATTGTGCCACAAGCCATCAATGTATAAAAAAGCAGAGTGCTCTATTGAGGCACTTCTTGTGACTTGTGACTAGCACATGGTAGCCCTTACATATATGTCTATTTATATTTAGTTAGATATAGCTGCCTTGTAGATACACATTAGCATATCGTTTCAAATTTGTGGATAATGCATTAGCGCCAAAGCTACATATCAATTAAGTTTGATATCAAATAAAGCAATGAAAAAATATCAGTGACAGATATGGAAGGACGGCTCTGATGGGAAAATTTGATTGAAGACCATTTCAAGACAAAAAAAAAAAAAAAAAAGGTAATGCTAAATGCGTGTTGCAAAAGAGCAAAGCATGGAGGACAAGGATGTAGCCCATTATCAGCTTGAAATTTCCAGCAGTCTCATTTTCATAAATTAGTTGGCCAGTAGAAATTTTGGACACTTACTGCTGTTGGGACAAGACTTGCGTTCATCAGAAACAGTTGAGAGGTTTAGCAAGCTGAGAATATCTAGAGACCGACATTCCTTTTGATGCTTTCCACCAACGCTAGTTTCATCAGCATAACCCTCAGAACCTGCAGTCTGTTGTTGTTGTTGTTGTCGTCGTTTCCTTTGTTCAAAGTATTGCTTTTGCCTCGACATTAGAATAGAAATAGAAAAAAGTATATCACTGTTTATTGGATGTTATGTTGCCAATCTTGGAAAATAATTGATGAATAACAAATCAAAGAACAATTAGAATAAGGTTCTTTACCTCTTCTGTGTAGACTTCCTTGACTGAAGTTCTCCGCAGACAGAGCATTGCATAAAATTAATGTCAAAACAGAAGAGAACACACACTCACACACACACATATATATATTCTCTGTTGTGAGTTAAAAATGGCAGTGCTGAGTAGCAACAAGTAAAAACCTCAATCCAAATTATGTAACGCTTACCGTTGTGACTTTCCGTCTTGATCCTCCCATCCATTGCAACATTGTTTACGTCAGCCGCAGAACAAATTTATATGGTTGAAGAAGCTGAGCAAATCAGCATACAAGTAAATTACATGAATTAAGCTGTAAAACCCTAAGAAAGAAAGAGTAACGCAAATCGGAAATCGGGAAGCAGCATTTTTATAAATTAATGAAGGAAAGGAAATATGGATGGTAGAAAGAGGAGGACAAAATCCATTTTTATAAGAAATATTTTAGAATAGAGAGGAAGGAAAATTAATCTATATTCAGAATCATTAATGGATATGTAGGATCGATCTTAATCTTACCTGGGCTGATATAGCGATATTACTGATAGTAAAAGAGAAATAAATTGGTTAAACTCCACTCGGATTCTGCAAAGAAAGAGAATGAAGCGGAAGGCCATCCATATATCTCAGATCGATCCAAATGCTTTTATTTGCGCCTTACAGCGACCGCCTTTTGGTTGCACATGTACTTCTTTCACGCCCTGCGCTATCTCCTGTCATTTCGTCTCATCTCTGCCGATTTAGTTTATTTTGTATAGAAACATTGGCTTTATTTTAATTTAAACTATGGGAGGGAATAGGGAACAGAGAGGGCTCAGGGCTTACCTGATTTGAATTTGATGATGCACTTGCACAAGCCCACCACCCAACTTCTCATATGGGCTCCTAGCCTATTATTCATGGAACCTGTCGGCCTCAACCAAACTAAACTTAGATTTAACAATTTCTGTATTTTTATATAAAATATTAAAATTTATATATTCGTATTATATTTTATATATAAATTATATGTAACGATTTATGTTGACAGAACAAATAAAATACATATTTTAATTTTATTAATAATTTTTATTAAAATTTTAAATTATATATTTTTTATTTTTTTTATTTTTATATCATATCTTTGTATCATATTTAAAATTATCAAATCTAATCAATCATACATCTCCTCCCGTATAGTACACAAAAATCATCAATTTCAAAATTAACTCCAAGGTCGTTTTCAATCAAACCCAATTGTTATCTCGTGCGTTGTGCCAAGAAAACGTAACAATCTCAATTCTTTTTCACTAATGTCGTTCACGCAACGATCTCAATTCTTTTTCACTAATGTCTTTCAAGTAGTCAGTGCAACATGCCAGGCAAGCAAGTAGCTAAGTAAATAATTATGAAATGATGTAAATGTAAACAAAGAAATTCTTCACAAAATATTTTTATTTTGAATAATCGAACTCTAAACTTAAATCTTTCATCAATATAAGTGACCCAAAAGTCTAATGAAAATTTTAAAATTCTTTGAAACAAAACTTTACAATCACCTCAATTGAGAAACCACTAAATTTTTTATAAGATTAGAAAAATAAAAGTAAAAATATTAATATGGAAAAAAATATGAAATTTGTCAATGAATAGATAAATAAAATCACTCTTATCAAAAGAATAAAAAAAAAAGAAAAATAAATAGTGAGATTTGATGATAGTTTTAAATCTAAACCAAAACAGTTTTCTATTTATTCCTGAAACATTTTAAATTTAAAAGCTCCAATGTAAAGTCTCATTAAATTTTTATTTAAAAAAAAAAGTCTCATTAAATTTTAATTAACTCATTTTATAATTTTGTCTTATTAGAAATTAATACAATATTAAAATTTTTATATTTTTATTGTATTTAAACAAGTCCTTATTCTTCAATTTATACCCAATTATACTTTTATTTCAAATAAAAAATTGACATATATTAATGACTTATTTAAGAATAAATTAAAAGCTAATGATTTATTTGGATATAAATTAAAATTCAAGTGTTTATTTTGGTACAAAGTAAATGTTAAGAGTTTATTTTGATGCAATAAAAATATAAAGAGTCATCTAAATAAAATAAAAGTAATGAAATTTTCGGATTTTTTTATTATTTTAGGGAAAAAAAAAAGAAATCATACTATTTTATTTTCTAATTTTTTTCATTTTTTCCATTTATTGATATTTGCAACATGTAATATGTAATATTATATTCAAGTTAATTAAATTAAATTTAAGTCTCAAATATACAACTTACATTGCAATAAATAAGTTAATTTTAATGTTACTGTTATTATTACTACTATTATTATATTAGATATATATTGCAAATTTAAATCTGCAAATTAAAAATTAGATTGCAATTAATAACTAATATTAAATATATAATAATATATAATAATAGGTAACGAAAAAAAATCTATTAAACCTATAACCAATATTCATCCTAATGTATATGCTCTTTAATCAATCCATTTTTTTTTTCTTTTTAAAAATGGAGTAAAGCTCGTGTATATGATTAGTCACTTTATTTTCATAACCATATTGCAATTGACTAAGTCCATTCTTCCAAAAGAAATGAGTGGAGCCCATACATTAAGGACAAAACGCATAGTTATTAATAATTAATAAGAAACCAATCAAAATTTGACAAATGAAAAAAATAGAATTCTATAAATAATAAATGAATGAAACCAAATAAATGTGCTCAATATTAAACATGCATTAATTATATAGTGTTGTTGGAGGCAAACACTTTTGATTAAAATGATTAAGATTAAAAAATTTTATATTTTTTAATATTTTAATGAAAATGATTAAGATTAAAAATATTATTTTGATTTAAATTAATCATAAATTTAATTTTAATCTATAAATATAAAATATAAAACTTACATTAACATAATCGAATCACTACTCTTGCTATTTGATTTATATAATATTTAATATTAAATTAATTATCATCGATTGAATCACGCATGGAGAAAAAATATTTAAGCGTGGAATTATCTCTTCAAATAAAGCTTAAAAATAAGTTAAATTTTTTTTTTAAATTATCAATTATACTTAAATAATATAGAACCAGAACATTAAATTTAAAAATATTAAACTTACTGCAAATCTTATTTCATCATTTCAGGTTCACATACACTGTCACACCGCAGAAATATTTATCAAGACAATGTTTCCACAATCATTTTTAACAATCTCACAAAGAGTTCACTAAAAAGATACACGTGAAGTTAAAATTCCCTTGGCTTAGCAACAATGGTCGAATGCTTCAAAATGTGTAAACTGAACTGTCCACCTTTCTCCGTGGTATCAATCTTCGATTGACCTAGGGGAGGCAAGAGCTCAAAATTCTGTACTAAACGACCCAAAGTAATACCAAGGATGGGCAATGCAAGAATAATTCCAGGGCAACTTCTTCTCCCAACACCAAATGGGAGGTAACGGAAGTCATTGCCATTGGCCTCAACCTTAGATTCCTCTTCCAAGAACCTCTCAGGCCTAAATTCCTCGGGATTTTTCCAGTTAGCAGGGTTGTTGGCAAGCCACCATGCATTCACCAAGATTTTGCTCTCTGCAGGGATATCATAGCCGGCGAGCTTAGCATCATGGAGGTTCATGTGGGGTACAAGTAGAGGAATTGCCATTCGGAGCCTCAAAGTCTCCTTGACCACGGCCTGAAGATATGGGAGTTTGTAAGTGTCAGGTTCAGTGATCTGGTGACCAACTCCTAGAACAGTGTCAAGCTCGTGGCGCAGCTTCTTCTGAATTTCAGGATGGTTCACAAGCTCCGCAATCCCCCACTCAATTGACCATAGTGTCGTCTCGATTGCTGTAGAACATAACAATTTAACTCAGCAATTGCTGTAGAACAGAACAATCTATGCTACTGTAATTTGACCCCTGATCCTGAACAGCTTTCTTTTATAATCAGTCCCCAAACTTTTGATTAAAAACAATTTATCTGAATTATTGAAGTGAGACAAATTTTAACCCTTCTGACTGACTATAACAGTAAGTCAATAACCCACCCCAATATGAAAGTTAATGGTGGGGTTGAATGTTTCAGGTGTTCTTTTTCTTTTAAGCGTCAAAGCTGAAAAAAAAGGATGCTACAAAACTTTTAAAAATTATGGCAAATGGATAAGTACAACCTTGCTTAAAGTAAAAGTCAAAAGCACGACTCTAAATTTGATCACATTTATCAAGAAGTAATTAGTTGATTCGATTAAAATTCATCTTTTTTAATTAAAAAATTTTGAATTTAAATTTTATTGATAATTATTTATTAAAATTATCTCGAATATATAATTTATAATCATTTATTTTAAATTATCAAATACAACACATTTTATTTTGATCTAAAAAATTAAACAATTTATCTATATTTAAATTTTCTTTTACCTAAAAAATATTTGGTCACATGTATCATGTGACAATGAAATTTGGGCTCATAATTAGAACAACGGGGCCTACACCATGTATATCCTAATCAAGCTTTATAAGCCGATTTATATATGTGGGTAAAAGTGTAAAAATAACAAAGATAAAATAGAAGATTACTGGAAGAAGAATAGTATACGGATATGGCAAGTAAAAGACTCTGGTTGTGCTAGTTGATCCGTTCGTTACCAACATCTTTTTTTAGGCCGATTTTGGAAAGTCGGACTAGTACAGAGCAACAGGTGACAAATAAAAATATTTTTCTACCTAATTTATTGTCATCTTTATTTCTGATTAATTTTATTTAAATTATTTTTATTTTTTAAATTAATTTTATTTATTTTTATATTTAAAATTTATCCATAAATTTTATATTTAATTAAAAATATTTTATTTATTTTAAAATAAAATAATAAAACTTTCACGGATTATTTTTAAATAATTTTTTTAGTAAAAAAAAATTTTAAAATAAATAAATTATTTAATTTTTCAGATCATAATAAAATGTATCGTATCTGATAATTTAAAATAAATAATTATAAGTCATGTATTCATAATGACCATAACAAATGATCATCGATAAAACTCGAAACTAAAATTTTTTTATTAAAAAAAATAATCTTAACTGATTGAACCAAACACTTGTTGATATTTTTAAATAATTAGGAAGATATTTGCCTGAGTTTGTAGCCTCCAACATTTACTAATGTCTATATTTAATGCTTAATTGAATGCAATTTAATGTTGAAAAACACAAACTGAAAAAAAAAAAAAAAACTCAATTTCATAAATTTTGTGTTTTTGCATACATTTAATTTTTTTATAACACAAAGAAATCATTCTTACTTTTATAGTATCCTTAATTATAAGTATCCATTTTTAAAAAAAATTTTCAACTTAAGGATAAATATTTCAAATCAATAAAAGTCAAAACCTAATTTAAATTTTTTTTATAATAATTTCTTAAAATTTACAATCAAAATTAGATAAAATATATAAGCAAAAAGAAGTAGCTAGTTTGTATTCCATAGATAAGGACAAATTTCCGTAATAGTAGAAAATAAAGAGGACAGAGAGAGCACAGCATTACCCGCAACATTGATATTCTCAACAATATAAAGAACGTTGTCCTCATTGATCTCCCCCTTCTGTTGAGCATCCAGAATATGATCTATGGCACATTTCAATCCTTCGTTGTTCATGCTTTTTGTGCTTGCAAGTCTCCTGAAAAAATAAATATGAATTAGAATCACTTAAATTTGATGGGTACAACTTATTACCAGCCTGTCATTTCCAAATTAGTAAACAAAAAGAAACCCGCACACAAATTGCTGTATCAATCAACAACTTACTTTCTGTCTTCGACGAAGTGGTCCTTGAAGAGCTGCAACCTCCTCTCCTTAACCTCCTTGCAGATCTTCAAGTAGCCTCTCAAGAAGGGCCTCAAGATGGGAATAAAATCTCCATAATTGTACTCAAAACTCTGTGCCAATCGACTCCTCTCTCCGTTCAAAGCCTTGAGCCTAACAAACAAAGGATCATCTTCACTCTCGAACCTTTTGTCGAACATGATTCTGTACATGTTGTTGTACATCATCAGCTGCAACCTCCTCCTCAAAATGATTCCGTTGGTGGCTGCCTCAGGATTGTTCTTGACATCCTCCACTACACTACCAGCCTCAGCCTCCCATCCGAACCTGTACTGCTGGACAACCTTGTTGGTGAAAAATGGGACGGTCATGATCCGCCTCATTTTCCTCCAGTGCTCACCGTAAACTGTAAACACCATATCCTGACCCTTACCCGTGAATATATCAAACACCACGTTCCGGGTTCTTGATCCGAATTCCACTCCCTGCGTATGGAGTACCTCTTTTGCTAGCTCTGGTGAAGACACCACCACTAGATTACGCTGCCCCATTCGAAGTAAAAATATGTCACCAAATTTCTTGGCCAAGCCTGTCAGGTTTCGGTGGTTCAAGTCATCACCCACTTGGAGCCAGTTGCCGAAGACTGGCACGGGTAAAGGTCCAGGAGGGAGCTTGAAACGCTTGCCCCGGAGTTTAGAGATGGTGATGGCTACTACCACCGCCACGAAGATGCCTAGAAGGCTCTTCTCCAAGAGGAGGAGATCCATTGTTGGTCTGCTGTCGCTAGTTGGTTTTGGTGGAGAAGAAACTGGTGGGTGAAGAAGTTGGGAAGGGAGCGAGCTTTTATAGACAAGCAGATAACTAGATACAGGTAAAGGGGGTTTGAAAGGGGCTTGTGGCGACGACGGTTTGATATGGTAGGCGTTAGGTGGATCTTGTGGTCATGTGTGCGTTTTGGGGAAGTGGGTGAGCTGTGAACTGTCGAGTTTGACGCCGTTTGATTTGACGGCCCATTTCCTGGATTTTTTCGACATTTGAAAAAGGATCTGTTCTGGATGAGCCTTTGCGTCTGCGTTTGTGGGGGAGTAGTAGGTGAGAGGGGTTGGTGAGGAAAAAAATTAAAAATAAAAATAAAAAACTCCAATACTTAAATTTTCAATTGCGTGAAGAAAGCAATGGCGCAAGAACCATGACACTGTTGTCGTTTTGTTAATTTACATCATTGATCTCGGTATTCGAATCTAGCCAATTCAAGGGTATCTGGAATCTGGTATGAGGCTATATGTATACTACTAGTACACGGTCATGACATGATCAGATCAGGCGAAGAATAAAATCTTAATATTTGCACATGGACCGCCTACCGGTCTAAGTTGGCGATTAGAAGCAAACCAAATACTAATTCTTCCTATTTTATTAAAGACAAAGTCAAACCTCAAGTGGGCCAAAGACTGAGTCTTGACGCTTCAGATGTAACGGCGTTAATCGACATCAACTTCAAATAAATAAATACATAAATACGGAGTAAGATTTTTTCTGACGGGGGCAGTGGCGTTGCAGTTGCCCCATCCTACATCATTATGTTATTATCCGCAAGCTGGTTCAAACCCAAAAATTCTCTCTAAATTGGGAGTCATGGGCCGTGACACTTACATCTACCATTTCTTTTTGGCCGAACAAAATGTGAGAGAAGATAATTTTTTTATATAATTTAGGATAATAGTAGATTATAATTTTTTTCTATTTATATAATTATTCGATAACAAAATTTAAATTTAAATTTTATAAATAAAATATTAAAATCTTATCCTCTAAACTAATTTCATTCACAATACATCTATCACCTTTAACTTTAATCATTTATTATTCTTCTTCTCTAATTTTACCTTAATTTCATCTTTAGATAAGTCTTCAGACCCTTCATTCATATTCATAATAATAACTGCTATTAATATAATAATATTATTATTTTATTAAAATAAACCGCTTCTTAATTACTACTTTATTACATCTATGGTTGATTTTTTCCATCACTTGCTTGTTTGTTTTACTTGTATTACCTCATAATAGTTCTTTTTTACCTCTTTATATATATATTAAGAAAATTAGAATTACTTTGAGTGTGCTTATATTTATCAATCGTGGAAGGACAGAAATAATAGGTTATATAAAAATTTATAAAAGTCCTAAAATCTTTGATTATATTAAAAAAGATATCAAAAATTGACAGGATTGAAAAATGTTGAAGTAGATTAGTAAATATAAATCTTTGAATATTTTAGAGCTTAATGACTTCATTTTCTATGTATGATCAATCTTTGAATTTTAGACGTTAAATTCGCTAGAATAAATTGGATGCAATAATAGTACTTTCTTTTTTCCATTATTTTTGTTCATTTTTTTATGTATTAAAATTATATCTTTTTTTAAATATCTAAAATTTTTATTTTTATATTTTAAAATTATATTTTATTTGTTGACATTAAAATTATGAAATATTAATTTTATTAAAAAATTCAATTTTAATATTAAATACATTAAAAATCAAAATTTTTTATTAAATTTTTTGAAAATTAATATCATCTAAATAATTTGAAATAATTTTTTTTATTTTTTAATAAATAAAACTCTTCCTTGTAATATATATATATATATATATATATATATGGGATTGACTAAATCATTTTGTCAAAAATTTATTTTGGTAATAATCTTTTTCGAAGCTATTTGAAACCTAAAATTGTTATTCAAATTGCCTAAGATGCAAACTATCCCATTCGTAACAATTTAACATGCATATAGTAAATGATACGCATCGATTTCTTATTGGACAAAAGCCAAGACTTTTTTTTTTTTTTCTTGATATATTGTATACGGTAAACCAATTAATTAAATAGATTTATGGTAGCTCGTGAGTGCACGAAACATGGTGATGGTCACTAGGAAAAAAGTTTTGTTTTTGTTTCTATAAAAAGAAAAATGGTTGAGAAAGAGACCAGTTGGGGCTCACCTACTACCATGGAAAGGTACGTGAACATTAATGAACCTACCCACCTTGGCGTTAGAGGCCACCATCAATTCCAATCTAGCTAAGCTTAAGCGCACCTAAACCACTCCCAATTTTAAATGGCCAAATTTATCTGCCAATGACGTTTAATGATACTTGGATTATCAGGTGAGGTTCATATAACTTGAGTCGGCATAAGAACCATTAATTGAATTGAAGGTGATATTTACTCGTATGGGTTGTGAATCCCTTGTAGATATCTCTGCTAGGCCTGGATTCTGTGGTTCTGGTTCTTTTTCATTTATGGTCCAGCAACAAAAGAAATGGAAAAGGATTTTTTTTTTTAGTAAGTGGTGGATTCGTTGTTCAAGAAGCATAAAACTTGTCAGAAAGTTATAATCACAGCACACTTCAATTTACAATTCAAACATATCTCACATAGTTTTTTATTTATATTATCAAGAGCAAGGCCCTTTAATCCAGTTAATCTATTCGAACTACGTCCATTATCTGCCTTACAATTTGCTCTTCTAAGATGTACATCCTCCTGTTTCTTTCTAAATTCCAATATGTACATTCCTAAAGTTAATCCAAGTATAAAAGATATCAGAGACTTTCCTCTTAGCTTCTTTATTGCCCACTGAAACTCAACTTCCCATCCAACGACTTCCTTGCGTAAGTTGCATAAACCCAACACCTGCTTCCACACAATTTTCGAATACCTGCAGCTAAAAAATATGTGATCTCTGTTCTTTTTTTCCTACCTGAAAAGCAAACAATCCCCATGCGCCCAGCCTATCTTTTGTTGAGAGCCTAATCAAGGTGAGAGAGGCTCATCTATTTTCCTTGACGACTGATGTGAGAGAGGCTTATCTCTTATTTTCGATCATATTCTCCCCTAAGAAGGAAACAAAATAGGGCTAGAAGTCATAATGGAGAAAAAAGTTATACTGCATTAAATACCTCATTAAAGAGAATTCTGATGCGAATTGAAAAAAATCCTGACCTCAAATGACCAAAATCATTGAGATAAAACATAAGGAGGGATTCGACTAAAGGATGTACCTTTCATAGAGATATAGGTTATAACAATGAGATTGTGTTAACCTAAAAAATGAGATTGAAGCTTTGATAAGATGAAGTCAGTTGAAAAGATTTATGGAATAAAGAAGATAAGATCAATCTAGAATGGACTATAGGCAAGATTATAAAGCATCCACCTAAGATAGAAAAAGAAAAGTAGAACATAAAAGAAGAGAAGCTCGAGTGTAGACATTAAATTTGTTCAGATTTTGAATTGGGTCTTGTTTTAAAATTTGTCAGGTATATCAGGTTCGCAAGCTGAAAGCCCAATTTCATTTCAACTGAGTCTAAGACTTAATTTTGATTGGGTCTGAGGTCCAATTTTGTTTTAATCCCAAGGCCTATTTATCTTTTATTTTATTAATTTATTAAATACAAAATAATAATACAAAAAAAGAAAAAAAAAGGGTGGATGGCACTGGGTGTCGTGCACGATACCACTGCCACACCCTATCCACCCTCTGTTCACCAGAATTATAGCCCCATCACCATTATACCTTCCCTTTTAATCCTTTGACTCTTGAAACTTACCCCAAACCAACCACCACCTACTCCCCTAACCGACCCTATAAAACCCATAATCCAGAAAGAGACCAAAATGAGGAAATCCTGGTTTCAAACCCTTATTTGCCTTACTCGTCGGCACCTCAGCTCTCTTTCACGCCCAAATCTCAAGCACCTGCACACCCTTAACCTTAAAAGACCCAGGCATCAGTCTTTGTACCATGAGCCTTCACCCTTACTGGACCCCATAGAGCCATAACCCTTCCACAGCCTCTTTGCGCAAAGCTACCCCTTTGCAAGCACCCTAAACATCCTACAAAATCCCTAACCATCAGAAGCAAAAAAAAAAAAAAAAAACAAACGAACAAAAAACAAAAACACAGTCCTCCCTATAGGGAGGAACCATCAACGTTAAGCTTCTGTAACAAAAAACAAAAAAAAAAGTTAATTTTAGTTTATAAAAAAAAGGGATACCGAAACTTTAAACCCCAATCTACGTTGATCAGGGTTTGTTCTCAGTGAAAAGAAGGTCGGATCTAATGAGAGAAGATCGATGAGAGTGTTTTGGTATTTTTTAAAATTTTTTCGATTGCCAACAATGGTGACTGACGACCACTGATGATGGCCAAAGCAGCAGTCGATAACCAACCATTCGATCTAGAGAAAGGCTCTGAGAAAAAGAGAGAGATAGATAGAGAAAAAAGAGAAAAAAATGAAATAAAGAAATTTTTTTTGACTTTTTATAGAAGTCTGAAAGCCAAAACGACGTTGTTTCATTAAATCACTAAAACGACATCGTTTTGAACCCCAAGGATCTGCTTGTCAGCCCACAACCTGACTCGAGGTCCGCACACCTGACCTAGTGACTCACTTGACCTTTAGTTTTTGATCGATTCCACTGAATCAGCCTAGATCGAACCAGACTGGCCTCGAACCATTGAACCATCCGAACCAGACCAACGTTGACCAGTCTGGTTCAAGTAAAAAAATATTTTTTTGAATTTTTTAAATATTTTTTTGATATATGATTTTTGTTATTTTAAATTTTTATTATTAATATTTATGCATGTTAAAATATTTAAATTTGCTAGAATAAATTTTTGTTGTTTTATAATAATTATTAATAAAAATAAATAATGAAATATATAGTAAAAATTTGTGATAATTTTGTTATTTTTAAAATAAATCTTATAAAATAATACAAAAATAATAAAAATAAGAAAAAAATTTTTATTTGACGTTAAGATTGAAAAGTACTCCAAGTAGTAGTGATACCTATGAAATCTTTAGGTAAAAATTTTTTTTTAAATACTACTACTATATTAGAGTATTTATAAAAAGTTTTCAATACAATAAATTTTTTTTTATAAAATAAAAATAAAAACAAACTAATTTGTTAAAAATAAGTAATAAAAAATGAGAAAAAAAATTTATCCAATGACGAGATTTTAAAAGTATTTCAAGTAGATATACTTTAAGAAATCCCTAGTTGAGAAGATTTTTTAAATATTACCAGTGTATTGAAATATTTATAAAAAATCTTCAATATAATAAAAATTTCTCTTTTCTTCAAAGTTTTAAATAATAATATAAAATAATAAAAATCAATAAAAATTCTAAAAAAATAAATAAAACGTATGCATTAACGTGTTGGCATTTGCATTGCATGCATAATATAATTTTTTACGAAAAATAAATTTAAACCTCCGAGGATGAAGTTCAAAGTTATCCCAAAAAGCGATGCCTAAGAAATCTTTAGGTGAGAAAGAGTTCTTCTAATGTTACCAATGTATTGGAAACATTTTAAGAATTATTTTGATAAAATGGTTCTAATTTATTTTTCTCAAATAAAATTTGAGCATTAAAAAATAAAATAAAATTTTAAAAAATAATTTCCAATAAATGAAAAAATCAAGAAAATTATTTTTCAAACATTGAAAATAAGATTATCTTTATCAAAATTAATAGATAACATATAGTTAATTGGTACCGTTTTAAATGGGCGTTGTTGGGATGCTAATCATTTCCTACACATAATCGACTTTTGAACCTAGACTGTTTCGTAGATCTTAAAATTATTTTTTTAATAAATCTTAATTAACTTTAAGATTTTATTAAAATGATAAATTTTAATAAGTGATCAATCGTACCTAGCTAAAAAAGATTGGTGACGACTCCGTTTTTCATTTTTATTTTCAAATTCATCGAGTGGCTTCAAAATCGTTATGATAACTTGGTAACTCCACTGAGGGTGCCATTTGTTTTCAAGAGTCAGGCCAAAATTAAGTACGTGTTATCCTCAAATTTTGATTTAAACAGTCTTAATCAGTATTTAATTTTTAATTTCTTAGATTTTTATTTAAAAAAAACCAAAAATTAAAAACAAATCAAAAACAAAAAAATTTCATACACGTTTCTTTTACTATGCCCCTTTATGCTTTATTTTTCTATATATATTAATAAATTAGGATACATTTGAACACATAATGATACGTTGCATTTCATACATGAGCTTTATACCCGGACTTCATCCCTTATAAGAAGAAATAAAAGTACTTATGATTTTATGAGGTGATAAACTCTGTAATAGCAAGTGAAATACTTCTAGTCAAATTAAACCATTTTTATTCGTAGCTTGTAATGTGTAAGGATCGGAGTACCTTACTAGCCCAACATGGAAGATAGTGAGGAACAATTTAAGAATCTTTAGATGCGTATCAATCCAAACTAAGCACGTAATAAGCTATAGAAAGCCAACCTTAGGTAGAGCTTTGCTAACCCTTTTGTAGAAAGTACCTTTTTGTAGAAAGTACCTAAGTCCAAAACATGTAAAAATACAAAACAAAATAACAAAACAAAAAAAAAAATCTCTCAAAATTTTTTTTAATCTCAAACCACATTCTCACACTAACTCAATTTTATTTTTCTTTCTTTTTTTTTTACATAAATCATATAATATAGTTTTACACCGACATATTTGCCTTAGGATATCTTTCTCCCGATAAGTTTTTCATGGATCCCCTAGAACTACAGGTTTGCTCATCCTCTTCTAGAATGATAAATCTCATGTAATAAAAGTTGTATGAATCAATGAAAGTTTCTAATGCTAGAATTTGTCCAAGAGCAAATATCTTCCACTTGCATTCATGCATCATGTGTATCATTTTTTTCAAAAAATAAAAAATAAAACAATGAAAATTTTCAACGCATGGCATTTTGATTTTTTTTTAAAAAATGGTAATAAAGGTTCGAGAATAGCTCGCTCATAAAAAAATTTGACTCAACCTATCCGTTATTCATATAACACCAAAGCTAAAACGAGAATCACGAAACAAGAACAGGCTAGTCGATTTGAAATGATGGAGAAGGCTCAAGAAAAACTAAAAGGAAATATTGATAAGATAATGGACATGCTCAAAAATCTTGATAAAAGAAAAACAATGGAAGAAAATCCTAGCTTTCAAGAACAAGTGTCAGACATGATGGATTCTATATACCATTTAGGGTTTGAACCATGATCGACCCAACCTTTTCAAGGAGCCAAAGTGCAAATTCCTACTCTTGAAGGATATTTCAATCCTTATCCATGAGTGACATTTACACCTCCTTTAGGATAGTTCCAAAATTTTGCTAATCCTGTTATGATAAAAAAATCACTCGAGCCAATATTGATTCTTGATTTAGATGATCCCAAGGAAAGAAAAAAGTTATGGATAAAGACACTTGAGAAAGTAAAAGATAACGGTGCTAAACAGAAGATGAAAGTATTAGAAGAAAAACTTAGGGCTATAGAGGGAATGAAATTTTATGGCTCTATAGATGCAACTGAGCTTTGTTTGGTCCCAAACATAGTCATTTCACCTAAATTCAAGGTCTCAAAATTTAAAAAATATGATGGCACAAAACGTCCAATAATTCATATCACCATATATTGTCATAAGATGGTAGCACATGCTCACAACGAGAAGCTATTGATGCACATATTTCAAAATACCCTTAAGAGTTCTACAACCAAATGATACATTCAATTAGATAAGACTCATATTCGTTCCTGGTAAGAGCTCACAAGGATATTTTTTACACAATATTGACATGTCATGGATCTAGCTTTAGATCGTTTATCTTTACAGAACATGAAAAAAAGTAATAGAAAGCTTCAAAGAGTATGTACAGAGATGAAGAGATATGGTTACACAAGTATAACCTTCTCTCGTTGAGAAAAAATAACTATCTTATTTTTGAATACCTTGAAAGCATCATACAGTGAGAGACTAATCGGTAATGCAACAAAAAAATTTACAGATATGATGATATCATGTGAGATTATTAAAAATGCTATAAAAAATGATAAGCTCGATACAGGAAAGACAAGTGAAGTAAAGAAAGGCAGAGCTACCAAAAAAAAAAGAAAAAGAAGCCCAAATAGTGAATTATGTGGGGTAACAGTTCAGAGGTTTCACGTCATACCTCACACTAGTGTACCAAACCCATTAGCCTTTCATAAATAATGTTACATCCATCATTCATCTATATCAGTCACTACAACAACTAGTTTATCCACCATATTTTTAACCATCTTTTTAGACACTTACCTATCTTGTTGTACCTATCAAATCAGAATGGAGATCTAATCCAAGTAGTTATCCGAGAGCCCTTAGAAATACTAAAGAAAGAACCATTTTTGACCATATTCTCATATCTTACATAGAATTATTATTTCAACTTATCCAGAATTAGCTTTTGGAGCCTGTGTGTTTTGAACCCGTTCAACCTTCTTACCCAAAATGGTATGATCCTAATGCAAAATATGATTACCATAATGAAAATTAGGGTCACTCGATAAAAACTATCCCACACTGAAATATAAGGTTAGATATCTCATTAAAGCTGGAAAAAATAAAATTTAAAACTAATAGTGATCATTATATCCTTGATATATTGAAAAAAAGATGAACCAGAAGTGTTAAAGCATTGATATGAATAATTTGGATGCAATGGACATATTAGGAATTAGAGAATGATTCTATGGCTTTTCTCGAAAAATGATGGTTTGTTTGGTGTTGTAAAGAGGTGGATTGATTCAAAATAAAAAGCGTGCCCCTTTTGTTTCCTTTTTCACTTTTACATTAGACATGTGTATGAACTTCTTAACTTGTATGAAAGTTGAATATGAATGCTAATTGAGAGAGTTTTTTTTTTCTTTTTTTTTGGCTCAAGTTTTTTAAAAAATACTTTTCTCTTCATAATAAAAAATCTCAAAAATTTGGTAGTCGTCATTATGAACCTATCCGAATAAAATATTTCCATGTCATTTTCATGTTCCAAAAATCACTTGAAAAAACCTTAATGCTCCAAAGGATACAAGTTTAAACTTTGTGATACCTTTCGTCAAGGCAACAAATACTGAAATGATTAATTTGGAAAAACCTTCTGAGTTTCTTGAAAATCAAACTAATATGATGCTTTTTTTTATCTAGATGTTGGTGAGTTGATAGGTGTCAAGACTATGCTTCAAACAAAAGGTCATCTAGATAGCCATAAATACACAAATGCACATTTTATCTAGAGGCATATTGACAAAAAAAAATGTTTCAATTGTCCCAAAATTACCTAATTCATGCCACTATCCAATTTGGTGATGATGTGCACAATTGAGACCTAAATAGACCCTTTCAATATGATTTTCATTGTCGCATAAACCCTATTGACTTACAAAATAGGACAAAAATTAGTTGTCATATGAGTTGTGATAGTAGATTACTTCATAAAATGAATTAAAGCTGAAGCCTTGGCCATCACTACGAAGGCCCAAGTTGAGAAATTCGAGTTAAAAAATAGTCTATAGATTCAGCTTACCTCGATCTATAATAAAAAATAATGGTAAATAATTTTAAAACTCGAGGTTCAAAGAATGATGTTCAAACCTTCACATCGACCTCAGGTTTACGTCGGTTGCCTACTTTTAGTCTAATAGACAAACTAAAGCTGTGAACAAAACAATATTAAAGGCATCAAAAAAGAGACTCGATGCAACGAAAGAGAAATGGGCCATGAGCTACTAAGAGTGTTGTGGGCCCTGAGGATGACTACGAAAGTACCCACTAGTGAAACCGTATTCCATTTGGCATTTGGAACAGAGGCTGTGGTACCTGTTGAGATTAGTCTTTTAAGTTTAAAAGTCGAATTAGGGTAAAAAAAATGAAAAAATGCTTCGGGTTAACCTCAACTTCATCGAAGAACAACGTGATATAACCTTAATACAAATAATGACTTATCAGTAAAAAGTGGCCAACTATTATAATAAAAGAGTTTGACACAAGCACAAAGGAAAAGAGTAGATGACTGAGGTAACAAATTAGCTCTAATCTAGGAAAGACCATATATTGTTAAAGAAATCATCTATGACGTGACCTACAAACCATAGTACTTGAATAGCAATGTCATCCTAAAGATGTAGAATGCAAATAACTTGAAAGTCTACTAGTAGTAGCTCAGTTTAAACCGAGCTCACACTTGTATTTTATTTTGCACTTGAATACATGAGTTAAATTATTCTCAACGAGCTTACACCTATTTGATCTAACAAAATCTAACCTAGAACTTAGATGAATTCTCAAGTTAATTTGATCTAAATGATCATGTAAACCCTCAGTTTAGTTATCCATTCTCAGTTTAGTCAACCATGCTCAAACTTATGCAAATAAAGAGAAAATCATAATAAAGTCGAGCTGAAACTTGAACAGAACAAATAATTTTTTTTATTTCATTTTTTGTTGAGTACATTAGTTGGTGGTTAGGCAGATTATCCCTACCTGAGGTCATTATAAAAAATTGACCTTGTATATTAATAAAAAAATTTACAAAATCAAAAATAAGAAATCAAAGAATTATTCATCGGTAATGTTGACTACAACAGTGGTAGGGATAACTCTCTTATCAGTAGGGGCAATAACAATGACTTCACATTTCTTAACTTTCAGCACCTCGTCCTCATGCCCTAAAGCTACATTTATTTCAGCCTCCAAGGCCTCATCTTCATCTTTCTTGAATTGATTTGGATGAGTTTTCAATATGATATTATAGATATCAATAGCAAAGATGTCAAGGTTGAGAGTGAAAAATTTGAACTACACCTCGTCCTTGGCCAATTAAAAGGCACCGAGCACATTCTTCTTTAAAAACTCTACATTTATCTTCGAGGCACTCATTGAAGGCCTTGAACTATTCTACTACTTTTTTTTTAAGTCTTCTCCTCTTTTTCTCTAGCCTTAAACTTGAACCTAACCTTGGCTATCTCAACTTGAGCGTCATTGAGTTTGAGCTCAACTTATTCTTTTATTGAATCAGCTAAGGCTTTGTCAATTAAGATGACCTCTAGTTTCACTGTCAGCTTGTCAATTCTTTTTTCTCTACTTAGCTTTCTTTTTGTATGATGCACTAAGATTAGATTAGACATTGCCCAACATGTCCAAGCTCTTCTTGTGTTACTTAACCAAGGTGACCATATCTTTCTCGACCTTCAATAGGTAGGCCATTATGAAGTAAGTTTGGTAGAAGGCTTCATATTATTTTTCAGGGATTAAGAGGGAAATTTTTGTTAGATTGCATAAAATGACCTTAAACTTAGCAAAATGAAGAATACTAATAAAACTAAGCTAAAGTTAGACGTTGCTTACCAATATGAGGCACTATGACTTTGCTGAATCTCTTTACCATGGCCAAATTAGTGATAGGGTCATCCATATAAGTGTATTTGAAACTGATGAAGATCTTTTCGAGCTGGGCTTTAATATGTTAGCTTCGAGATTCTTCATGATGGAAGAGAAGGCCTCAACACATGACTTTTTGAGAAGAAGATGATGTGGTGTTAATGTTAAGGTTGAAGATGAGTCCCTGCTAGCCCTGGCTTTTATTTTATGACCTACGGGAGAACGATGCATTGAGGTGTTAATCACTTTATCTTCTTTTGAAACAAGCTCTAAGTTAAATTTTTTAATCCCTCTAGGGTTTGGGGGCATGGTGATATAGCCTGAAGTTAAAGTCATCATCACTAGCCATTTCTAAAAAACTAAGCTAACAGTTAAATAAAAGTCAAGTTAAAGTAAAATCCTATAAGGTTACCTTAAACTTATCCGAATACTTCCTCTTGTTTAATACTTCTGTGGAGGTTAACTTGTAGGCATCAATGAAAACCTCTCTTTTATAAGTATATTTTAAAATTTTATGTCGATCTAATAGATCTAAGATAAAGAGAGTCACTAGTAAGTCTATAAAAGAGCCCGACATACTCCTTATTTTTCAGGCTTCAACCTCAAGAGTAACCTTAACCCTGAGCTCACCATCTTTATTTATCTTTTGCTTTTAAAGGTAAAAAAAAAAAAATAGCTTTCAATTTTTTATTAAGCTCAAGCAATCGACAATAAGTTTTTTATTTGATCGAGATGTTATGTAATACCACTTGCGATCACTGAGATTTTTTTAAGAGAAAAAATTTCTTAAATAGATGAAGAAAAGAAAAAATGTTTAAGTCTTGGCAAAGAATGATGAAGGCTACTATATACTGTAAAGAGTTAGAAGAAAGCTGATTAATAGTCAAATTGTAAGAATTAAAAATTAAAACAAATAAGGGATAAAGTGGAAACTTCAAATCGACCATGAAGAAATCCTAACACATATAAAGTCGATGTGACTTTAGTCTATTAGTGACCTGGTCTGAGGAGTTTGGTATTATTATACTATACCCTTTTTTGGAAAAAAAAGTTTTATCTAGAGCATGAAAGTGATGAACTAAACAAATGTTAGAACAGTTTTCATGATTTATCTTATCTTTTAGTTCGCTTATCACGTCTTTGGGGATCATGTCAAAGTCACAAAGTGTATATATGAGGATCTTGACGAGTTTGTCCTACACCATAAGGTTTTTTTCCCTACCATCACTTTCTTTGGTCGAGGCACTCATTTTCTCTCGTTCCTCCTTGAAACCTTCTTTGTTAGAATTTTCACTACTAGAAAACTCTAACTCTTGAGTAGGAGTAAGATTTTGAGGTGGAGTAATAGATGTGAACAACTCAATCTTGAAAGAAAAAAGATGAAATAGAAACCCCTCAAGAGAAGAAGAGATATCAACTAATATTGATTGGAGGAATGAAAGTGACAACGAAAGTGTTGATAAGAGGGAGAGTAAAAAAAGAAGAAGAAGGTTAATGAGATTGAACTTTAAAATGAGAAATAATTGATGATAAAGGAAGATCAACCATAAAAGATGGATTGATCTGAAAAATAAAAAAAAGGTAAATTTATGGGTCAAAGTCAATTTGAGCACACAACTTTTTCATTTTTAGAACCCATTCCCCTCTTGCCCGAGCGTTCTTTTCATTTTATTGCTACCCTTCCTTGAATACTATATTGAACCAGTTGGTTATCTTTTCATAATTATGACCTTAGATAATTTATGGGATTAGATTGCCATCTTACTACCCGTGCTGACCTCCCCTAAGTTCTATCTAATAACTCTCGGCCTCCTCAAAACTTATACTAGAAAACATGGTTAAGAATGCATACCAAAGAAGGTGTAATAAAGGTAAAAAAACTTTTGAAATTGAAAAATTTAGATCGAATCGAGAGTAAAAAAAGTAAAAAAATGAAAAATTAAAGCGCTAGCGACTCTTTATATAGACACGCTACAGATAAGATAGATGACATAAGTCGCCCCATGTGTCGAAGCACAAGTGGAAAGATGTCTTTTCATCTCCCTATTTTAAATTTTCTTGCTCAGACTACTTCTCTCCTCATTTAATGCTGTCAGATTAATCTAACTGAATAAACCCCAAGTTGGACTAACTAAATCGGATGACTTTTCAGGGTAAACCAAAAGCTCAGTTCATTGTTAGAGTTTAAAGTGGAGGCCCAAATCTAAGTTTTTGAAATAAAATACAAGTTTCACCATAGCCAGATGAACTCCAGCACTAACTTCGAATCATTATGAACAATTATCACCTCAGTAACCTTTAAGCAGGCTATGCATTCAACCTAAGATGCACGCGCTAGATCAAGCAACTGTAACGTTAACCTACAGCTCAAAGCTAGTTATCCCCTAAAACTGATCTCTTTTTATAACGTTGGTTTCGAAGAATCAAACTTCAAGGTTATCTCTTTCAGTCAATCTGTTTTACATTGGGGACATCGATCATATATTTAACGATTTGACACTCAAATCACCTGGTGGAGGGATAGAGTGTTAGGACATTTGATGGTCAAAAAGGTACAATAGTTTTTTTCGCTCTTTGAAGCCTTCAACAGATAATGAGAGGTATTTTTATCATTTGTGTCGACCTGACATATCAAGTCGGTCTGACATGTTCAATGCCACATCAACTTAACACTATCTTTATTGTCCCCTGATGATCCCCCATATCTTACTTATAAATATGAAGGTTTAGACACCATTAAGGGAAGTTAAACCTACTCATTTGCTTTCTTTCCTACTTTCTTTTTGACTTAAACCTCTCTGACTTGCGCATCAAAGTGTAAACACAGAGAACATGCCCTACATTTGCCTTTAACCGCCTTTTTTTTTATCTTTTCAGAAGCACTCCCCAGGTCGGAGCTTAACACCAACACTCAGCATTTTGGTATATTATATATATATATATATATATATATATATATGATTGATTAATTGCTATTTTCATCCATTTTAAATTAATTTTTTTATTTTAAGAACTTTTATAAAGAGTTAATGACAAATGATATTGTAATATCATGTTAGCATTTCGCTAGTTTTTTAATGATTGCATGATAAAAATAATTTCATAAGGATATATTTGGTGTACAAAATTATAATAGGATATGATAAAATGATATTATAAATATAATTAGATTAAATAATATCATCATATCTTGTGATTGATGTGTAAATGGATTAAAATATGATAATTTATTGGCCAAAATTATTCTTCCTCAAAGTTCATATAATTTAAATTATTAATATAATTTTTAAAGGTATAATAGTATATGTAAGTTTAATCTTATTAATTAAAAATAATCATCTCTATTTTGGAAGGCTAAAATTATCCTATATTAAGAGAATAATTAATTCTTCTTACAATTCTATCATTTTCTTTATATATAAATGAAACATAATATAAAATTATTATCATTTTATTTTATCTATTATCTTAATTATCAAACATGATCTAAGTGACTAAAATAAAAATAAAAATCTTGTAATTTACCCAATTAAACAAGAGGTAGAAAGTTTGTTTTTTTTTTTTTTTTACATAAAGGCCAAGCTCTAAGGAAAATAGGGGGAGATCGAAAGTTTGTTGTAGTAAATCGAAGTTTAACATATTCAAATAATATTTAATATTTATTAGTAAAATATTAATGTCAATTAAATTAAATTGAACATAACTAAAACAATGAACATGCATTTAGAAAAATAGTAAAAGTTGCATCAAATTGACCACTGATCGAAATGAAAACAACAAAAACACAACAAAACAAAGTTGTTTGCAGCTCTGAAATATTAAATAATTTGTCGAGAATTCAGAGGTACAACTTTGTTCATCACTAGATTATTGATCATAATATACCTCAGCATATACTAATTACATAATAAAGTTATATTCTTTAAAACTACAATGTTTAATTTTGTTTGTTCTCCATTGGAAACTGACTCCTATATATATTCATTACTGGGAGTTGGTGTCGACCAAAGAATAACAAAAGTAGTTTTTGTGACAAAAGAGATGATGATGGAAAATCTCAGAATTAATGTTTGGTTATTCATGTTGGGGATTCCTCTTCTTCTGTTTCACCATGCTGCTGCTCAAATTAAGTCTCTAATTCTTCATGCATTCCCTCCTTATTTTTTTCTGTTGTCTTACTATTTATAACAGATTATGTATTGTCTATGTATGTGTAGTTAATTTAATCAATATAGCTTAATTTCTCATCATTTCAATTATGTATATAATAGAAATTCTAATTTAAACGAGTACTGTATCTGATGGATACATGTAAATATGTGTACATGGTACTGGTTGCAGACAAGACAGACATACCACACCATGTGAATTTGAGTCCATTTTGGGGTTGGATAAGTGCCGCCGAATGCTTGCTCAAATACAAGGTTTAATTTAATTTAACCCTTCATCTTTTTTTTTTTGTTTTGTTTTGTTTTTTTTTTTTTTCCATCGGTAGAATTAAAAACAATGGATAAAACTGTATTTTAATTAATTAAAATAAAACAATGCTATAGATTATGTTTTTGTTTCGATGAAATTTTTTATGCTTGGAGAGTTGGATTGTTTTATAGTGTACTTAAATGCAACATATATGATATGCACAGAAAACAAGCGAATGCAAAGGAAGTGAGGTACTGACGCTATCAGGGTTAATCAATGTTAACCAAAGCGAAGCAATAGAATACTGTAAGAAAGGCGGCTGCGGTGACCAGACCAAGAATGTGCTCGACTGTATTCATTCAGTAAAACGAGACTTCCAGTTTGCTAACAAGGCCAAGGTTCAATTTGTCAGTAAAACCATTATCGACGGGTGCCAAAGCTTTTCAGGTAAAAAAAACGATAATTACTTAAATTTACCTCGCTTTTAATTTAGCTGCATACGCACCGATTAAAGTCTAAATACGCTCTAATTGTATCTATTTTTGGGAACGATTTGCTGACAGCTATAAGCACGGCCAATGTCACTAGTGGTGCAATAAAGGTGTTGGCATCCGCCTGGATTTTATTTCTCTCAATGGTGGCATCCATGATTTTTCACATGATCTGAATCTCTGATCGTGATTCGTGCATGCATCCACGCCCTACTTCTATTGAAAATATATGTAATAGATGATCACATTCCAACAAAATAAAAACTGCATACCTGCTATATATAGCCGTATGCATAAATGATAACTTTGAGTGCAGCTAAACAAATAGATGGACGGAAAAAGCGATTTATGTATTTTGATCTTTAGCTTATTGGTGGTTAATGTATTCTGCGTGCCTGCCGAGGCTGGCCCAACTGATGATTATGAACATCGGCCTGCTAGCCCAACTCCATGTTTCGATTAAGACATGAAAATTTAACAGCACAACTGATTTGTTTTGGCAAATCGGGCTCCAATTAATTTCAGCTGTGATTATTTCAATGAACGAACCTTGGTTAATGGACGGGGATTGAAATCAAACCTGAAAACGCTGCCCCCCACTTGTTTGCATGTGCTCTTCAGTCTTCACCACGCACCATGACCCATTTCCATCCACCAACCTAGCCTCGCTGGCTTTAAATGCATTTTTTTTCAATCGTGATTCCTTCAAAACGTCGAATTTAGATTCAAAGTTCGCTTTCGTTGTTGTACGTTGTTAGTTTCTAGATAGTAAGTGAAGTACTGAGTATGTAATAGATCTGGATTGAAATTTTTACTGGATACGATAGCAATTATCACATTGATTTTTCACCTGGATTAATTGGAAGATTATCACTTAGAATTACTATAATATAATTAATCAATTATATTTTAATTGTGTCTAAAATTCATAAAAAATTATAAAAATTTTAAAATTTTAAGTGATGGACTCTACATATATATTTTTTATGATTTACTAATTTTAAAGATCATAATAGAAAATTAAAAATGAAATGTTCTTGGATAAATTGTGAAGGTATTATTAATAATGTGACCAAATCTTAAATTTTTTTTTTAAAATAAAAAATTCCAGAAAAGTAGCTAAGTAGAATAGATCGTGTTCGCTTTTTCTTACGGCTATGACATGTAGTTGAATCATGGAAGGCCAATAATAGAAGTTCAAGGTACGTAACAGTCAACTTAGGAAAAGTCGAAGGGACAAATTAATGAGAAGAAGGATTGGCCGGCGCCGTTCTTCCATTGGTTTAAGTAACTTCTAAGTTAATAATCGTAACTCGTACGGCTCTCTTCTCTAGCCCTAAAGGCTACTGATCACTCTTCGTTTCCCCATTTTGGATAAAAATTAGCAACAGTTCTCGCCTCACTCCCTGCTTCATTATTGCACATTATATATATATGCCTAAAAGGATTCTTGTTGTTAAGCACGTAGTATAAAATTTCTTGTAGTGATGCTTGTTATATATGATCTTGAATATGTGGTTTGTTGTGAATGTCACTTAAAACTTTTTATTTCCTTTTCTCTTTTATTTTTTTTTGGGCTTTTCAGAACTTTTTTACTCTTATTATTACATCTATTCGCGGCAGCTTAATTTATAGCAAGTTTTGGTAAAGTGTTATTAACTTTAAAATAGAAAAAACAAACTTCAGTCGTCCAAAGAAAAACAAATAAAAGAGATCTAATTGAAACAGAAAATTTTACTTTTGGTGTTGCGATGAATTGGAGTATTAATTTAATTAAATTGGGAAAGGGCGCCCCCGCAGCACCCACCCCACACAATAGACCATACATACATCACTCGTATGGTATTGAATAGCCTATAGCATTAACACCAGACATATATCACTTGCACCGTCTTGTATAAGCTATAGCAATGGTAAAACCAATAGCAATAGCATACTTGTAAGAATGGGTTTTGCAAGCAAATCGAGAGGAAGGAATCACTCAAATTAAGTCTCTACCACACAATTAATTTGCATATTATGTGACGTGATGACTATTTTATGTATAATATTATCTATAAAAAAAAAAAGTGGAATTTTTAATTGCCTTAGAACTTGGAATGATAACTAAACAATGTAGATTTGATTGATTTCCGCCTCATATCCTACGCCTTTGGTTTGCGGTGTATGCGGTGGCTGCATTTTCTTGACCAAACCAAAGTCTGACCAAAGACTCCATGCATTTAATAATATGAAAAATTGCAACGTCACTTTCCTTTTAGCTCCAAGCTTGACACTATCTTTTTATTCACAAATGAAGAGTGGTTGGGCTTGGGGTGAGAGGGTATCACCAAAGTCAATGGAATTTTCTTGGAGAAATTACACAAATATTTAAGCTCACTTCGGATCCAAACTATACAGATTTAGATATTGGTATACACAGTTAACTAACAGTTTGCAGATGGTTGGATGAATATATATTAATGGTGTGTGGCGTCAGCATTTTCAAGTACTTAAATCTAAATGGGCTTGAATCGATATTGATCACATTTCACAGGGAGAAGAGGATTTAATAATGGGGTGATAGTGGGAGGCGGTGGTGATGGCTAGATTTTGGCTTTTATAACTTTCGTATCAGTTTGGTGACCAACCGTGGGGCTACTGGAATCCAGTTTCAGTTTCCACCACTCATTGCTTAACATTTTGTTAGGAATTGTCAAACTTGACGCCATTTCCATTATCCCAAACTTCTTTAACCGCGAAAGAAAGGCAATTCCCTCCGCGTTTTCCTACGTGGAAAGTAACAGGCAAACAGCACTTCAAATCTTTCTGCAGCCGTCGGTGCACAGCCTCTTGTGTATTTCCAATTTTCCGTTATCAATTCCAATTCCATTATCAAATTATTACTATTATTACGCAGAGACGGGTGATCGTGATCCATTACGGTGGGTCCTTTGAAATTTGTGAACCACCAGCTTCGACACCCTATTATTGGGTCCCTGGGCCGCCCCCACCAACCCCCCTAAATATCCACCCTCTGCAGATGCGTGCTTAGGCTACTTAGCACGTGCGTCGTTATCATTACTCCATCAGAGAAAGATCTGTGCCCGAAGCAATGGAGGTGAACAACACTTAAATTAGTCTCATGCAAGCTCAAATTTAAGTCCTGCATCCGGTTGACGCTCCATTCCTTTATTAGTAACAGATCAAAATTAATGGAAGAAAAATTCCATAGGAGAGAACAACTTTATATATAATAGAATATGCTTAAATTAATTTGGTGGTTGTTCCTCAATAGAAATTAACATATAATTAATTAATTATTAACTATTATTGAAGATCAAACGACGGCGCACCGTCTCAATGTTTCAAAGGAAAAGTGTTACTTTGTTTGAATTTTTTAAAAAAATAATTATGAAATTATTCTGATAATAAAAAATCATCAATTGCAATATTATTACTGTAAGATAAATTTTGAGAAAAGTTAATTATAGTTTTCAACAAATTGACACGTAATTATTTATTTATTTTGAAAATAAATTGGCATATATATAATAATTGGTAAAAAAATAAATTTGAAGCTAACATATGATACTAAAAACAAAAGTTAGATACATAGTAGTTAAAAAGATAGCGTGAGTGATTTGGGAAATATAGCATCTAATCTAATCAGCCGTGCCCATCTCTGAAATCGGGGGTGGAGCCCAAAATTGACGACAAGAGCCAACGATGCCTCATGGCGTGGGGTGAGTGCAAGCCTTTTGAAGCCATTGAGGGAGCCGGGCGGCGTCTACTTTTTTTCTGAGCACATTTCCAACGTTTGAATCTTTCAACTATGCCTCCACTTTATTATTGTTAGTATTCATCGATGTCTTTGTCAATCTATAGCCATTTAGCCCATTGCCAGCAGCAGAAGAAGATTTATTCAACCACTGAGACCATTATCATTCTTTTTTCTTTCTTAATTTTGTTTTGATTTTGTAATAACAATAATTAAAACTTTTACTTTGCTTTTCAACGCGTGGCGTGACATCTAAGCAAATCTCAAATCTGAAACCGATTATCTCTTACCACTTGACAAATATCAGTCTCTGAATTTTCAACGCAGCACAAGAACGTGGATACTTGTGTCTAACATTTGTCGCACAAAAGGGCTTAGTATAACAGCAGCGATTTTTCTTTTTGGGTATATGAGATGAATACGAGGTGTTTTTTTATATAGCAATAGTAACAATTTGGCGGCTGTATTACTTACAACATAAAAAGCTTTTTTTTTTTTTTTAATACATAAAAAGCGTCTTCTAAATAATAAATTAATAAAATTTAAATACACACAAAGAAAAATCAAGTTAAAGATTTCAAGAGACAAAATGGGCTAAACTCGCTGTAATTACAGTATTACACTCCGTAGTTTGACTATCAAAATAAGGAGGGACAGTTTAGGAAATATAATCAACAGAACGGCGGACCAATCACCGCCACATAACCAACAGCTGCCACCTCCGCCGGGCAAGTACAACTACATACTGCATACCCAAAAAAAATAATAATAATAAAACCCAAGAAGAATCTCTCCACTCACCAAAATAGTAGTGTACTACTACGACGACTAAAATACTACCCCTGTTTTTGGGCCAAAAATATTCCTCGTCTAATAATTATAAAAATACTGATAGTTGTAGTGTTAATAGTATAAGAAAATGGTGCTAATCCAAGACCAAGAAATCGTCAACGTTAAAGTCGGAGATTTCATCTTCCTGTTGTTGGGCAAACAACTCATCCGATAAGAAGAGATCCGTAGAGTAGGAGGGAACATCAATCTGGAAACCAGAAGTGCCAACGTCAACCTCCATGTGCCCCAATCCGTCAGACGGCGTCCATTCCTCGTAGCGCAGAACAGACGAGGAAGAAGAGGGAGAACAGCAGGGTGTTGAGGAGTCAAAGGCGTCGCCTTGACTTTGGTCAACTGGGGCTTCCTTTTCCTCCAAAACTGGGATAGAGAAGTTGGTGACTGCGTTTGGACCCCTGAGCAAGAGGGCAGCTTTGTCGTAGGCGGTGGCAGCTTCCTCAGGGGTGTCAAAAGTGCCAAGCCACACCCGTTTGCGTTGGTTGGGGTCTCGTATCTCTGCTGCCCAGCGTCCCCAGACCCTCTGCCGAACTCCTCTAAACTTTTTACAGCGAGTGACGTCAGATTGCGGGGATGGTCTTTCTCTTTTTGTGCTTGGTTGTTGCTTGACTGGTAACTTAGTAGTAGAGGCTGATGATGATGGGAATAGTGGTTGAAAGTTGATCTCTTTGACATGCCTTTTCACTCTCCTTACCGTGTTTATGCGTCTAATTCGACTTCTAGTTGGTGTTGGTTGCTCATCATGTTCTTCGTCACTGGAAGAATCGGTGGCATCTGCGTCTGTGAGGATGATTCTTAGAACCTTTTGAGGGATATTTCTAGCTGGTTGTGGAGGAGGTTTGATGGAGGTGATGACGTGCTCTGTGAATTTGAACATACCGGCATACGAGTGGTGGGACTCCGACTGCGTGCTTATCATGGGGTAAAGGAGGAGGCTGCAACAAAATAGTTTCTTGGGCTGGGTCCTAACATGGATCCCAATTCCAAAACTTAAGCTTGATGACTACCAATATTTTTGAGTTGACACACTACACTGCTAAGTATGGAACCGGGGTTTGGGAGGGAATGACACTAATACTTTACACGCACCGAAATTGAGTGAGAATGAAGCGAAGTTAATAATTTTATATGTGGATTTTGTTTGGAAAAAAAATAAAAAGAGAGAAACAGACCGAGGAAGTAAAGAGCCAGGAATTGAGAAGAAGAAGAAGTAGAACAAGAGAGGTATATATAGGGGCATTTTGACGTTGGTTGGGAGTAAGGTGATTAAATTTGTAAACTATTATCTTGTGGAATCTGTGTCATTGTCCGGAAGGAGACGGAAACACTGAGTCGAGCTGCCCTCACTTGACTTGTGAAAACTTGAAAGTCACTCTTCTCGTTTTCCCATTTTTCCTCATTTTCCCGTTATCTCACCATGTTTTAACTAGCGTGGTAATTAATTAATTAATTAAAGCATAGACCACGACTCCTAAACTCTAAAGAATGGGTTGTCCAACTCCTCTCCCGCCCCCCACTGCCCATTGTGATTAATAATGAAGTAGAACCTTCTAAACAATGATAATTATGATAGGATGGGATGGGATGTGTAGAACTGCAGATGATAGCACCCCGGCCAATCTTTTTTTCCACAAGTAGTTACTACTAATACTACTACTAGTTGTTTCTTTGTCTTCCCTTGGATAACCATAATTTTAATTTTAAGATTAAATTACTTAATTATTAAATCTGAGGTATCCACTTCATTTTTTTTAAACATGAAAAGTTGCAGTTTAAATTAAATATTATTTGCTGTACTATTTGAATTGCATATCCAATTTTGTGTTTGTATTGCGAGTATTTGTCAAATGACAAGAAAAAATATTTTGAATTTCAGTCTAAATTCGAACAAGTAGTATAGTAATTCCGATAAATGTTATTATAGTTTAAATCTTTGGTAAATAGTAAATACTATCACAGACATTAACGTAATTAAAAAAGGCAATTAATTGCTACCAAGTCGAGTGTTGGTCAAACTTGAAAGACGACCACAAATTGATGTAGATTTTCAAAACAACGGGAAATGTGGGTTAAATAGTTAATGACTTTTCTTACACAACAAAACCCATAATCACAGATCGATTTCCGTCTTGGATGCCTGTTGTTGTGCCTGTGCTGTGCGACTCTCAAAAAGCTAGCTAGCTGCTTTCCGACAATCTTCAAATCTTGTCAATTACCACATGGTTTAGGATGCCTGAATGTGGCACTTCATCTTCTATGTTCCATAACTCCCTCAAGTATTCATATATTTAGCTGCTTGAAAGTTGGCAGAGTCGAGCAAAGTAGCAATCTTTTATTTTAAGAAAGACAGGATTATGACAAATATTCTTTATAGCTGCTACGAAAACTACACATTCCCTAGATGCAGAATAAGAGCTCTCCTCTTCTTGTCATGTTACTGTTGCTGAGGAGGACCTTCTGGAATAAAACTATATTTGGTTATTAGAAGGAAAAGGAATATTGTTCTTATTAGAATGCTTTTAAGAACAACAATCTCAGCAGAAAACAACCTATATATACACATACATGTAATAAAGACACATGTGAATATATTAATTTTTCAAATTAAATAAAGAGACGCAAACACAAATGCATATAACTAATTAACAAAAACAAATGTGCTATGTTAAGCAATAATCATGTGGCATATAGTATCATATAAGAGAGCGAGGAATCAGGCTTGAAAAAGAATTACCCATTAAAATGTTGAAAAAGTGTAGCGTTTGGTGGCTTTTGGCTCGAAGAAGAAGCAAAGTCAAGAGGTAGCAATGGGTCAGCATGTGAAGCAAGATGGAGTAGAGCGGCACAGGTGCCCAGCCCCCTCTTTTGCTTGTCGGCCAAGCGACTTAACATCTGCTAATTCTATTTGCTTAGCCTTTTTGTGGAAGTCTGCACGTTTAATATGTACTAATGGGCTCATTTGAGGGTGTGATCGATCATTATATCTTGACTATGCATTTCAGAATCAATGTAAATGTATACAGATGTGGTCTCTCAACTTCCCAAATCTTTGGGTTATAATGTCTTCCATTCAACCTAAACCATCAGTAAAATCAAAATCCAGGGTGCAAAAGAGAGGTGGCGAATTTGAACTCACACAACAGTACTTGGAGGCAGATCGTATTAAACCATCGTTATCCCTCCCTTTCAAGCCAGAGTAATTGAAGGCTTTCTTTCTGAATGATGAATCAGAGTTTAAACATCAGCAATGCCCATGTTTTCCGTGATTTATGTTACTCCTTAAAAACAACGATCTTTCTATGGTTTCCACTGTACTTAGCTGCTCAATTTAAGCTCGAAAAGGGTAAGCGTGTGCTGCCACCAAAAACAAGTCTGGCAATGTTGAAACATGCACTGAAAAAATTGAAAAGGTTTGTGACAAGACGTCAATTTCATTTTTTATCCTTAGGAGCCACGCATCCCTTTCCTGCACCAGCCACGGAAAACTCATTCCTTTTTTGCCTAAGCAGCTGAAAGCTGCTTTTTCAATAATTCTTTGTGGTTTCAACATCTTCCAACGCACTGCTTTTCATGCTCGATTATCCTTAACGCTTAATAACCAAACTGGTTTACTCTCTTTCAGCATTTGCGCTCAACCAAAAGTTAATCAGCTTTTTGGGAAGGCCCATTGAGGAATGCCATTATAACTCGAATAAAGGACAAGTTAATCAGATATTAGCAGTTCCAGACTTTCTCGCTCTTTTTCTCGAAATGGGTTTGTCAACTTCTCCCGGTATCTTACTCCTGCAACAATTCAAAGATCATACAGAATACAAACTGAAACCAAGCTAGCATCCTATCTAGAAGATCAGCAACCAGCAGCAGAGCTTCCAAGGGGAAAGTAGGGTACAAAAAGACACAAAAGACAGCCCAGAAAATATTAAAAAGGTTAACGGAACAAGAGAAAATAAGAGGAAAAAGAGGGAGGTGAAAATGAAAAGTAGGATGAATAAACAAAAGGAAAACGTTTATAAAGGGTTTCTTTCATCCCACATATTCATGTCGTCAGGACGTTTTTTCTTTTTGGAAACTGTATCATCAAAATTCTACTATATTTATAGCTATAAACTTAGGAAAACATATAGAATCAGTTAGTGTAATTGACGATACGACCTCGTACAGAATCCCAAGCAAAACATCACTAGTATTTTAAAAATTGCAGTTAAAGCATTATTTCACATTGGAAAGAGATAGGCAAGCACCAAGCAGACCGTTCAGTTTGGCTACAACACAGCAACATTACATTACAGTTTTCTCCCACTATTGTCCTCAAATAAATATTCAGAAAATGATAGAATGAATTCCTCAAAGACTTTTGAATCCCCGACAAGAACATTGAGAGATATATCACTCTAACATAGTTCTTTTCCTTCAACTAAACAAAATTAGAACTAGAAAATCCCTTTTCTTTTTTGGGCATTACTGGGGAATTTATTACCATTAACCCATTGCATACTTCTGAGTCCAGCTACGAGCAGTTGCCTCATACTTGGCCCTGTCAGTCTTGTACATATGAGCAATTTCAGGAACAAGTGGATCGTCCGGGTTTGGGTCCGTTAACAGGGAACAAATAGATAACAGCACCTAAAACATGCAACATAGTTGATGAGAAAGAAGCACTATAACCTACTTTGCACCAAACATTTGTAAGGCTTAAATACAGAGCTGCATGCATAAAACCACATCAAACCATAAAAGCAAAGCACCATGTATTAATGTGCAAAAGTTACATTCCTGTTACCCTAGCTTTCGCCATTTACAAAGTATGCTCCATTTAATGCATACAAACAGTACTATTCATTTTCCTGGAATTTACGTTGGGAGGTTTTGGTGGCATTTGATAAATGAAGAAAACCATTTCAAGGTTCTTCATACACTACCTTAGAATGGTGCTTGTATTTCCTCTAAGAGCAAAAATACAGCCATGTACTTCATAGACACTTTTCTTTGGTGGTACAATCCACTACCGTATGAATTAGCAAATAAAGAAGCCATCAGTGGCAATGTACTCCGTTCAAGTAAATAAATAAGCATACTGAGATACTACCCCTCCAACCAAGAGATGATCAACACATCTATAATCCAATCCCAATCTGAGAAACTCATGGAACCATGCATTGAATTACACCACCAATCAAAAGACACAAGCTGTGTATAAAAGTTGAAATTATGGATTATAAAAAGCAAACCAGTATATTATCCATAATTTGCAATAATTTCTAAAAAGGATTATAAAGAGATTTTCGAGTGAAATGTGTCAAAACAAGCACATTGCAACTCTACTTAGCTTCATTAAAAAGCTGGTGCTCATGTACATCTATTAATAAATAAATCAGCTGGATCTCAATTTCATCAAAGACTAATAGCTGATTAATGACAAAGAGAAAGGAGAGGAAAACTACTAAATCAAACCTTGGAAATGGTTAGTGCAGGGCTCCATTGTTCTTTAAGAATATCTAAGCATATGCTTCCATTGCTATTGATATTTGGGTGGAACACTTTGGTCCTAAATGCAACCTGAAACACAAAAAGGGATATAATCAAGTTGTCCCATTCATATCTTTAATAAGTAATAATCAGGAACATACTATTTTCTCAAGTCTTAATTATGATTTGGCAACAACTACAACAACTTCAATACAAAAGTTTGCATGAATACATGCATAAATGTTCGAAAATGTGTCTGTGTTTGCAATTTACAGGCCTTCTTCTTCACCACAACTTATGACCACATTCTTCCTCCCTCCATTCATTTTCCACTCTCCCTATTCAACAACAACACTTCTTCTCTAGCAGGGAAACCACAATCCAGAGAACATTTATTTTCCCCAAAAGATGTTGTAGATTGCTACAAGGTCCATGTTGAGGAGAGCTAATGAGAAAAGTTACAATAAATATGCATGTCCCCTTTTGATTCACAACAATCCTACTACACAGAGATGAATGCTATTCTTTTCATTCTTGTTAATTTCATCCTAGAAAACAAATGATGCCAATATGATCATATTAGCCACTGGCACGATTCAATATCATATAAGAGTTTATGTAGCTATACTCTAATCCATGTGAAGTATTGCAGTAGATTTCACAATTATCCCGACTTTAGTTTCACTTTAATAGAAATGGACAAATTTGTTTGGATATCCGAAAATGGAAAAAGGATGAAAATTGTTTATGAGTGGGAAGCAGAAACATATCAATTGAAGTCATGGGTTTGTTCCGACACCAACTCCATCTAAAACTAAGTCAGAGAGCTAACCGAGAGTTGCTCATTTAACAAGAGCCCTCCGTCCCAGAATTCCCTTCTCTCACATACTAGGTCTTCAGGATGATAAGGTTTTGGCATTGTTGTAAGGCAAAGAAGATATACAGTAAAACAGAGTTGGCGGTATCGAGAGGAAAAAGTACCTTAGGCGGCTTAAATGGGTAATCAGGTGGGAAATGAATGGAGACTAGAAAGACTCCTCCGGCATATGGGCTATCAGCAGGCCCCATAATGGTTGCTTGCCAATGAAACATGTCTTCAGCTACAGGGCCTACATTGAATGAAAATGAACAAGTGAAAAGCAGTTACAAAAATCCGTTTTGAGACAAAGATTGGGAAATGATTGTCAAAATGAAAGCTTTTGGATCTGGGTTGAACACAAAAATAAATCAGCGAAAAAGACGGAAAGACGTGAGAGGATTAGGAAGCAAGGAAGGTAAGGATGAAACTTGAAAGAAACTAAGTAAAATAGTAAACATCTTTATTCTTTTTAAGGATTGTAAAGAAAAAAAGGAAGACGTTGAAAGCAACCAGCACTGCAGGAGGTTGGAGGATCCTTCTGCAAATCCTTGAGCTCTTTGAGTATCCTTTTCGATGCCATCGAATTCACAAACCCAATAATCAATCACCTGATTCACCACCCTCAATTATTCTCTAAAACGGCAGGCAAAGAAAAAACAAAAACAAAGCGGAGAGACGGAGAAACAGCTTACCTAACACCCAAATTTGAAGAAAATGTGAAGATTCAAAATTAGAAACCGCAAGCTGACGAGCAAGAAAGGGAAAATGAAAAGGGCGAAATAAAGGAGGGTTGCTTGCTAGCTTTGCTTTGCTCTTCTAGAATTTTCTCATTCAATAATATTTTTGGGTTAGCGTAAGATTAACGTCCTCGAGCTCAAGTCAAAAAGAGGGGTTGGCCTCTGGACTAGTATTTATTTTATTTTATTTTAAGGAATTGAAATGAAAGGAAACAAATTGCATTCTATCCAATCCTCAGACCTTTGTTTTGTTTGATTTTACACTCTTATCCTCCAACTTTTGCTTTCTTTCCAATTTGCCTCGTTTCTGCTTCCCTTTAATAAATTCAATAGCCATTTTCCATTTTTTTATAAAGCTAGTTAATGTCAATTTCTTTTGTTCAATCTCCAACCCTCTTTAACACATTCTTCTATTGCAATAACAGCAAATAGTTTCTATACATTTTTAATTGCCTGACCAACTGTCACTTTGAAGAATCTTATCCTTACAAAAGATTTTTTTTTTCTTTTGTTACATTTACATGACGATTCTTCTAAATCCGATTCTTTGGCGATTGAAATCTGACCATTTCGATCCACATGATGACCACCACGATGATGACGAAGTTATTGATACTCCTTGGCCCTTAGCTCAAGCCAACATATTTTTGACCGGAAAAGGAAAAATTACTTAACTAAGATCACGACAGCAAAGCTTGGAGTAATAACATGAAGATGTTAGATGTAAAAGCCACTTGGACCAACTACCTACCCAACCCACTAACATTTACTTTCGCAGGTAAGGAATAGACCAGTAAGCAATATTGAAAAGGATACTCAAAAGTTCTTAATTTCATTGAAGTAAGCGCAAATCAATTGCTGAATATGAATATTACAACAAATCCGGAAAAAGAAAACCCTCCTAATTAAATTAATGTGAAAAATACATAACACTTCATCCCTCAGAATCAGAAAAATTACACAACCACACTGACTTTAACTTTGAGAAGCCAGGCATGCATGTAAGGTCAGATAATGTGTGGGAAAACCTTACTAGCCCATTCCTAAAAGCACAATGCAGCTGCGTTTGGTTTGGACAATGACGGCGTCTGCACATTTGAATCTTTTCACTTGTTCTCTTCAGAAGAAGGCCGGTTCTCTGAGTCTGATTGCCGGACTTCTTCGATCATTCTAACAACTTCATCCATGTTAGGTCGCATGTCTGGCACCTTCGCCACACATGCCATTGCAATTTGTAACATCTGCACCATTTCTTCTTCAATGTTTTGGAACCTCATCAACTCAACGTCAAACACCTCGGCTGTCCATTCCTCCCTCACAACAGATTGAACCCACCTAGGAAGATCAACCATGTCGTCCCGTCTAGGTGATTGGAGTGGTGCTTTCCCAGTCAGCATCTCAAGGAGCAGGACACCAAAGCTGTACACATCCGATTTATGAGTATGCTTACGGGTTTCAATCACCTCAGGAGCACGATACCCTGCTGTCCGTGATGGAGTCGCAGGGACATTCATAAGAGGAGTCAAACCCAAATCAGAGATGCACCCGTCAAGATCTTGATTGAGGAGAACATTTGAGGACTTGACATTTCCATGAGTAAATTTTGGACCTCCCATAGAATGGACGTGGGCAATTCCTCTGGCAACGCCAAGGGAGATTTTTACTCTGGATTCCCAGTCTAATGGGGTTCTTCCACCCCCCTTGTTTCCTGTTATCAAAATGCATGAATTATTACATGCTTATTTTCCCCAAATTTACTTAGAAATTGTTTGAAACTGAAATTGGGGGTAGGGGAGACGGATTTACTTGGAAAGAAGAGAAACACAAAGAGAAGAAAACATGTACCATGCAAAAGTGTGGATAAGCTGCCGCCTGGTAAATAATCATAAACTAAGAGCTTCTCATCCTTGGAGTAATAATAAGCTCGGAGTGGTACAACATTTCGGTGCTGCCCAACTCTTCCTATAATCTCCATCTGCTGCTCAAAATCCTTCTTACTTACAACCACTTCCTTCAGCCTCTTCACTACCACTGTTGTGGATTCCTCGAGAACAGCCTTATAAGCTGTGCCATAACTACCCTTTCCCAGAACTTCAGCTGAAGCTCTTAATAAATCCTCCAGGTCAAAATTATAAGAACATCCTTCAAAGAACACTAGCTTGTTTTTCTCAGGTTCTTGCACCCCACTGCCAAACTCCTCTTTTGGCTTCTCACTCCTGCCACCACCAGGAGCCTTCCCCTTCAATACACCACTTCCTCCATTATCCTTTTTCTTCAGACAGCAGCATAAGATAATTAAAGCTAAAAGAAACAGCACCACAGACCCTCCAACTGCAATGGCAATAATAACTCCCAAACTCAGTTTCTTTTTGGAGCTTCTTTTTTGAGGAAATGCTGGTGGGGGTGGAGAATAAGCAGGAGATGGCGATGGAGGATGAGAGCAGGGCTGTAGAGGCAGTCCACATAACAGTGAGTTTCCTACGAAGGATGAATTAGGGAATCTTTGAAGGGGTAATGGGATTGAACCACTAAGCTGGTTGTAACTTAAATTCAAATGCTTGAGCCTAGTAAGGTTAAGATTAGGAATTGGTCCAGAGAGGTTGTTGTTCTGAAGGTTCAAGCCAGTAAGCAGTGTCAAGTTTTGTATGGCTTTTGGAATGCTGCCGGTAAAGGAATTGAATGAAAGATCCAATACATTGAGTTGGGGGGAAAAGGAAACAGGAAGATCGCCAGAGAAGTTATTATGTTGAAGGAAGAGGTATTGGAGTGATGGAAGGGTGGTAATATCTGATGGAAGATCACCATTGAAGCGATTAGATCGAAGGCTGAGAATCCTGAGGTCACCTAATTTACCAAGGATGTTGGACGGGATACTGCCTATGAATCCAACCCCGGGAAGCCTGAGGGAAAACACACCAGAATTATCTTGAGTGCACTTGACGCCAACCCAGGACGTGCATATTGGGTTGGTTGAGTTCCAGTTAAGATTTCGACGGTGGCGGACAGCAGCAGCAAATTCAAGAAGGGCTTGCTTATCTGAGTTTAGATCAGCAACTATTAGAGGAAGAAAATTGCATATGATGACAAGGAGAGAAAACACTGAACTCAGGCAGAACTTCATAGGTTGAGGTTTGGTGCAGGGAATATGGCAATGACTATGGTGAGGAAAATGTAACCTCTGTAGACGACGCTGATATCCTGTTTAAAACAAAGGACCAGAAAATATTAGGCAGCCTGCATGATGAGGAACTAAAAACCAATATTTATAGAAGAAAGAATGCGATGCAAAACCATTCTGTCACAAGCATGAAAAGTACAAAACACAAGGGGATGATACAAGAACAATCTGATGTACCCAGAGCAAAGGAAAATGAAATAGCTAAGATTCTATCAGACGACCTATTAATTAACTGTCACCAACCAACATACCCTGAAGGTCATTGAAATTAATGCTCATGTACAAAAAAGACTTGATTCAGCATAAACTCAGCAGTTGCTGAAATTCCAACTAGGTGTGCTTCTATACTTTAGAAGGGAAAACATACCCAATGAGAATGTACATTATAATTCTCTTCACGAGGCAGTGCTGAATTCCAACTAGTCGCAGTTTTATTCATTTTAAAAGGAGGATTAAGCATACACAGTAGGAAAGTACTTCGGCACTCTGCTCTATGAGTGTCAGCAGTTGTTAAAATTCTAACTAGCTGCACTCTAATAATTTTCTGAAAGGAAGGGGAAACATATGCAATAAGAAATTGGTTTGGCATTCTCCCCTACGAGGCACCATGAAAAGGAATACGAAACATATAAATTTTTAAAAGCAAGGGGAAACACATCAAGTAAGAAACAACATTGACAATCTGACCACAAGAAGGGCACTGGTTTTGACATCCAGTGAGCATTTGAATAACGATATTGATTGTGGACAGTGAGTTCAGAGTTGAATCCAAATTATCAACATGTCTTTATCCAAAGAAAAAGAAAACAACTTATTCCAAAAGAAAATTCTTTTTCAATTGCTTCTCATAACAAAAATGGCATTCTCTTTATGTCTAATAATATAAGAGGTATCTCATTTTTTTAATGAATATTATTTGCTTTATCTTTTTTCAAGTAAGAAGGACAAATTAGAAGGAATAAACTTGAGAGATTAGACTTCGTCTATCACATTTCAACGTCCCCAAAAATAAATGGGAGAAGGAAAATATTTGGAATAAAAATCTTTGCTATCATACTATCTTATTAAAGAGCCTGGAGTGGAAGTAAATAAAAAAAAAATCAAGTTCAAAGCTAAAGTGAAAAGGGGTCTTAAAAACAACAAAATGGTGACAGGGATTAGTGCTATTCCATTAAAGAGCACCAAAAGAAGAATATTCTTGGGAAAAGTAAGCTACACTCTTTTAGATTACAAATAAAGGAGAATTTTTATAGATATATTGTGATAATTAAGACAGTAATTTCATAAGATCTCGGAGCTACTTTCTTTCAAGTTTCAAGTAATGGTTTTTTTTTTTTTAAAGAAAGGGAAATTTCAAAATTGAGACAGGTTGAGGCAGAGGGTAGAGTAGTTGAACTACCTAACCTGCAATGCGCAAGAAAAGGGGTGGAAAAGATGAAAATGAAATCAACATTTGCACATAAGCAACAAAGAAAAAAAGTGTTTTTTAACGAAAAATGAGAACTTTGAGAAAATAGAAGAAACCCACATATTGTTGAATCACCATTGACTAAAGAAATATGATGGGAATGTTACGAATTGATGAAAAAAACTGAAACATTCCCCAGATGGCTCAGATCTACAAGCTTGATTATGAGAGGCAAAATCAATGCTGAGAATATATCAACTTAAAAACAGTTGAAAGAAACAAAGCGAATTTCAGAAGAAGAGCAAAGAATGAAACCTTGGGAAACAGCATCCAAATCCAATTGAGGAGTGAGTGAGGGGAGCTAACAGGAGTTGAGTGAAAGTAAAGGTTGAACGGAGGTGGGCTCAGCAGTCAGCCGCATTTGTAAAAGAAGCAGGGCGGCCTTTCAGATCCGGAAATTGGTGAAACTGAAATGAGCAACTAACCTCAAACTCCAACTCAACCAGCTGCATCTGTTACAGACAATGTCGGAACTGATTCAAACACGAGACTGCATTTCAAGAGTTGAAAAAGAGAAGCGATTTTTGGTTTGGGGTTCTAAAGATACATCATTTGTAAGCAGTGGTATTGTTTTGGATACGCAGGAAAATAGATAAGCAAAAAGAAACCAACCCTCTTCTTTCTCTTTTTTTTTTTTTGGGGGGGGGGGGGGGGGGCGCTGGGGCGGAGTGTTATACGAGAGAGAGAGAGAGAGAGAGAGAGAGAGAGAGAGAGAGGCAGCTGACTGAGGTTATAGCTGTCAGGGACAGAGGAGGTCTGAGTCCTGAGGCTGAGCTGAAGGAAAGCTACTCTACTCCTATAGCAAAAAATGCGCTTTAGTTACAGTTAAGCTTCCTATAAAGTCAGTCCTTGTTTTGCTACATTATTACAACTCTACCATTGTCATTGCTTTCTAAACAACTTTTCCCGAACGCCTTGACCAAATAAAAACAAACCTCTTTTCAAACTCAGTTCATTCTTTTTCTTGCCGTTATTGTTAATAGTAAATATATTTTTTGTCAAATTATACCCGTTAGCCCTATACTTTTTTAAAATTTAAATTTACTTTTTACTATAATTTATCTAAATTTAATTTTTATATTATTTTAATTTATCAATTTTATTCCGAATACTAACTTCATTTAATATTTTTCATTAAAATTTGCCGATCGTTGACTAGTACGATTTGACATTTTTTGTTGTCTTAATATTAAAATGTTTCTTACGTGGATTAAATTCACGCTATATTGCATAAGATTAGTTTTAAACCACGTCGACAATATATATTAAAAAAAATTTTGAATTTTTTTCAAAATTAAATTTAACAACTTAAATCATTAATTAACTAAACCAATTTAAAAAAACAAAACAAAACAAAACATTTGAAGAAAAAACGAAACAAAATTTTCGATTTAAACAAAAAAATCCATAATATTTCCTCTCTCCTCTTTAACATTTCCTCCGACCATTTTAATTTCCAGAACTCGACAACTTGTTGCCACACCGATGATCGTCAACCACTTCGGCCACTGCTCATCATCGTAAAAAAATTCTTAAATAGACACCAAAGATTTCATTTTTCTTATTCTACCCTTTCGTCTAACTAGATTTTTAAAAAAACTCATAAATTAGCCAAGATTTAAGTGTTGGTGTCAAGCTTCAACTTGAGAGTATTTTCATAAATGTAAAAAAAAGATAGTTAGAGGTAAAAGCATGAGATATTTTTTATATCTGTACTCCGATATGCAAGCTAATAAAAATTAGGTCGATAAAAAAGTAGAAAAAAGATAGAAAAATAAATGGGATGACCCTGCTTTTATAGTATTTAAGTCTTCATATTTATAAGTAAGCTGAATAGGGCTATAAGGAGATAATTAAGATAGGGCTAAGCTGAAGTAGCATTGACTATGATAGTCCAACCTAACATGTTAGGTTAGCACAAATGACAAAGATACCCCTAATTGTTTATTTTAGGCTTTAAGAGGAAAAAAGATCACTATATTCTTTTAACCATCAAATGCTTCTAACACTCTATCCTCACATCAGGTGGTCTGAGTATCAGATAGCCAAATTTATTACTGACATCCCCGGTGTGGGACAGATTGGCTGAAGGAATAGATTGACAGCTTGGTTCGTCGAAGGCTGACATTGCAGGGGAGGTCAATTTTGGATGATAACTAGCTTTGAGTCATGATCTGACTTAACAGTTATCCAATCTCACACGTGTATTTTGGATTGAGTGCATAATCGATTTAAATGTTACCGAGGTAATAATTGTCAAGAACGATTCGAGATTAGTGCTGGAGTTTGTTGGCCATGGTAAGACTTGTATTTATCAAAATTTTGAATTTGAGCTTCTATTTTGGACACTGAAGGTGAATCGAGCTCTTGGTTTACCTTTGACGATTGTCCGATATAAATGGTCCAACCTAAAATTCGTTCAGTTAGGTCGATCTGACAACATTAAATGAAGAGAGAGGTGGTTTGAGTGAAAAAATTTAAAACCAAAAAATGAAAAGATGTCTTTTTACCCATGCTTCGACACGTGGCTCAAAACACGTCATCTATTTAGTCTACAATGCGTCTATATAAAGGGTTGGTAGGGCTTCAATTTTTCACCTTTCATTTTTTTTACTTTCAATCTGACTTAAAATTTTTTATCTCAATAGCTTTCTAGCTTTCAAAGTTGTTTCTACACTCACTTCAGTATTTATTTCTAACCATATCCTCTAGTATGAGTTTTGGAGAGGCTGAGAGTTATAAGGTAAAACTAAGGAAAGGTTAGTAAGAGTAGCAAGATGACAACCTAATCCCCCATATTATTAAAGGACATAACTATGCAAAGATAATTTATTAGTTTAACCAATATCTAAGGAAGGGTAACGATGCAATAAAAAGAATGCTAGGGCGAGAGGTAAGCAAGTTTTGAGCACAAAAAAGTTGTGTGCTCAAATCAATTTTGAACTCCCTGAAAGTAATAAACAAGATGAAGTATTAGGGTAGGTTTGAAATAACCTTGTAAAGTTTGTTTTAAGTTAACTTTTTTATCTAACTGTTAGCTCAATTTTTCAAAAATAGTCGATAATGATGACTTTGACTTTTTACTGTACCAATACACCCTGAGGTCCAAAAAAAACCAAAAGAAGATCTAGCTTGGGGACCCATCCCGTGGGGGAGATAAAGTAGTAAACACCTTTATGCATCGTTTTTTTTCAAGTCAAAAGTCAAAAGCTAAGGCTGATCAGAACTTGTCTTTCATATCAATGTTAACACCACATTCTCTCGCTAAAAGACCATAGGTGAAGACCTCTTTTTCTGCTTTTAAGAACCCTAAAGCTAGGGTGCTAAAACCTAGCTCAAGAGAATATCCACAGGATTGGAGTATGCTCTAACGGATGACCCCATCTCCAACCTTGACATAGTTAGGAGGTTCTACAAAGTTATGGTTCCTCATCATGTTGAGTATATCTTGACTTCAACTCAATTTTTTGTTATTATTATTGTTTTTATTTTTTTAAGTCTAAGATCTTTTCGTACAGTCCAAAAGAAGTTTTTATCTAAGCTTGTGAAAAATAGTAGCCAAGCCCTCTACTATGCTTATCTTGCCATGGAGCATATGCTAAAAGTTGTGAAGGATATAGCTACCCTTGCTAATGAGCACAAGAAGAACTCAAAAGCATTGGGTAACATTAGGTCAAATTTCAATGCGTCTCACAAAAAAGAGGTTAAGTTGAGGAAAAAGGTATATAAATTAACAGTGAAGCTGAAAGGCCATTTCAGTTGATAAGGCTTCAGTCGAATCTATAAAAGAATAAGTAAAATTGAAGCTGAATGATGCTTAAGCTGAAATCACAATGCTAAGGTCCGAGCTAAAGCTAGGAATAAAAAAAAGAAAAGAGCTTAAAGTGAAGGCTGTAAAAGAGTACAAGGCCTCCGATGATTGTCTCTAAATGAAAGTAAAGTTTAAAAAAAAAAATGTACTTGATGCCTTTCAGCTAGCCAAAGATAAAGTATAATTCAAATTCTCTTTTCTTAACCTCGACTTCTCTAATATTGATATCAACAATATCAAATCAAAAGCTCATCCAAATCAACCCAATAAAGATGAGAAAGAGCAAGAGAAGGATAAAGGTGAGGCTACCTTGAAGACCAAGGAGAAAATTATGGAGGTTGTCAAAAGTGAAATCATACCTCCTGCTCCTGCTGATGAGAGTGTTTTTTCACACTGTGCTGCTGATGAATAAATTCTATAATTTTTTATTTTTGACTTTGTAAATTTTTTTTGTGAGATTAGCTTTTTGTAATGATATACCATACTTTAACTGATGTATTTTGTTACAATGAAATAGAAAAAATTTCTTAAGTTTTAGCTCAGATTTATTGTCATTTTTTTTGTTTGCACAAGTTTGAGAATGGTTAATCGATTTAAATTAAAGATAATTACAAGTTCTAGGTCAAATTTCTTCAAATCACTTAAGTATAAGCTTAACGAAGATAATTTAATTCATGTGTTCATGTATAAAATAATACAAATGTAAGCTTGATTTGAATCGATCCAATGGTAATATACTTGATTTGCATTTCACATCCTTGAGATGGTAATGCCATTTATAAAATAATGCAAGTATGAGCTCGATTTATACCGAGCTATTGATAATAAATCTTTAAATTGTCTAAGTTTCATGTCCTTAAGATGATGTCACCATTGAGATCCTATAATTTGTAAGTCACATAGTGAACAACCTCTTTAACAATATATGATCTTTTTTACGTTGGGGCCAATTTGTTGTCTTGATCACCTACCCCTGAAGCTTTAACTTTTTTAAGTATTAGGTTGACATTCCTGATATGCTTACATTAGACCTTCTTATCATAATAATTGGTTACCTTTTGCTGGTAGGCTATAATCCGTGTTAGGACTATGTCTATTTATTCTTTGGTGAGGTCGAGGTCAACCTTAAGTGTATTTTTATTTTTTTATGCCAATTTAACTTTTAAGCTCGATAGATTGATCTCAATCAACACTACTACCTCTATTTTAAATACCAAGTGAATGGTGGTTTCACCAGTGGCCACTTCCATGGTCTTCTTCAAGGTTAATAAAACTAAAGGTAGCTCGTCAACCCACTTCCCTTTTGTCACATCGAGCCTCTTTTTCAGAGTTTCTAATATGCTTTTATGTGTAACTTTGGCCTACCCATTGGATTGAGGGTGGGTAACTGACATGAACTTGAGGTTGATATGAAGATTTGAGCACAATTCTTTGAACCTTAAATTTTTTAATTGTTTGCCATTATCCGTTATTATAGATTAAGGTAATCTGAATATATAGATAATGTTTTTTTACACAAATTTCTCAACTTGTGCTTCCATGGTAATGGCATTTGGCTTCAGCTTCCAATCATTTTATGACGTAATCTATTGCCATTAAAATGAATCTCCTCTAACTTGTGATCGAGGTAAATGATCCCAAGACATCTATTCTTCACTGCATGAATGGCAACAGGCTGATGATAAGAGTAAGCTCAATTGAGAGAAGATATTACACATGGGTAAATCTTTGACACTTATCGTATCTTGACCAATTTGATCACATATTTCCTAATGATGGGCTAGTAATAACCCTACCTTAGTACTTTGTAAGTCAAAAATCGAGGTTTAAGGTGACTTATACATATTTTTTCATAAATTTCTCGTAAGATATACTATGCCTCTTCTTCATCAACATATCTTAAGTAGGATAGGCTAAAAGATCTTTTGTATAATTTTTTTTTTATCATTATGTATCCGAAAGCCTTTTTCATAATGCCTTAACTCGAACTCTTTCATTGAGTAATACTTACGTGGTCACATTTGCTTTAATTGGTGGCATCTAAGATTCTTTCTCTATTACCTATCCCACGAACTTATTCTTAGTACTTTTATATGCTAGTTTTTCTACTAGAATTCAATTTGAACTTACCGTTTATTCTTATGAAGCCAACTTAGATAGAAAGTTTGTTATTGAATTTTTTGACCTCGGTATTTTTTTTACCTTAGCTTTCTTGAAACTAGCTACCAAGGCTAGCACTTTGTCAAAATATTTTTTAATTTCATTTTTTCGAGCTCTGAACTTTCTATTTATCTGATCAATCACTAGTTGAGAGTTGCTATAAGTAGTTATGTGTTGAACATTTAGCTCGATTGCCAAACCTTGATCGGCTATCAATGTTTTATATTTCACTTCATTATTAGATGCCCTGAATTTGAATCTCAAAGCATATGGATACTGTAGCCTTTTCAAGTTGATCAGAATAAAATCGATTCTTTAACCTTAACTTATAACTGATATATCGACATAGAGCTTCCAATTATCCTTATATAGGTTTCATCCTTTTTCTCAATTGTCATTTCAGTTGTACCGAAGTATGTTCTACGACGAAGTCTGTTGACACCTATGATTTTTATGTTAATCTAGGTGAAATGTGTAGTCAAATTCACTGAGCTTTACTGCCTCATTTAATTAGCCTTTTTAACATTTTAGGTTCTGTAAAACTTGTCTCAATGGTTGATCGATTAGAAACATGGATCATGTGAGCTTAGAAGTATAGCTTGAGTTTTTTGCTTGAAGTGATAATGGCTAGCCCAAATTTTCTATGCCACTGTAGTTAACTTCAGGCCTTGTCAAATACGTTACTTGTAAAATAGATCGATCATTTTTTTTTTTCTTTATGGACTAAGATGAGCTGATAACTTGATCTGTGCTGGCTAAATATAAGTACAATATTTCATTAATCCTTAGTTTAGATAAGATAGACTATGAGGATAAAAACTTCTTTGAGTTCATTAAAAACTTTTTAGCATCGAGGTGTCCACTTGAAGTCAGAGACATTCTTGAAATTTTGAAGAATGGTAGATATTGTTCTATCGAGGACATGAATTGACTAAGCGCTACTATTCTATTGGTTAACCTCTGTATTTCTTTTATCGAAGTCGATATGATTATTTCTAGGATTGCTTAACCTTTTCGAGGTTCACTTATATTTTTTTTTTATTAATTATGTAACTGAAGAACTTGCCTGATGTAATTTTAAAAATGCATTTGCTAGGGTTAAGTCTCATATTATACTTTCTTAAAGTGTTGAAGATTCCTTTGAGATCTTTTAGATGCTCAATCATACTCTTACTTTTGACTATCATGTCATTTACATATACATGTATATTGTAATCAATCTGATCTTTAAACACCTTGTTCATCAATCTTTGGTAAGTCACCCTTCCATTCTTCAATCTGAAAGGTATGACCTTATAATAGTAAAATTCTTTTTCAGTAATAAAAGTCTGTTATCCTTATCTTTTTTTAATATTTTGATCTAATTGTAGTCAGAATAGGCATCTATGAAGTTGATAAGACCATGCTCTGTACTATCATCTACTAGTCGATCTATGCTAAAAAAAAAGTTATCTTTCGAGTAAACTTTATTCAAGTTAGTAAAATCCACATACATTTTTTATTTTTTACTATGCTTTTTTGTCATGACCACATTGGCTATCTATTCAAGATAGTAAACTTCCCTGATAAAGTCAGCTCTCAATAATTTATCAATTTTTTTCTCAATGGCCTATTACCTTTTGAGGGTAAAAGTTATTTTCTTTTATCAAATTGATTTTACCTCGAGATTAGTGTGTAGTCGATAAACCATCACTTCAGTATCAATTTTGGGCATATTAGATTGTGTCCAAGCAAACAAGTCAACATTATCTTTTATCAGTTGAATTAGTTGATCTTTATGTTAGAGCTTCATTCTGATCTGTATGTATTTTTTAGAAATATTATTCCAAAATAAGATTGTCATAAGGTCATTGTTGGCTTGAGTTGGTTTGCATCCAAATATGGTCTTTGATCAATTATCTTTTTTTGTTCAATTAGGTTGGGATAATTTTTCGTAAAAACAAATCCCGACGTAATGATTAGTATGAAAGAATTTATTGAACGTATTAGTAAAAGTGAAGTATATTTTTCATTTCATGCTATGTTTTAGTCAATGTGTTAGCTCAGTCCAAGTAACGTCAAATTGTTCACATCAACTTAGAACCTCAGTCATTTCTAATGTTGTCTAAAAAATTCAAGAAATGAAATAAAATTAAACTTTTTCAAAGCTCATGAGCTTAAAGTGACATAAAAGTGCATTTCTCCTAGGTCGATCTTACGTTCTACATTTTTATTAGTATTTTTTACTTTTTATCGATTTCCTGTATTGGTTCTTTTTTGCTTTTGATCTTGATGTCGATTAAGGTACTTGTCGCTTCCTAGTCTTACCCTTTATTATTGTGGCATAACATTGTCGTACCATGGACTAATCTCCTTGAACTTTTCCAACCTTTCCAGGTGTTGGAAATTTTTTTTCAAATGGGTAACTGAGCCTATAATTCACATAACAGACTAGTTAGGTAGACCTAATACCATGTTATAGGTAGATGAGACATCTATTACTGTGAATTCTATAACCGAGGTAATTATTTTCAATTCAATCTCTAAGAAGATCGGAAGCTTGATAATTCTTCTTATGAACACCTACTCATTCCCATAGTCTATTAATGTGGTGGTGATCAGCATCAACTAATCTTTCCTAATCTCTATTTTTTTTAAACAGTCGTAGTCTATGACATTGGTCGAACTCCCATTACCAAATAAGATTTTTTTAGCCACATAGTTATATACAAAGGCTATAATCACTATGACATCATCGTGCAGGTGTTGGATTTCCTCTAAATCTTTTTAGCTAAATGAAACTGATTCGCCTCTCTAGTTTTTTTTTTTTTTGGTCAAGGTGTCTACTACTATTACCATACATGGGTTAAACTTTTTTTTCATCTAGGTGGAGTTACCTTTTGTGATCACGTTAATCACCTCTGTAATTAGCCTACTATTGTTAGCTTGGCCTTTTTTTTTTATTTGGCTCTTCTACGCGGACCTCCTTTCTTCCTTACTCTATTATTTTCTCTTTGCCTCGGGTGAGCATTTTATGGTCTTGTCTGTAGTCCATTCTAAGTTGGTTTTTTTTTTTTATCTCACAAATATTTTTAACTGACCTTATCTTATTAGAGCTTCAATCTCATCTTTTAGGTTAACACGATCTTCGGTATTATAACCAATGTCCTTATAAAAGGTATATTTTTTATCGAATCCCTCTTTGTGTTTTGTTTCAATGGCTTAGGCCATCTGAAGTAGGAATTTTTTTTAATTTGTATCAGAATCTTCTCACGAGAGGTATTCAATGTAGTATAACTTCTTTCTCTACTAAAGCTTATAGCTTTATGTTGTTTTTTTCTTGGTGAAAGATCTTTAAAATCCTTACCTTTTTTATGATCGAAAAAAAATGATGAGCCTATCTTACCTTAGTCATCGAGAAGAAGGGATAAGCCTCTCTCACATCAGTTAGTTTTCATTGTAGCTTCAGCATTAAAGTATTTCTATATTATTAATAGGATATCAATCAAAATTTTAGATGATTTTAATGATAATATCAACTTTAAATGGTACTTCTTATCATTGAGTCCATTTATCAGTATGGCAACAGCGACCATCTGATCCAAATCTTTAACCTTTAAAGCTTTCACATTAAAACATGTGACATAGCTTTTCAAATATTCATTTCGCCCTTGGTGAATTGACATCAAGCTTAAGGTCATTTTTTTTGCTCTTCGACTACTTATAAATATGGACAGAAACAAGTGGCTGAGCTCTTTGAATGTAGTGATTGATCTATGCCCCAAGCTGTTGTGCCAATATCGAGCTACACCTTTTAACGTAGTGGCTAGACCTTTGTATATTAGAGCCTCGTCTATCCCTACATCATCGTGTTAGTTCTATAAAGTTTTGAATGATCAAAGGGGTCAAAATTATCGCCGTATGTCTCCAAGGTTGACATTTTAAATCCTTTAAGAGGCATGGCTCTGCCAATTTCTTTAGTAAATGGTAAGGTCTCTGAAAACTTGAGCTCATCCTCAAATGTCATTGCCTTCACTTTTAGTTTTTTTTTTATAACTTACATCCGAGCTTTCAAATCTTTATTCGATTAAAATTCATGATCTACTTGTTTAGATTTTTAGGTTGTGGCATGCGTGAAATTATGGCTAGAATGTTGATGAGTTAGGTTTATGTGTTTTTCTTCTCTGAAAGCTGAAAAAGCTTCTGCCTCTTAGTAGATGGTTGTCCGATAATGGTTTCTTGGTCAGGTGTGATTAAGTTCGACACTTTTGAAACTTGTGTTAAGGTTATAGTTTGCAACATCTGCTTAAGAGCCTGTATTTGTTCTATCAGCGTTTGAAATTGTTTCATGGTCGGTCCCGTCTGTGATTGAGCTGGACAAACAAAATGCTGGCCTTAATTTATATTCCAATTAGGGCAATTGCCTCTCCTTTTTCTAAGGTCTTTTTTCTTGGTGGCATTATTTTGTGCTTAGTTAATACAGTATCTCTTACCTGGTGAGCCAAATATTGGTGCCGAGCTCCAATCTAAGGGTATTCTTATGAATGTAAAAGAAAAAAACGATTAAAGGTAAAGGTACGAGATGTTTCTTATATTTGTATTTCGATGCATAAATTAATAAAGATCGAGTCGACAAGAAAGTAAGAAGGAAAGAGAGAAGTTAATAGGATAAACATACATTTATGGTACATGAGTTGTTATATTTATAAGTAAGTTGAAAAGAACCATAAAAAAATAATTAAAATAAGGTAGAGTTAAGATGACATTTATCATGTTAAGTTAACTTGATATATCAAATCAATACAAATAATAAAAATATTTTTAATTATATACTAAAAACTTTAAAAAAAATTTACTATATTTTTTTATCATGAAATGTTCTTAACACTAAAATTAAAAGTCCAAAATTTCAAACCCAAAACACGAAGAAACTAAAGACCAAAGATGTGTGGGGACCATGGTGTGATGTCATCTGTAGCAGCAAAGTTTGCGTCTTTTCCACCCAACCAACCTTCGTACAAGCTAATTTAAGGATGAAACAAATATGGGATTTTGATTTTAGTTCCTTTTCCTCACCGTCAAAACGTCGTCGTTTTGTGTGTCCCTACTTGTCGTGGCACCTAATTGGTTGTCGTGAATTCAATGACGAGGTAAAAAGCCGATGAGGACTTGCGAAGGACTTCTAGCATGCTTTTAAGCCCTTAACCAGTCTTTCAGCATTGGTTTTTTTTTTTTTTCTCTCAAAAGCAGAATAATAAAAAAATAACTGTAAGTTTTGGAGCACATTTCCTGGCAATATTTTATTTTAGATAAAACAAATGTGATTTGGATGTTCTTATGTCTATTGTTTGGAAAAGTAATGGTTCAGCAAGGCATTGGCGTACTTTATTTTGCTTTGCGATGTGACATGCTTGATAGAAACGATTGGTGTAAATGATTAAAAATTTGAAACAGACAGAATGTTTAGGATTTTTTTTTTTTTTTGTTCTGGTAAGATTAGAGACTTTCGATTAGTAGGGATTTTTTTTTCTAATAATAGGATTTTTTTTCTTTTGTTTTTTCAATAATTTTAAAACTAATTATATTTTTTAATTAATAGTTTGAAAATTTTTTATGAAAATGATGACAAGAATTTATTATTATACCACATGGCATGTCAAAAAATTCATATCATCTTTAAAAACCAACAAAAATGTCAATTAAACAAAAATCATCAGATCATGTCAATTAGTTAATGATCTTCTCAGCATATTTAATGAAAAAGTTAAATAAATTAATTATTGATTAATATTATTAAATTAATAGAATATAAAAATTAAACTTTTATAAATTATACACTAAATTAATTAAATTTTAAATTTCATATATATAGGAATCAATGCCATAATTTACTTTTTTTTTATTTGATGGACTTACAATATCACATGGATTGGATTTGGATAAGTATAATTGATTTTAAGAAGAATCACTACATCTATGTTGATCTGGTCGATACAAGATTTATTGTTTTTCTTTTTTTTTTTTCCTTTCATCATTCATTTATTTTATTATTTAAAACCATTCTTAATTTTTTTATGATCATTTTTATTTTTTATGATTTTATCTAATAATAATATATGTTCATTAAATTAAGTTATTAAACAATAATTTGCTATATTTTTCTTATATTTATATATTTATTTTATGTTTAAAAATTTTCAATATTAAATATTTATAAATTTTAAAATATATATTTGTATATAAACATATAGACATGTATATTTAAAATGTGCTTGTATGTGTAATGTGTATATATATTTTATGTATAAAATATTAGATAATATTAATAAATCCGAAATGGTACGTCAAGATATATTAGTATCGAGACGTACCACTATGAAAATAAAAACAATACGCCTACCGGTATACTACTGTCTATTTTAATTTGGATACATGAATTTGTCTGTGTGTTAAATGCTAATGCTTTCCTCCTACTTAGATAAGAAGCAAACTTTAAAACCAGGAAAAGTCATGATAAGGTAAAGATGTTATAGGTAGGTATTTTTCATGCAAATAAAAAAAAAAAATCCTCATTTCAAACATTTTAATTGTTTTTTTTAGTATATTTGTAAATTTTCATTTGTTCTTTAGAGGGTGAGCAATCAACAAATGATGAACTATCTCATTGGTTAAAAGTACCTGCTAAATCATTCATCTAAAATTGTCCCTCTGGCTGGAATAATAGTGTGAAAGACCTGATGATCTTTTGTAATATTCTATATATCAATAAAACATTTTTCTTCTATGGTACCATAGATCATTAAGATGTGTACTTTTACGACTCGCGATATCATTGTGTATCTTTTGAATTAATTTGTGCCTTGTTTGTTACTGATTACTAGCGGCAGTAGTTTTTGTTCTGGTTTTTCTCGGTTTAAACATTAAAAAATTAAAGAAGTCATTTTAAAAACGAAGTGATCAGTTAATCAATCTTAATTTGTAATTAGCATTCATGTACATTACCACAACTGATTGTGATATATGTTGTGATGAATAGATTAGCAGATCTAATTAGCCATCTATATATCTACTCTCTCATCTCCTGTGTGGAAAAGAGGAGGTTGTTGGGTCTTGGCGGTCAAATTCACACAGTCCCCACTCCCAACATCCCCAAGCTGAGGCCTGTGGGCTCCTGATCTGTTTCTTACTTTTCTCTTGAAGTGGGAACCGGTAGCCACCGGTCAAAACAGATAAAACTATAGTAAATGAATCCAGGTCAGACGACAATCAGCAATAAATATGATGCCAGCTGCTTCAATAAATACAAATACTATCTTCATTGTTAAGTTATCTATCTATTTATTAAATATATAATACATACAACATTCTCCCATTGATTAATATAGTAGGATATTACTTAATTGCTTTATTTTATCGAAGGTATGTATTTTCTCGTATTTAGGGTTTATAAAATTACAAACGCAACATGTGAATAGCTCTGCTGAATGCTGGTAGAAAATTCATACATGTGAATGGTAATAGACTTCCTTTGTTTTTGGGTATAGCCAGGAATAGTCTGTCAGTCTGTCGTCGAAGGACTGATATATGTTGATCCAACCACTCTCACCTTTTTTTTATTTCATGCCAACTACTCCACCAAATTTATTTAAAATGCTTCTTCAGTTCAACCCATGCAACATGGATGCATGAATGTCTACATAATAATTTCCTGCCTTGTTGAGAGATTCTAAGAGCCTCATTCCATAAGGGACAAAAAAAAAACCAGGGCTATTAAAGGAAATTAAATAAGTTTTTGGTGAATGTTGATCTAACTCTTATTTATATTTGCAATATCAAATCTTGCATTCAAAGACAAGATATTATGATTTAAGGAGCTGAATATATAGCAATATATAAATAACAACAACGTTCCATATATATCACTTGCATATTTGAAATTGATGGAGACATCTATAGGCTATAGCTAAATGGCTGAGAAAGCAAAGTCCACAGTGCCCTTATTTGTTATTCATCAATAAACCCTAAACTTTAGGCAGTAAACTATTAACAATATTTTAAGCTAATCTTTCTATTAAGGCAACATTATTATCAACGGAAAAATTTTATTGGTGATACTGATATTTTTTATAGTGTTCTGTTGATGGTGCACCCTTTTTGAAAAAGATGCTGATCGATAAGTCGCAACTTAATTTAAATGAGACTGTTTGCTACCATAAAAGTACATTCTTTTTTTTGGTTGAAGCCAACTCTGAAACTTCTACATCCCAACCAAGTAGCAAAGAAATGGAAAGGAGAATGGAAAGCTATAACCCTTATAATGATGTTTCAACTCTCTTCAAAAGGTTCATCATTGCTGTGTATTTGTAGGGCGGTGACATTAGGGACAAGCCATAATCAAATAACTACATATCTTAATTATAACAAGAAGAAAATCCCACTACTACTACTACTTTCAACTCTTGTTAGTGAACAAAATTGATTTACTTTCTCAACTCATGTTCTTCCTTTTTACTTCTCTTCCGTCTCCATGTTGACTTGACTTAGCAGTAATGAGTTGCCAGCTTGACGTTTCTTCCCTTTGTTTCTGCCCTGAAATTCGGATCGTCCAAACTAGCCAGTAACTACCATGGACAAAGTCTTTTTTTTAATGCTCCCTCAGCCTATAAGTTTGACAAATTTTTTTTTTTTACACAATAATATTTTGTTAGTTTTTTTTTTTCCCTCTCTGGGCATATTTGTATCAATGGAAATATGAATTGAATCTGGCCCAATTTTTATTCCTTTCTTTACTCTTTTTTCTCTCTCTACCATCCTATAACCAAGCCTTTTTGTGGAATCTGATAGAAGAAAGAAAGGAATTTGGATACAGGCGATCAAAAGACAACTCAATTAAGGAGTTGTTACTGTTTTAATTGGCAAGTGGCACCAACTCAATTTTGATATAAGTAATTAATAAATAAATAATAAATATTTAAACATTAATTAATTACTAGTACTATTATTCTGTATCAGACACATGAGACATTGTTTTCATTAATTCAAAAGATTCCTTCATCTCGCAGCTATTGGCTGAGAGAGAGAGAGAGAGAGAGAGAGAGAAGTAGACTTGTCGGTCCAATGTGAAGCCTATAATTAATGGTCGGGTATTCTAGGTCAAAGCTTGAGCGTTTAGTCATCCTATATATTATTTTATTTTTAATTTCAATTTTAATGAATTAAATTTATATACTTTGATTTAAATTCAAATTCATAATAAAATTAAAAATTTACTGTAATTTGGATGATAGGGTATTTTGGTGATGAGAGGCAATTTATTTTTGATCATGCAGCAAATATCCGTCTAAAAAATTATATTATTTTAATTAAATAATAATGGATTAATTTTTTGTGCTATTCTAGAAACAAAAAGCGCAAATTGCAAGATTTGAAATAAGATTAATCAATGTTGACAGGTTGGAATGGAGAGAAAATTTTGTCATTACTGTACTTATATCATATAAAATATTAATATTTTATATATTTATAATATATTTTAAATAAAAATTATATATTATAATTTATATTAATATAAAATTATAAAAAAAAATATTTTTTATTAAAAATTTTAAATATGTTTATATTTTTCATATAATTTTAATATCTTAACGTTATGTTTTCAATTTTCAAATCCAGTGACATGCAAACTTGAGAGGCTCTGCCTAATGCCACTACTTTAATTAATAAGATCCTGTCGTGTTTCCGTCTTTTTAAAAAATAATAATAATAACAACAAGTTGAGTGCCAGACCGCCATCCAAACATGTTTTTGGTGTGCTTGCAGGGATAAGAGGTAATTCTACTTCACCAAATTCCAATACAATAGATGGAGTCATACAAAGCAGGTTTCTTTGCAATTTCATTATACAAAAGAAAGGGCAAATCAAAGATTTCTAGGTTCATAAATTTCATATTACATCAAAATTGTTAAATTTCTTTGATTTTAAACAGAATTTGATATGTTTTTTAAGGGATTGAGGCGCGTTTTGTCCTTATACTTCAATTTTATTAAATTTCATTATTCTAGTTTTAATCTTGCTTATTATTATTTTAACAATAAGTAACATAATTTAAATATTTCATGAACTATTCTATTGATCAAATAACATATTTTAACATTTTGTTCTCAATTTCATTGATTTCTAAACAAAAATAACAGATTTGATTGTTTTCAAGAAATATTGTATTAATGAAAATGATAAATTCTAAAATTAAATAAAATTAAAATAGTACAATAATACAATTCAATGAAATTAAAATATAATTAAAAAAATTTACTATTAACATTTTAAAAAAAAGGCAAAATGTCTCATCGATTTGACAAAAACGCATGCATACACGGATTTGGAAATTTTGCAAGATTAAACACAAAAATATCTGATCAATTTAACAAGAGCTAACCTAACACGTTAACCAATAGTATATAACATTTGATCTTTAATTTTAAGTTTTGAAAGATAAATTTTGGCTTGCGTTGTGTTGCATCAGGGAGGATGTTAGGTTTCCTTAAGTAATGTTTTTACCGCAAATATACAATAAATTACTATAACTATTGGGGTCGTTGGGTCCAAAGATAATTTAAGAAATTAAAAAAAAAAGATAAATAAATTTTGTTATGGAATGATTAACACTTTTAAGAATTTGAATTATTATTGAAAAACAATGAACTGCTTTATAAGAGAAATAATAGGAGTTCATAATTATTTATTGCCTTTGCTATTGCTTTTTGTTGCGACTACTTTTGAACTTTGTGCTTAAAAAGCAAATAAAGCAAGCCACATGGTATGGTAGGTCAATAGGCCATGCACAACAAAAATATTTTTTTTGTTAGGTCATGAAAGCAAAGCTCCAATATATATATATATATATAAAAGATTGAATTCAAAATCAAACTTTTAATATTTTTTCAAATATCTTTAATCATTAAATTTAAAATCTAGGGACATGCATAATAAAATTTACTGTTAGTATTATATTTTTTAGTATTACTATAAGAATATATATATGTATTAATTTGGTGAAGGGTATAGATAGAGGTAGTTATTAAGAATATTTTTAAGTTTAAAAGATAAATTGATTTTTTTTATTAAAAATTATCAATAAAAATATTTTTTTATTTTTAAGTGATTTGATATATAAAATATCACTTTAATTTAATAACATTAATTCAATTACATCACTATTTTATTTTACAAATTTTTTATTTTTCATTTATAAATAAAATTATTCAAGTATTATCTATTTATTTTATTTTCTTCTATTTATCTTATCTTTCACTCACCTTTAAATTTCTTACAATCAAATCTCTAACTTAAATGTTAAATTATAAATCCAAAAAACACTTTTTACTTTTACCCTTAATCATTCCTTTTTTTAACGTGGTTTCGGGATTTTTTCCCCTTAATTCAAAGCTCAAAACCAACAATAGTGTAGGACCTTTTATCTTTATTTATTTATTTGTGGCAAAAAAAAAAAAAAAAACTTACTGCTAGTGTTTACTTTACTACTCCCCAATCAGAAGCAGAAGGAGAAGCAGAAGCAAAAAAATGAACGAGTAGACAGAGAGAAGGAAAGGGGGAATTGAAAGGCCAAAGATGACAAATTGACAAGCAAACCCCAGTTGTCAAATATAAATGGTTTGATGTCATTGTGTGTGTTTAATTCGAAAATTCCAGGACCAGGACCAGGACCAGGATGTCCCTATAATTAAATACTTATAGACACCATACCTCCTAGCTCACATCACATACATTTGACAACACATTACCCCTGCCTTTTCTCTTTTATTTATTTATATGTATATATTTTATTTGATCCCATTTGTTTTTTTCATTTGAAGTTTTTAAGATTTAGAATTTAGTATTCTATTAATATATTAACTCTTAAAAAATTTTGGATAAATCCTTATTAATTATTTTGTAATTGTAACTTTTATATTTATAATTGAAATTATTAAGATTTGAACTATAATTATTAAATTTAAAAGTTCAACATTTTATCAACATTTTACCCTAATACTCGGGTTTTATTTGTTGTTGCTGCTTCAAATATCCCATCCATGTAAACATCATCCAATGGAGACGCTTATTTTCAAAAATGACATTGTTCCACAAACACAAAGATAATTTCACTGCACAGTTGGACAATGCTAAATGTAAGTTGCCCTTGCTGAATTTGATCATCTTACCATCAATTATTTCTACTTTCAACTACAATACTAGTGACTTCTTCAACAACCCCAAGATCGAACATAAATATACACTAATTTTCAGCTTCATTTCATAACAATCCACTTTTCCATGTTATGTAGAATATATGTAAAACAACTTTTCAGTTTGGGATTACTCCTTATTTTCCTGCATTGATTTGCCTTCCATTTGCAAGCTGTTTGAATTCCGAAGTGATCATCAATCACTTCTCAATTTCCATCAATGTCTTTTTGTTTATCAGGCCTTCAATCTTTTATCACCAGAAAAAGTGTGGCCTTTTTTTGTGTGTGTAAAGAATGAAAACTTTGGGCTTGAATCCAGGTATAAGGAATAACAAACTTAAGACCCAATGGGCAGGCTCCAACTTTCAGTTTTGGGTAATAGAGAAGTAAAATTCTAGATGCAAGCCGGGGCTAATTCATCCATTTTGAAATATCTTTTGATTTGGGGAAATGAAAATGGGTTAGTTTTCTATCCAGCGGGGGTAGAGTTGTTGAACTCCGGTTTTTTTTGTTTTTTTTTTTCCTTATATATATTTACTTTTTTAATATCCTAAGATAATTTTGTTGTTTGATATCATTTTTAAAATTATTATTTTAATTTAATCATCAAGGATGATTTGAAATCATTTTGTTTGATTTACAATCATTTTTCCAAATAAATAATTTCAATGTATTAAATTAATAATTTTAATATTATTTAACGATAACAATTTATAAAATATTAGTAATAATTTATTTACTTAATAATAATGTAAAGCTAAATTATTAAATTAATAATTATATTTATTGATAGATAAATTAACTTTTATAATATAAATTATGCAAAAAATATTTGAATTAAAACATAAAACTAAATTTATTAATATCATAATAAAAGATAAATATATTATATAAAATTTTAAAAAAAATTAAAAAAAGCACGCAATTTTTATTTTTGAATTTGGTATAATGAATATTATTTTCAAAAAGTAAAAATTTATGATATAAAAAATTACAATTTAAAAAAGAGAAATTATCAAATACACTAATAGTGGAGTTTTTTAACTCTACAAGTGAGGTTAAGATGGTGATACATATCATTTATATATATTTAAAAATTAATTTTAGAAAAATGAGACATATGTTATCATCTTAACCTCACTTGTAAAGTTAAAAAATTATATTATCAGTGTATCAAATTATTTCTCTTTAAAAAATTAAATTTTCAATTCACACATTAGATAGTTAGTATTAATTACAATTAATTTTATATATCACTTTACTTTTATCAAGAAAGTTTCTCATCATTTAGATAAGAATTCAATCATCCTATAAAGTAGTGATGTATTCACTATCTGTCATATAAGATCACCAAATTCTCATCAAACACAATGATTTAATTATTATGTTAGATCATTATAATTTTTTACATGATCGCCCAATAGCCAATACCACATAAAAGGATATATCTCATCTTGCTAATATCCTTTTAGTAGAGTTCAAAATTTTCATCAATGGTGGATCAGATAATTTTTTAAGGGGGATTTAACTCCAACACAAGAAGGAAAATATATATATACTAATTCAATGCACAATTTGAAATTTGTTTAATTTAATGAAGATTTGAAGAGACAAAGAAACTGAAATTTTTTATTTTTGAGATAATCATTGAATTAATATATGATCGTAATAAAATATTACATAAATAATAATGAATTAAAATAAAATAGGCAAATAAAGATAAAACTTACCAAACCAAACATAAATTAGACCAAATTCATTGTCAAATTTGAACTTAAAATATCATGGTTGTCATTTTTTTTTTTTTTATCATTTGAAGTAACGTATCCATTTTTTATCTCATAAATTCCATCCTTTGTTTTTAAGATTTGGATCAGACACTTTAAAGTCAAGATCTCTAATTTTTAGTTGGTGTCATGTTTGATCGAGGAGAATTTAATTTAAACTCTCGTAAAAGCAAAGAGAAAATGTTGTGATTTTTTTTGTTCAACTTGTTATATATGATCAATTATGAAACAATTATTTATAAGTGACAAGTACACAAATTCATCAACCAACGTATATAACTAAGAAATTTAGATTGTTTTCATCACAAATATAGAAAGCATAGAAGAATAAAAATAAGAATCATGACAAGCCAGCAGTGATAAGAGCTAAATATATATAATTAAATTAATCAAGAGATTGAAAACCTTCTCCTCCTAGGCTTGGTAACGTCGACTCCATGGCCATCATCGATATGAGAAGTGTCCTTGGAGCCATATCGGAAGGGATTTAGCTTCCCTAGAGTCTTGGACATGGAAGAGAAGAAGGTAGGCTTTTTGGTCCCCATGCTCTTTGAACAAGTTCCAGCTTGATTATTATTCTTCTGCAAGTCGGATATGTACATCTTCATCTTCATAAGCTCGGATCGCAAGGCCTCGTTCTCCTTTACCAGCGACACGTCTGCCTGCAACTGATTTCTGGTGGTCACGGCGTTTGGCTCGTTGCGATAATCTGCAACACCACTCCTTAGCTTCAGCTGATCATAGTACAAAGCGTGTAAAACGATCTGCACGGGTAAGCGCTTGTTTTGGGAAGCATGGACTCGAGCTTCGTAAGACAGCTTCAAGGGGTCCATGGAGCTGCATGCCTTTTCTCTTTCTATCTCATCCAGATTTGGGTGAGCCTGCATTAATTAATTAATTATTCATTAATTCATTTGCAACCAATACTTAACTATCACAGTAACTCGTACACAGTAATTAATCAGCATTCATGGAGATGCAGTGTCAGTAATTAATTATGATTATTATCATAATTAATTTTAATCATTAATTTACTACTAAGCATTTCAATATGGTCAACCTTGAGATAGATGTCAATGGCTCGATAGAGATCATCCTCCACCTTTCTGGCTCCTTTAGGGACGAGATTGGCGATCCCGTTGAACTTGGAGATGGAGAATTCAACGATGGTTGCTAGCTCCGCAAGGTATGCGTCTACAGTCTTTGCCACTCTCTGCATTGCAGAGGAACTCACCCCCCTACAATCGACGCCGTTGAAAACAGCCATGCTCTTCTCCTTTTCGACAAACCCGGATATGATCCTCCTGACGCTATCCAGATCGAAGAGCCTCTCCCCATCATATGTGAAAGACAAGACCAAAAGATCATCAACAGTGACATGCTCCAATATCACGGAGATACGTTTCTCCAGCTCGTTCTTGCAAGCACTGGAGGCTTTCAAGAAAATTGCACAGCGGAGAAGGCAACACAAGAAATGGATTGGAAAAGCAGCTTTCTCCGCGGGTAGCAGCACCACTATGGACTCCAAAAGCTCACGCTGCTGGATTCGAAGATCAGAGTCTGTGGGTTCGGAACACTTGATGCCGTTGCCTGAGTGATCGCGCACTAGATCTCGAAGCCATCTCTCTGCGTAAGTTATGAGACCGGCGGCTAGCGTTAGAGCTGTTGCGCCCCGTTGTTTCATTGCGCCAATGATTCTGCCAAAAAACTCAACGTCAAGGATGGATAGCTCTTCGGTCCACCAGTTTGGAGGCGTACGGCTAGGGAAATTAGCCAGGCTACAAGCCTGCAGGCAGGAATTCAATATATATAATTTGATCCATAATTGTTTGTAAAACATACATAATATATATATATATATAACAATTAATTCCATTCTCAATTCCTTGTTACACGTAAAATAATCCCTTTCCTTCAAGTATAAACAAATGCTATAAACAAATTGTACTTGGTTAGTAAATTATATATTGAATAATTGGATAGTAACATTATATATTGAATACTACAAATATATATTACTAACGATGAAAGCACATATAGAATAAATATATGCATAATTAATATACCCACCCTAGCACTCGCAACATCAATGCATCTTTGAACAATTTTAAGCTCTTCGGCCATGGGAAGCAGATCTTCGCATGATTTTAGGACGACGACGGCACCAGAGAGGCTAGACAGGGCAACTTGTGAGAGGAAATTTTCGGTGCGCCCTGCCAGGTTGCTGTCGGAGTATTTATCAGTCATTTGGAGATACTCCGCAGCACATCGGAGAGCTGCCACGTTATGGACAGTGGTATCGAAATTGACACTGTAGCAGAATTTTGCTGCCTTCTCAAAGATCTCAGGGCCTCCGGGGATGTCAGACAGGTTGATTCTTGTCAAGTCTGATTCTTTTGTTTCCATTATCAGCTTTCTTATGTAATTGCTCTTTGCCACCAGCATGAACTGCATACCCAGGCCCATACCATGATATTTCTTTATTTCGACACGAAATAAAAAATAAATACACAAACGCACGGAAACTTCAGAAACTAATTTTTATACCTTATGAAGATTGAAATTGGCTTCACCAACTTCGACTACAACATCAGATGGGATCTCTTGGGAGAAAACCCTGAAATTAACCAGAAATGATAATTAGTTAAAAATCTGACTGGTAATTTACATAATTGGTATACAAAGCAATTAGTCTTCTATGTTTATTGGGACTGGAAGGCTTAGACAGTTATGTATTTTACCACTGGCCGGTCCTCTCCATGGAAACGGACATCTTGCTATTGCTCTTCTCAGGAGAAGCCATAGGCGCGCTGACTGGGGAAAGAAGAAACGTAATAAGAAGAACGGGATATCTTCTAAATTGAGAGTCTTATTTTTATAGAGATTCTTCTTTCAATTATCTTATTGACGCTTTTGAGGTTTGCTTTTTTCCTTTTTTTTTGGCCTTTTTACTCAGTTACTTGTGACCTTATCTAGTGACTAACTGTGGGGCAGTACTTTTCTTGATGGACCATTCTACCCTAATAACACTTCAGGACAAAAAGTTAGCTGGCTAGTGGCTAGCTGAGCCCTTTCCTCAATCAGTGAGGCATTACTGTTTTTCTTTTCTAATTCTGGCCGCTACTGCTCCTACACGCTTTCGTTGCTACGTCGTCATCAGCATCTTGTCGGTGCCTCATTAGGATTCACATGTGATTTTTAGATAAATAAAGACTGTTCAATCAACTACTTTATTATTCATATGATACAAAATAAAAAAGTTAAAATGACAAAGGCAAGCATACGTTCATTCTCTCTGATTCCTACACTTTTTTCTACTCTTTTTACTTTTATCTTCTCTTTTAAATAATTCATTAATTAAACGACAAAACATATTCTATAATCTTAATTCCAGTGGCCCTGAACGTGATATAATAATCTCATTACCGGTTTAATCTCTAGCAAATCTACTCTCATCAAATCCATAAGTGCATCAATAGTGATAAATAATAATGCTAGTCATTGTATCTCTAATCCACTTATGGTTAAAAGGAACATCAAAACGTTCATCTTAAATCTCTTGCATGAGCAAAATTTTAAATTAATGATCCAAAAGTAAATTATGAAAGATGCATAATTAAGGAAAATGAAAAAGAAAAAAGGAAAATAAAGCAAATACATAATAGTGGAAATACATGTTAAAATTTAATTACTAAAATTGAATTTTTTATTTATATCTTAAAACTTTAAATTAGTTGGTCAAGCATATAATTTTAATAAAGCATTGAAGCTAAACTATAAAATTCAATCCAATATCGAAAATCTCACTTCCATTTCATTCTAACAATGAAGAAGTCGAATTGAACATGATAAGATCATTGACATTTGAAATTTATTAGTAACACCAAATTTGTATGATTTTGGGCGTAATATTTGTGATAGAAGATATCCTCTAAAATTGCTACAGCAAGAAGACACAAACGTTGCATCCTCCCAAATCTCAAAACATTTTTGTTTTATTCCGGCTCAAATAAATGGCGTGACGGCTCAAGGATAAAGTGGGCAGATCAACTGACATTGACAAATTGGCCGGTCTTCTTCCTCTGCTTAGCTATTACAAATATCAATTACTTATCTATTAAATATTCACTTATTATCATTGGTATAGTGGTTATAATCGGGGAAAGGGATAAATAAGTAAATGAATGGATGGCAACGTCGATCATCATTGGAAGACAGCAGGAAATGGAGTTGTTCCGTGAGATTGACTTGGCCAATCGAACAAGTGGCTGCCAAATATACGCCATAAAGGTTTGGTTGCTGTTTTGCCACGTTTATCCGCCAACCCCACATGATCTCCCCCCGGTCGATAAGCAATTGAGCGTACAAGATAACGAGGTTCGGAAGTGGGCGCCCATCGAAATCCAGTATCCACCATATTAACCAATAGTAGCTCCACACGTCAGACGCAGTGCCACATCGGCCCACTCCCATTGAAGAAACAGATATCTACCCACATTCAATTCTTTGACTCGTTCTGTGATGTAGGGAATGAGAATGATTGTCTATCGATGAGTTCATCCCACCGATCACGATCTAATGTGCATTTAATTTTTGCAATTTAATATTGTTTGAAGTCTATCAAAAATTTTTATATGACCTACACTTTTAAATGATGTATTATGGTATAAATAATTGATGGTGAAATATTCTCAATAATATAAATAAAGTATGTTTGGGTTTAGGAAAAATTGGATTAATGATTTTTTTTTCGATACGTAAAGATGAAGTTCAAGGTGATGTGGCTATAAAAAGGCTTATTCCTCTTACTCTTCAAGCCCTTAGTTGAATCGTTTGCAAGTTCATACGGGGGGAAATTATGGTATAGTATTTACAAATTATAATTTTACTTGGTCAAAGTCTGGGAACGTATGGTGAGTGAATGGGGATTCTGGACAGAGGTGATGAAGATTGATGATTGTGGATTTTGCATGTGTGGGGGACCAGTGGGTCCAATATTGTGCGAACTTTGCAACTTGCATTTAGCCTACGAGGAAGAGCAACCAATAAATGCCGGTCCCCTCTTACTTCTGCCCTTCATAGTCACAGATCTAAGTTGTGGACTGAATTGAACCGTAGCTTTCTTGCTTTCAAAAATGTCACCTTCAGTGTCCGGGTAGGGTAGTTTGAGATTCCTGGTAAGGTTGGCGATTTTGGGCTGATGGCTTTTTATAAGTCTCTTTGAAGGATGTGCTGCTTCAAAGTTCTGGGCAACCCTTGAAGCCCATGTAAATCAATTTGATTTTGGAAATAGGCCTGTTGAAGCTTCGTCCTTCTACTTTTGCAAGACTCCCCCCCAAACAAAACAACCGATTGCTACATGTGTGTCAAGACTTCCGTCAACCTTCCTTCATCGAGAAAATATAGCGCAAGGTAACTTTTTCATTCATTAATGATCTAATAATGTCATATAAAAAATCTAAACTTTGCAGAAAATCTAAATCTTAGATGCAACAAGGAAATATGATAATTCATATTTTAATATCATATAAAATATTAATATTTTATATAAAAATTACATATTATATTATATTATATATTAATATAAAAATATAAAATATTTTTTTAATTTGTTAAATTTATTTATAATTTTTATTAAAATTTTATACCATATTATTTTTGTATATTTTATTTACATTATTTTTATATCGTATTATTATATCATATTTATTATTATTAAGTCTAACAATAATAATAAGACTCACTTGTAATTAGTTAATTTTTAAAATTTTTAAAAATTATATTAAAATATTATATTATTATTAAATACTCAAATAAATTAAAATTTAATTAAATAAATATAACATAAAATTGATCAAAATCAGTTACAATTAAATTTAAACTTAAATTTTTCTTAATTCTAAAATTTCCTTTTCATCGATCATTAAACCAAAATCTCATTTCTCGATAATTAGCTGCAAAATAGATGACATATCAGAGAACGGTTGCAAAATGTAATGTTATCGGCTGACCACACCACTGGAGATACGATGAAGCATCTTTCTATAACCAAAACACCAAATTAATAATCTCCATTTGGTGACATGTTCTTCTTGTATCCGTCTGTTTATGCTTCTTCTATATTGGAGCTAACTATCAAATAAGGCTTTCTAGACTAGGTATTGATGGAGACCACATCTGCATTGCATATACAAAAACACTGCTCTTTTTTTTCGAGTCACAATTACAAGTGGGTCCATGATGTGTTAACATAGGCATATGCAGCAGTGACAAACCTGCCCTGGAATGAGAATGGCAACGATTATTTATTTAGGAATTTGATTAATCCCATGAAATCATCAATTGAATCTGTCTTTGAATGTAAATATATTGGTTGAAGTAGTAGCCTTCTAGAGATTCTCATGGACCGGGTCTTGCTAAAGCAATTAGATTGGAATCCAGAGAAAGGCCTGTTTCAACGCAAATTTGCTCTCTGCTTGTTCAAAGTTTTTATTTACCACCAGTTCTTTTTTTTTTTTTTTTTAAATGCTACAAATATGATTTTCTCCACTATAATTAATATAATTAAAATTTAATCAAAAGCGTGTATTGCTCAACCATTGAATTATTAAACTCAACAAAATTATTTTTATCTTTCATACCCCTCACTCGTAAACTTACAATTTCTTTCTTATCCTCCTTCTCTCATTATTTCATCTCAATTTCTAAATTGAATTTCTTCTTCATTCAATTATTAATTGAATAAATACTAACAATCTCAAGTTTCAGAAGAGATTAACAGTTTCAAATAATCATTTTGAACTTAGAGATATATTTTTTTTATTTCTTTAATTGAATGAGATTGAATATTGTAAACTATATTTACAATATTTTCTTCAAAGTTTTCTTTGTTACTGTAAAAAAATGCCATGGAAAATGGTTACGTGACCTTACATTACATGCACTATTTTTGTCAATTTTTATCTAAATTTAAGCTAAAATAAAAAAGTGATAAATTCAATAAATTTCATATTTAACCTTTTAATTACTATAAAGATTGACCCATAAATGTCCTATACTCCTACAAAATCGAAAATTCATTTTTGGGAAAGCAATAGAAATAAATCATTGGGAAACTAAGAAACTTAATTTTAAATAAAAATTTAAAAGCAAAAAGAAAAAAAATACAGACAAAGGTTGAAAAAATAAAAGGGTTAAAAGGAAAAGACAGTTGTAATTAGAAGGCAAATTCTTTATTGGATCCTCGTAATTTCAGTCTGACTGAAGAAGGTGCAACATAATGAGAATGTCTCCACTGTTATGGTCATTTTTTAACAATAATGATTCAATCATTATTGTTAATTTAGTTGATATACTTAATTTATATTAAAATATAATATATTTAAAGATAATTTTTTTATTATATTAAATATCGGATAATATTAACTATTTTTATTGATTTCGAATGGTTTTAATGAATTTTAATAAAAATATTTGTTTCAATCGGCACATAAATATTAAATATATTTTATAATTTTTAATTCTTTTTTTATTGTTTATTTATTTTTAATCTAATAAAAATAAAATTAACGAATAAAATAACCTTTAAAAATTAAATTTCTCTATTTTTATGCACTTTTAAAAAATTTTTTAAATCAAAATTCAAAAGTATTTCAATTTTTTTAAGAAAGTAATTGTGATCCTTTTTAAAGTTTAAAAATTTGAAACTTAAAATAAATTTTTTCATCTATTTATTTTTATCTTAATATATTTTTACATAAAAAATATTTATTTAAATATATATGATCTAGTTAAGTGTTTAAAAATATTATAACAAAATTGATTATATTATTTTTATATTTTTAAATTTATTTATTTAGTTTTTGAAAACAATATTATATTAAATTTACATATTATTAATAGCATTATTACGTATAGATTTATATATATATATATATATATATTTAAAGTAAATAGCATTTGTGATTTATAAACTTTGAGTCAAATTTTACTTTGGTTTTCAAATTTTAAAAAGTTTTAATTGAATTCTTAATTGTTTAAATGTGTACTAATATAATCTTTTTATCTACTAGATCCTCTAAATTTACAAAAAATTTTATTTGATATGACATGTAACTCTAAAAATTTTGATACGTGAAATTTTAAAATTGTGTAATTAAAAACATAAGAAATCCTAAATTAAAACAAAACACAATTAAAGACAAAATATTAAACTAACTCAACAAAAATTTACTTTTAATTAATTAGTTGAATACATATAAATTAACTCAACACATGTATTAATTCATGAAAAATTTAGCACAAATTTGTATTAATCCATTGCTCATGTATGCATTTATTAATAAAAAGAATTGTAATAAATCAAGATAACCTCAAATTCTTCGTAGGTTCAATTTTTTTTCATACAAAAAAAATATAGATTATCCAAATTTCCTATACTCAAATATTACAAAAATTTTATTTTTATGAGTAATAAGAAAAACCCATAAAATTCCAACATAAGACACTACAAAATAGGAATCAAAAAGTTACCTTTGCCATCTTGAATGTCAACCAATGCCATTAAACCATAATCCACATCTGAAACAAATGAAAATGATTTATCATTTCTTTTCTCTAAATTTCCTCTTGCTTTATTCTTCTTAATTTTAGAAAGAACAAAGGAAAAAAATGGAAGAGAGAGATTGCCAGAATCTTGACCGAAAAAGGGTTGGATTAACCTTAGTAGTGTTAAGCCTAATCTCTTACGTTTCATCCGATGAAGATAAGCTACTGTTGAGCTCCAGCTTGGGGTGAAGGTAGTGGGAGGGCCATATGCTGTCTTTCAAAGTGGTTGGCCATCTGTTGATTGTTAGAGAAAAAAGGGACCAAGAAGAAAAAAAGGAGAAGCGATTAAGAAAAAAAACAAAACCAAATTATAACAAAATATTGATTTAGGGTTTTTTTTATTATTTACATATTTTTAATTACATATATTTAAGTTAATTTTAAAATTTTACGTATTTAAATTTTTAAAAATTATTGAAATTTTATATTAATTTAAATGATCCAATTTATGAAGAGATTATATTGATATATATTTGAACAATTGAAGATTTGATCAAAATTTTTTAAAATTTAAAAATTAAAATAAAATTTAATATAAAATTTAGAGATTACAAATGTTATTTAATCATATATTTATATTAAACTAAAACCAAAATAATATAATAAAATAATTGATATAAACATATATCATTAAAAAAAAGGGGAAAACGTTTCGACCTTGGATTGAACTCTGTAACCCCACGCTAAGTCCTGGGAGCAGTTTTATCGTCTGACTGTGACTCAGTTCAAAAAGACGGTCGGTAAAACATAGAAGGCTGCGCCTCCCTCCGCCCTCCGCCAAAGAAAGTCAAATCTAAACCCATTGGCCATTTATATTAAACACTAACAAAATAAACAGAAGAAGAGAGAGAATCTAATATTAATAACACATTCAGAGAAAAATAATAGCAATAGAAATTAGAAACTAGAAATCGAAAGAGTGGCATGTGTAAGTAACATGAATAACATAATAGAAATACTAGTATTCATTCATCAGCTTCATCATCAGTATCAGCTGTGCGGCATTCTTTATTCGACCTGGTCAGACTCGGATGCATAACAAACACTAACTCACCATCACTTAGAATAATATAATAGAAATAGTAGTATTCATTCATCATCATCATTATCAGCTGTGCGGCATTCTTCATATCGAATTGGTCAGACTCGGACACATACCAAACACCAACTCACCCTTACGCAAACCCAAGGTCTTCGTCTTACGCTTTCCCTTTCCCCTTCTATTTTTTTCTTTTTCTAATTCCGCTCAGCAGAACAGGGTAACATTAATGACTATTTTTTTTCGCAATTACTTTGCTTTGTTGTGTTTAATTTCATCCTATTTTCTTGTATTTGCAACCAACTATTCATTTGAGGTTTCTCTTCTTGTCCAATAACAAAAGGAAGGACAAAACTATATACTACTACGAATAAGGAAGCTTTTTTTTTTTTTAACGCATTTGTTATTGGTGGTTCAGAGACATCAGGGGGAGTGTTGGGATAAATAAAAGAATTCCAGGCGGCCTGTGTTTTTATGATAGATTTTTCATAACTCTGCTGAGTTTCTCATTCTGAGGATGTCTGCATCAAGGGCTTGGACGGTAGGAGCTGTCTTTCTTATGTGGTTCTTTGGGTCCTCATTACCTATTGGAGCACAAGATCGCTTTACGGACCCCATTGAAGGTAATTTTGCTCACACTTCACACACCATTCCTCCATCAATCCTTGTTTCTTCTTTGCTTTTAACGAGATTAAGCATCTTCTTCTCACACTTTGCCTGTCTTTGTGCTTACTTCTGCCAAGCCCCTGGATTGGATGTATTAGTTCATGTTTGGTTCGGTTTGATCGGTAGAAATTAATTTTCAAAAAATATTTTTTGAAAAAGTGAAGATTTTTTGTTGTTTGAATTAATTAATGAAAAATATTTTTTGATATTTGGTTATTTTCTAAAAAATTTATTTTTTTCAAATAATGTTAATATAATTATTAAAATATTAAAAACTATTTATTGTTAAAGTATATTAAAATTATATATTACTAAATTTATCAATATTCAAGAATGATTATATTTTAATAATATTTAATATTAAAATATTATATTAATATAAAATAATTGAAATAGAACTATTTATTTTTTTACATTAATATTTTAAAATATTTAAAATACTATTATTATTCTTAAAATATTAATTTTATTAATATTAAAATAGTTTATTTATTATTAAAATATTTATGTTTTATTTTGAAAATATCTATTATTAAATCATAACAAAAATGTTTTTTATTTATATTTATCATTAAAATAAGTATAAATACCTTATTAAATAAAATTATAAAATTATTTATTTTAAACAAAAATAATAAAAATTATTAAAAATATTCATATTAAGAAAATAATATTATTATATTATTTAACATTAATTATTAAAATAATAAAAATATTATTATATATGTTATTATTTATTGTTGAGATAATAATATGATATTATTTATTATTGAAATAATAAAAATATTTATATTTAATAATATAAAAAAATTTAAAATTGAAATATCAAAAAACCTTTTAATATTAATATTTTAAATTTTTTAATTAAAATTAAATAAAATTTTTTATTAATATAATAATATTTTAAATCGAATCAAATTAAGTGCAAATTTAAAATATTATGTTCAAAACTTTATTGGAGTAAAATTATTAAAATATTTAAATTTAAAATATTAAAAAAAATTTAATATTAATATTTTAAATAAAATATTATTTATTAATATAATAATATTTTGAGTCGGATTAAATTAAGTTTGAACTTAAAAAAATCATATATAATATATGATTTTAGTAAAATTATATCCAAACACATTAATATAAAAAGGAAAAGACAATTTTTAAAAAAATTATCTTATTTTTTGTTGATTACTAAGTCATTTTTTGTTAATCAATTAATTTTATGTCAAATAAAAATTATTTTTTTAAGCAATCTAAAAACACAAAAATTATTTCGGAACCTTTAGGACTTTTGGCCTTAAAGTTTTCTCTTTTATTTTTTCACCTCCAATTTCCAACACCATCTCACAAGAGATGTATCTGACTTTCACTAAATCCTTTTTCCCTTCCCATGTTGGATAAAAGTCCTTAGTTTAAATTTGCATATATTTGCAGTCCAGGCATTACGAGACGTCAGGAGCACTTTGATTGATACCAATAAGAATTTGAGTAATTGGAATCGTGGAGACCCATGCACATCCAATTGGACAGGAGTTTTGTGCTTCAATACAACTCTGGATGATGGCTACCTACATGTTAGGGAACTGTAAGTGTTCAGCACGAGAATAGTGATCTCCATTGAAACCGCCTTTGCTTTCACCTTTGTCAAAGTGTCAATTCACTTTTGCATGCTTACTAGCATTTTATGTAGATTTTGTTAGAGATTACTAGAGTTTTGATATCACTTGTTATGTCAAATAACCTCAATCCAATCATATTAGACTAAGCAAAATTAAATAATCAATCAAGCACATATAAGAGAATAATTTAACATGATTTGGTTTAACTAATTTACGTTCACAGATAAAAAATAAAATTTATTAGTTGTAAAAAATTACAGATATATATCAAATCAATCTCACTCAACAATCAATACTCATAAGCTCTTTCAATATCTTCTAGTTTTACGAAATATTCTTAATACAAACAAATACAAACCCATGTGCACTTTTTCAATATAAACAAACACATATCCATATGTACACATTCATCATTACCTATTTAGATCATCTCAATCTCTTTTAGTTCATTCTCAAACATTCAAACATACACACTCATAAAATGTAAATCCTTAGTACTTTTATGAAGTGTTTATTCCACAAAATCCTATAATTTTCTTATATTTTTTTTCATGTCTAACCCTATAAAGATTTCACCTATTTATAACCATACAAACTTGCCTATTAAGAATCCATTTCTTTTTAAAATTCTTTTTCTGTAACTCTTCTTATTCATCAAATAATATCTAACAAATCTCAAACAAATCTTTTGTGGGATTTGAGTAACTATTCCTAGCAATCTATATCTTGACTTAAATTTCATCAATCATCTATTTTTATGCTAGACATGCTGGCTGTACATACAATGAAAGTCTCACAATTATCTTCTCTTGTGTGCCTTTACGCTTCATGCAAATCGATCTTCAAAATACGAACTTGAGCTTCTTTCTTGAATTGAGCACCTCTAAACTTGTCTCTTACTATATCTCGAACTATTCTCTGATACTACTTGTTAAAAATTACCACAGCTCTTATATTACTTGTTAAGCTAAATAGCCCTGATCCAATCACACCAGTGGATACAAAATTAAATAATCAATCAAGCACACATAAGAAATAATAATTTAACATGGTTCCGTCCAACTAACCTACATCTACAGATGAGAAACAAGATTCACTAGTTGTAAAAAATTACAAATATACATCAAATCAATCTCACTCAATAATCAATATACATAAGCTCTTTCAATCTCCTTTAGTCATACGGAGTATTCTCAACACAAATAAATACAAATTCATGTGCACCATTTCAAGACAAACAAACATATACTCATATGTGCCCATTCATCATTACCTATGTGGACCCTCTCAATCTTTTCTAGTCCATTCCTAAACATTCAAATATACATAATCATAATATGTAAATCTTCAATACTCTTATAGGGTGTCTATCCTATAAAATCTTACAACTCTCTTACATCTTTTTCTTATACTTAACCCTGTAGAGAATTCACATATTTATAACCATACAAACTTGGCTATTAAGAATCCATTTACTTTTAGAATTCTTCTTCTGCAAATTTTTTTATCTATCAAATAATATCCAACAAATCTTAAACAAATCTCTTGTAGGATTTGAGTCACTATTTCTAATAATCTCCACCTTGACTTAAATTTCATCAATCATCTGTCTTCATGCCAACATGCTTGGCTCCACTTGCAATTAAAATCTCACAATCATCTTCTCTTGTATGCCTTTACGCTTCATGCAAATCGATCTTCAAAACCTGAACTTGAACTTTTTCCTTAAATCGAGTTATTTTAAGCTTGCCTCTTCCCATGTTTCGAACCATGCTCTGATACTACTTATTGGGGATTACCACAACTCTTATACCACTTGTTAGGCCAAATAGCCCCAATCCAATCACACCACCAGTTGCAAAATTAAACAATCAATTAAGCACACATAAAAGATAATAATTTAATATGATTCGATCCAATTAACCTATGTCTATAGATAAAAAACAAGATCCACTAGTTGTAGAGAATTACAAACATACATCAAATCAATCTCACTCAACAATCAATACACGTACGCTCTCTCAATCTCCTCTAATCTTACGAAGTATTCTCAACTTAAACAAACACAAACTCATGTGTATCATTTCAACACAAACAAGCACATACACATATGTATCCATTCATCATACCTATGTAGACCCTCTCAATCTCCTCTAGTCTACTCCCAACCATTCAAACATATACACCCATAAGATGTAAATCTTCAGTACTCTTATGGGGTGTCTATCCCACAAAATCTTATAATTCTGTTATATTTTTTCTTATACCTAACCCTATAGAGATTTTACCTATTTATAACCATACAAACTTGTCTATTAAAAATCTATTTCCTTTTAAATTTTTCTTCTACAAGTCTTATTGTCCATTAAGTAATATTTAACAAATTTTAAATAAATCTCTTATGAGATTTGAGTCATTATTACTAACAATTCTAGTAACAAATTCACAAAAACATCAGCTTCGTGCAGAATTACTCCTGATTGCAAAGACACATTTCTGTGAATAATTTTGTTATGACAATTTATTCCTTTTTGTGATGCTATTTGCAGGCAACTATTGAATATGAATCTTAGAGGGAGTTTATCACCAGCGCTTGGCCGCTTATCTCGTCTAAAAATATTGTGAGGCTTAATACATTACGATTAACAAACTTGCTTTAAACTCAGTTTAAATTTTATTTTAGGATATCCCTTTGCCAAAGACTCTGGACGGTTTATCATTTTCTCCTATTGGTGTTATACAAGTTTTGTTATTTGCTGATTTTTTTCTTCTGACTTTTCCAAAAGGGATTTTATGTGGAATGGCATAAGTGGAGGTATACCAAAGGAGATTGGCAATATTACATCCTTGGAACTTTTGTAAGTTGTTTAGCTAATTTTGAAATGCTTCAGAACTGCATGAATTGTGCTTACTTTCTTAGTTATATATGATATTCTTTGTTTCCAGGCTTCTAAATGGAAACCAGTTGACAGGTCCTTTGCCTAAAGAACTTGGTTATCTTCCAAATCTGGACAGACTACAAATTGACCAGAACAACGTATCTGGACCAATACCCACATCATTTGCAAATTTAAATAAAACAAAGCATTTGTAAGCATTTTTTTTTAATTTCTAGTCAGCAAATCAGTGCATTTGTTCTTGTTTCTTCCACCATACCTTTCCTTCACATTCATTAATCATTTGTTTCCTTTTAACCCTTGTGAATAGTCACATGAACAACAATTCAATTAGCGGACAAATTCCTCCTGAACTCGCCAGTTTACCATATCTTATTCACTTGTAAGTTTCTTACCAGCTATTGTCTTAAATTTTAGTCGTGTCATTCATCTCCATTATTAGTTAAATTAGTGACCATCTGCAATCTACCCTTTTCCATTTTCCTGCATAATTATGTCAATCTATTATTAACAATGTGAGTTTTTGCAGCCTTCTGGACAATAACAATTTATCCGGGTATCTTCCATCAGAGTTCTCCAAAATGCCGAATTTAACTATCCTGTACGGTTTCTTACTTTCATGGAAATATGTGAATTTATATTTATGCTCCAACTCAGATAAACTTCAGTGTGCTTGTTTCTTTACATTTCTTGACTTGTTTTACCATTTTTAATACTTATTATAATACGGCCTTTTGGGAACATTCTGTTTATTGTGCATTTTAAATGCACAATATCTTTTAGCATGCAGCACAACAGATGTTGTTTTTGCATATTAATAGACAGTCTTAATAATCTTTCTGCGTATTTTCGAATTTGCTACTTTGGATTGATATTCATTGGTTGTCTCATGGTTTGAATTGGAGCCAAAACTCTGCTCTTCTCAATTAATGAATAGCTCATCCTTACCTCTAAGCTGAGCTCAGTTCTTATCTCATATAGATGAAACTTTTTAGTGCTCCCTTGAAGTCTTATATTTATCTTGATAATATACAAAGAATTCTAATCATATCAAAAGCACACCGTTCAAAGGTGATCTTGCATGCTCATTATAAACTTTTCGTATTTCCAAGTAACTGATTTTGATGTCATATATGCAAGAGAATGACCTTTCCCATTGATGTACCAAATGGGCTGTGATTTAAGTGGCAAGGCTTTGGTGAAGGGTTTGACGAGTTTAGTTTTAGGTGGTAAATGGCCAAAATAATACTGGAGATTTGAGTTTTCAACCCAACTGAGGCCAAAATGTTCTTATTTGAAGTAGCAAAGATATTTAGTGAACACTCTGAAGAAGCCATGATATGTTTGATTCCATTGAAAAAGATTCTGTAGCCAATTACAGTAGTTGGAGATGTTCAGCAGGGCACATAATCAGAAAATATCAACCGTTTAATTATTGGAAAATTATTAAATCAATTGATTCAGAAGGTGTATATGGAATGGCATGTTTGCTATTATTCACAAAGTGTATAACTGAATGTGATTTATGTAGTTGCTAAAAATATTTTCTTCTGAAAGGCACGGTATAGCTAAGAAATTAAAAGACGGAAAGAGAGAGAGAGAGCGCTTGTACTAGGGTAGTTTTTAAGCACCATGAGGAGAATAGCACTGAGCAAAATTGAGCTATAGGTATTGTGCAACAAAAGTACGTTTTTGCTATGAAGAAGAAACAAAATTGACATCTGGTTTATATATTTTATCTCCTATATATATATATATTTTTTTTTTTGTGTGTTTTGGAAAGGAAAAAAAATTCACTTTTCCATATAATATAATGCATGAGTAATCTTGTGCTGTTTTTCTAAATATTTTCTCTTTACCTTTTGCAGTCAACTTGATAACAATAACTTTGATGGGACTACAATTCCAGATTCTTATGGCAACATGTCTAAATTGTTGAAGTTGTAAGTACTTTTCTGAATCTTCTGTTTACTAGTAGGTTTAGAAAACTATAGAAATTAAAACATCTTTCTGTCTCAAATATGCTTAACTTACCCTACCAAAATTACATGACAACTTTGAAGAGGGAGTTCCATGGTATTCCACCTTTGACGTTATACTTTATGCTAATTAAGTATCTACTGAAGAAGCTAATGTTGTCAATTAGTTGTCCCAAACCTTTAATGTTTTTAGAAGCTTTATATGGATGCAATGACTAGTAAGCATGCAATTGGATTTAATATCAAATCAGATAACTTTCTCATTCCATAAATGGTTGTCTTTCCGCATTGGCTTTATCAGAAGCCTGAGGAACTGTAGCTTGCAAGGACCAATCCCTGATCTAAGCAGGATACCCCACCTTGCTTATTTGTAAGTTCATATATTTTCTGTTCTGTCATAAGTAATTGTATGATGCTATGGTTTTCCCATCAGGAAAATGGATCCAATGGTTTATTTCTCCTTATGAATTATATTGTATAAATTTCAGAGACCTTAGTTCAAATCGGCTAAATGGTACCATACCTACATATCAGCTTTCTCAAGATATTACAACCATGTAAGATTCTTAATCTTCCAATCCATGTATCTCAGTGTTTTTATATTCCCTAAGAATTGGCAAGATTTTAATCCTGTGGATTATGGCACCAGTGTTCTCTATGAATTTAGACATTTATTTATGTAAACAAAATGTACAGTGATTTATCCAATAATGAACTTACTGGAAGCATTCCTGCCAACTTTTCCAGCCTACCTAATCTTCACAAACTGTGAGCATTTTCTTTTCTGTCGTCATTCACTTTTTTAAGCGAAATTCATTTTCTTTTTTGTTATTTTCTTAATATGTGAATCGTAAATCCCTTTTTTATATATTGAGTTATTCCTCATGCCAGGTCACTTGCCAATAATTCATTGAATGGTTCTGTTATGTCCTCCCTTTGGCAGAACAAGACTTTGAATGCAACACAGAGACTCATCCTGTAAGCACCAAAAAGAGCAAATTTGCTTTAATTTTTTTCAATGCTGTCAACTCTCTGCACCTCAAACATTTTGGACCTGATATGCTGAGCTACATCCTTGGTTGATTTCAGCAGCCTTATGTGTTTTGATTTATGGTCAAAGGTGCAACAATCATTCTTTTAGCATCTTGTTTTGCTAAGCAGTCGTATTTGGCTCTTTGACACTTACAGGGATTTAGAGGACAATATGCTTACTAATATTTCGGACAGCATTAACCTCCCTCCAAATGTCACTCTCTGGTTTGCTTCTAAACTTACTTTAAAGTTTAACTCTAATGACTAGCATTGGTATTTTGCACATGTTTTCTTCGTCAGTAATTAAATTTATCTTTACATTTATATGTTTGCCCAACGAAAATTCAGTTTTTTTCTTTGGTACTTTTAATGTCTATATTGCCTCTCTGAAATTATTATTGCTCTGCTTCAATTAATTATGTTAACAATTTCAGGCTCAAAGGGAACCCTGTGTGCACAAATGGAAATTTAAGTTTACCCCAGCTGTGCGCATCTCAAAGTGTTAATGTAAATAGAAGTCAGTCTGCAACAAACTCCGCTGCTGAATGTCTCCCTCAATCATGCCCATCCCCTTATGAAGCTTCCCTTTCGTCTAATTTATCTTGCGTTTGTGCTGCACCTCTTCTTGTTGGATATCGGTTGAAGAGTCCTGGCTTTTCATATTTTCTTCCATATATGAGAAGATTTGAGGAGTACCTTACCTTTGGACTTGACTTGGATTTTCGTCAGCTATATATAGATTCGTTGGAATGGGAAGAAGGACCTCGACTGAGAATGTACTTGAAGCTCTATCCTGTTTATAATGCCAGTAGCAAAAGTGGTAATATGTTTAATAGAAGCGAGGTTCGACGAATCGGGAGCAAGTTCACAGGATATAATATTCCTGATAGTGACATATTTGGACCATATGAACTTCTCAACTTCACTTTACCGGACATCTATAAGGAAGGTTTGTCTTGAAAACCTTGTCTGTTACATAATTACTTTTCTTGCAACTTTATGGGATATAAACACGAGAAACACGAACACTGTATTACACCATAATAAATTAGTCGAAGTTTGACTTTTATTATTTCCCTTAAGTTTCTAGATATGTCATTTTACCTGGAAAACTTATGAAAACTGAATAACTTGTTCGGCACCGTATTTATGAGCAATAACTTTATGGTTATATTACCTTGAACGTAATCATCCTCTACAACTAGAGCATAACTCTACTAACATTGAAATGTTCAGGATTTGATGATTCTGTGATTTACATTTCTGTATCCTCTGTATTAAAAGATAACTTTACAAAACTGGCTTAATGCTCCTTTGTCGTGCTGAGTTGGTTTGCAGATTTCTGTGGTTGAAATTGGTATTCGGGTCATAAAACCTTGTCTCTGGTTGTCTTTTAAAGAAAATCTGCATCCAGGCCTCTTTATGCTCTTACAAAAAATTTTCTTTTGTTAAAACGATCATGGGGAAATTAGAGGGACTGGCTAGAAACTAGACCTTTTGCCAACCACAATTGGGCTGGTTACAACCTGGCAATAGTTGGTTGGCAAAGCTTTTACAGCATATATCACTCCACTTTGTGTGTACCACTAGATAATTATAATGCTCAAGATGATTGGTTGAATAAGCAGTTGTGAGCTATAAAGAACCTAAATAGAAACTCCTAGTTGACAATGCCTCACTTGCCCATGCAGTATACCTAGCATTTGCTTTTTGCTTATGTATGCAAATATAATATCGATGATCAATAACTTTGATTTGTCTATTTGCGTGTTCTGAATTCTCATTGATAGTCACCACTTCAACATCTGGTATAAGCACGGGTGCACTGGTTGGCATTGTACTGGGGGGCATTGCTGCGGCGGTTACATTCTCTGCAGTTGTCACGCTCTTAATCTTGAGAATGCGTTTGAGGAACTACCATGTAACTTCAAAACAAAGGCATAGTGAGTATCTCAATTTTTTGAAATAGGATGTGCCTGACTATGCAAATCACAACTTCTATCCGGACATTACCTAATCTGCAAGCAAACATTCTTGTTTATGTTTAATCTTTTGAATTATTTTTCAATTATTTATCTGGAAATTTGTGATTGAATTAGGTTTTTGATTATAATGTTTGTTTCAAATGGACAAGGGAAAAAGCCTAGTTCCAGCTATAATCTGTTGCATTCTTCCCAAAAAAATGTAGTGTTACATGTATGCATCATGCCTCTAATATCATTTGAGAATTGTATTTGTTGTGTACACAGTGAAGATTGATTTACTGCTTGTAGGTTTTCTTTTTCACCAAATATCATCCTATTCATCTCTTAGATATCTGTTCTAATTACTTTTAGAAAGAAACTAGGGAGCTATGCTCCCTGGGCTTGAGGGTGAGCGTAGGATACGGGTTAGTATTCGACGGGTATGTGCAAATTTTTCCAAGCTTTTCCATATGTTTGGAGGATTGTACCCTCATACCAATGTCCAAATATGTGTCAGACACAGGTACTGCAGGGAAAATGAAGAGTCGGAGTAACATAGCTTGGGAGTATGCATTGAAATATGGATCCAACCCAAATCTTTTTTACTAGTCTAAAAAAGTTTGCTTTAACATTGAGCCTGTTTTTTGTACAGCTTCTAAGGCCTCAATTAAGATAGCTGGTGTCAAGAGCTTTACTTACTCGGAATTGGCCATGGCAACAAACAATTTTAACAGCTCCACTCAAATTGGCCAAGGTGGGTACGGAAAGGTTTTTAGAGGCACTTTGGCTGATGGCATGGTAGTAGCCGTAAAACGTGCACAAGAGGGATCGTTACAGGGTGAGAGGGAGTTCCTTACTGAAATTCAATTATTGTCAAGATTACACCATCGAAACCTTGTGTCTTTGATTGGATATTGTGATGAAGAAGGCGAGCAGGTACTTGCACTCATCCGTTTCTAATCATGTATAATCTGTCAATCGTACGTACTGTATACACAATCACTTTGGAAATTCTCATTCACCTATGTTATCCTCAGCGGAGTCCCTTGTTCCTTCAACCTATCTATTGATTGACAAATGGAGGAACCATCATTGTACAATTTCCATTCACTTGTGCCTTATCAATGCAATTAAACAAGAAATTTCAAATTATTTAAATCTGACAGATGTAAAACCTTTTGAACAATACTTTTAACTGTGGCTATAAAATAAAACAAGATACATACACACAGATGTGTAGGTACAGCCAGGTTTTATCAACTTAGATTTGGCTCTTTTGTCACTTTTAACTAAGGTGAATACTTTCTTCTACTTCATTCTTTATGAGCAATGCTAAGTGCCAAATGTTATGTGCTACACTATACTAAGACTTGCACTTCTTTGTTCTTTGTATACTCTTCCTTATTCCCTCTTTGTATTTGTTGGAAATCATCAAATGGTGAGAAACTACGTGTGAATTCTTTTTGCACATGCAGATGTTGGTATACGAGTTTATGTCAAATGGCACTCTGAGGGATCATCTTTCTGGTACTTCTTCTATTGTTCATTTGACTGTGCCTTTTAGACAATAAGGGGGTGTGAAAATATCTTTTTCTGGTTCCGCTAGTTTTTTATGCCAATATTAGATGCTCTAATTTAATGTTATATTCATATGTTATAACAGGTAAGTCTAAAGAACCTCTGAGTTTTGCAACGAGATTAAGAATTGCCTTTGGTTCGGCCAAGGGAATCCTCTACCTACACACAGAAGCTGATCCTCCCATATTCCATCGAGATATCAAGTCCAGCAACATACTATTGGATTCGAAGTTCACTGCAAAGGTTGCTGATTTTGGACTATCAAGACTTGCCCCAGTTCCAGATGTAGAAGGGGCAGCGCCTGCTTATGTATCTACAGTTGTAAAGGGGACTCTGGTAAATCTCATTCATTCATAATTTCAAAGAAATAATGAAACTCGTGAATTGTAGCTTGATAAGAGACCTGTTTTTATTTTTCTCCTATCCCTTTTTTATTTGGTATAATTCCTCTTTTCTCTGATTATATCACCATTCACCAGTGTTCTAGATTGAAACAACAATGTCCTAGCACCTATGAGTCCTTAGATGTCATAATGCCAACATTTGGACAAGCTAGCATAGCAGCATGGAATATTTGGAAATATTAATAATAAAACTATTCATAATGCAAGTCAGAATTTGGTTTAAGATAATGAAAAAACCTTCTTTATGCATAACTTTTAAGAGGTGCGCCAGAAAATTGCCATAAGATGGAATTCAAAATTGGTGATATTGACTTGTACTGTGTCTTGGAAGATGTAAGAATCAGGATGTGGTTAAATATATCTTAGTATCTCCATTTCTAATATTTATTTTCTCTTGGCATGCAGGGTTACCTCGACCCCGAGTATTTCCTAACACATAAGTTGACAGACAAGAGTGATGTATATAGCCTAGGTGTTGTATTTCTAGAGCTATTGACTGGGATGCATCCGATCTCACATGGCAAACACATTGTTCGAGAGGTAATTTTGTAACCTCATCTCTTAACTTGAAATTCGGATTTTGATTGCAGTGACATCCTCCACTTCACATGGGAAATATTAGGCTGAAAATGAAAGTTATTGGATCATTACACTAAATGAGATGTAGGCTACATCATCTACTTTCTTTCCATTAAAATGAAAGAGAGAAAAGAGCAGTGCTTTTGTTTCTCTTCAGGGGTTTGGTTGGGAAATGAGATCTTCTGATCTCTTTTGTGGAGCCAATCTCTAATTCCTTGCATGGAATATTAGCGACTTCATCATTTGAAGATTTGATGATGGTCCTGACTCAGATTGTTTTGTCTGTAAGGTAATTAATTCATAATATCTTAGTTTCAATGGGTATCAGGTTAATCTTGCATATCATTCTGGTACGGTCTTCTCGGTGATCGATGGAAGAATGGGTTCTTATCCATCTGAATGTGTGGAGAAGTTTGTGACTTTGGCCCTCAAAAGTTGCCAAGATGAGACAGATTCTAGACCTTCAATGGCAGAAGTGGTTCGTGAACTTGAAAACATATGGCTGATGATGCCAGAGTCTGACATGGGAGTCTCAGAATCCATTGACACTGTAGCTGAAAAGATGACTCCATTCACTCCCTCACTTTCTGTCTTGTTCACGGAATCTAGGATTTCTATAGAGAATGTGACCTCTGAGGAAACTGTCGATTCTGGAGAATAGATGATTTTTTATGGAAATTTTAGATACTTGTATTTAGATCACAGAATATCAGATTACATTATAAATTTTTTTATTATAATATCTTTCATCAGCTGACAAACATTACAACTCTCAGTTGATAAATTGTCGTATATGTAGTTACATATTTATTATAATTTATTATTTTATATTAATTAATTTTTTAAACAAAAAATTTAAAAAGTTTTTATTTTTTTATTATGTTAGAAATAAAATCATATATTATAAAAAATAATAAAATAATAAAAACGACGTGTAAATAACACTTATTAAGTTAAAAATTGATTTAATATTGGATAAATATAATGTTTTGATCATTATAAATGCAGTATTTGAATATTTTTTAAATCAATTAAATAAATTAACATTAGATAAGTATAATATTTTTTATATTACAAATGTCATAATATTTAACAAATATAATATTTTGATCATTATAAACGTAATTTTTGTTAAATTATTTAAACATTTTATTTAATAAATAAGTCATTTTTTATATTATAAATGTCATAATATTAAATAAGTATGATGTTTTAATCATTATAAACATAATCTTCAATAAATAATCAAAACATTATATTTAACAAGTATGATTTTTTTTTATTTTATAAATGTTATAATATTAAACAAGCACAATATTTTAATTATTATAAATATAATTTTTGAAAAATCGTCAAAACATTTTATTTAATAAACTCAACGTTTTAGTTTTATAAACACTATAATATTAAACAAGTATGATATTTTGATCATTATAAATATAAGTTTTAATAAATCTTTCTTGTATTATACTTAACAAGCACTACGTTTAGGTTTTATAAACATCGTAATATTATACAAACACACATTTTAATAAATTTAAATACAGTGTTTAACAATTTTTTATATACTTGTATTTCCCAAATCTATAAAAAATCTCGTGATGCAAGTGTTTGCATCAATGCATTCTCTCTTGAAATTGTTCTTATATCTAAACGCCTCCTGCAGCACAACACAAAACAATAATAATAGTGTCAAAACAAACCAAATAAAATTTATAAAATAACTTTCTTACCTTTAGCATCATATTTTCTTCTTCTTGGTTCCATTACAATCAATAGATCAATATCACAAATCACCCTTGGTAGTCAATCCTTTTCACTCCAACCATAAATGCAAATAAAGAATAAAAATAGAACAAGAGCAAGAAAGATGGAAGATGGGAAAAAAGAAGTGGAAACGTTTGGGCTAATGATGGTGGCTTAACCAAAGAAAAAAGAATAAAAAAAGAGAAATATAATATTTTGACAGATTTTTTCTGGACTTAGCAATTTATGTAACAATTTATGTGATAACCATGTCATTATTTTATTATTGATTTGGATGAAATCTATTAGATGATCAAATTTAATACAGTTTAACAAATCTTAGTAACTTTACCAGATAAATTAAAGCTTAATGACAAATTTAGTAATGTAATGATAGTTCAATGATTATCCGTGAAATTTACCCTATGATGCTATGGTTTTCCCATTAGGAAAATGGATCCAGTGGCTTATTTCTGCCCTTCAAAGTTATAGATCTAAATTGTGGACTGAATTGAACCGTAGCTTTCTTATGTTCAATAATGTCACCTTCAGTGTCTGGGTAGGGTAGGTTCGATATTCCTGGTAAGGTTGGTGATTTTGGGGCGAAGGCTTTTAATGTGGCTCTTTGAAGGATCTGCTGCTTCAAAGTTCTGGGCAACCCTTGAAGCCCATGCAAAGCAATTTGCTATTGGGAATAGGCCTATTGAAGCTTCGTCCTTTCACTTTTGCAAGACCCCCCTCCCAAAAAAAAAACACAAAAAACAAGTGATTGCGGTGTGTGTGTCAAGGTGGTGACTTCCGTCAAGCTTCATTCATCGAGAAAATATGGTGCAAGGTATCTTTTTCATTCATTAATAATATAATAATATCATATGTGTAAACACCATTTTTTATTATTATTATTATTATTATTATTATTATTTAATATTTTTCCCTTTTTTTTTTCTTTCTTCTTTCTTTCCTCCTTTCTTTTTCCGTTTTCTTTTTTCTTATTCGATTCAAATCTAGTACATTAAATACACAATCTCTAAAATCTAAAATCGCCGTCGCTAACTGCCAGTAGCCGACTGACAAACCACCAATCATGCATGACAGACGTAAATTTTCAGTTGAAAAAAAATAAGATTCGAATTTCAGAAAATTTGAGATTTGAATACCAAAAAACTCTATAAATAGAGCTTGTTAACTGCAAACAAAGGGAAAGAGAAGGGACCAAAAAAAAAAACGACAAAAATATTTTACAAAAAAATAAAAAAAACTTCTGTCAAAAAAATTTTTTTTTTGCAAAAACACAAAAAAAGCAAAAACAGTCTTCTAGAATGGGGAACCCATCACCAAAATACACCTACAAAAATACACAAAAAAGGCAAACTAGAAAAATACAAAAAAAAAAATTTTTTTTACTTAAACTTTGAAAGCCGATCTGGGTCGTTTGGGATACTTTCGGGAGAAACCAAGCCCAAATCTGTGTTTAGAGGAACGAGGAGAATTTTTTTAGTTTTTTTTAGATTTTTCGACTACCGGTGACGGCGGCCGATTACCGATGAGCGGTGGCATCGAGGCAGCGACGACGACCGGTCGATCCTTTGATTTTTTTGGTCTGAGAGGAAAAGGAAAATTTTTTTGTGGGGAGAAGAAAAAAATGACCGAAATTTTTTTTTTGTTTTATATAAGCAGCCAAAACTCAAAACGACATCGTTTCACTAATGCCCAAAACGACGTTGTTTTAACTTCTGAGTATCCGCACGTCAACCCGTGACCCGATCTGAGGTCCGTGCACCCGACCCGATGACCAATTTCTCCTTCAACCCCTGACCGATCCATCTAAACCGGACTAGATCGAATCGGATCGTGCTTGAATCGTCAGATTGAACCGGACCGCGCTTGAACCGTTGAACCGTCAGATCGAATCGAGTGCCGATCCGATCGGACCATCGTTGACTGGACCGTTGATTGATCCGGTTCAGGTAAAAAGAAAAAAAATTTTGAATTTTTTTTTAAAGATTTTTTGAATTATTATTATTATTATTTATGCATGTAGAAATGCTTAAATTTATCAAAATAAATTTTTATTGTTTTATAATATTTAATAATACAAAATTGATAAAAAAAAAAATAAGAAAAAGAAATTTCATCCAATGACGAGATTTAAAGGTATTCCGAGTAGTGATGATGTCTACAAAACTCTAGGTGAGAAGAATTTTTTTAAATACTACCAATGTATTGGAGTATTTATAAAATTTTTTAATATAATAAAAAAAATTTTGTTAGTAATAAATAAAAATTGATTAATATATTAAAAATATAAGTAATAAAAATGAGAAGAAAATAAATTTTATCCAATAATGGGATTCCAAAAGTATTCCGAGTAAAGATGCTTTAAGAAATTCATAGGTGAGAAGATTTTTTTAAATATTACCAGTGCATTGAAATATTTATAGAAAAACTTCAATACAATAAAAATTATTTTTTCTTCAAAATTAAAATTAAAACAATTTAATAAAACAATTAATAAATTTTTTGAAAAAGAATAAAATGTGTGCATCAACATGTTATTATTTGCATTACATACATGACATAATTTTTTACGAAAAGTAAATTCGGACCTCCAAATATGAGATTATAAGATATTTCGAGAAGTGATGCTTAAAAAATCTTTAGGTGAGAAAGAGTTCTTCTAATGTTACCAATGTACTGAAACATTTTAGAAATTCTTTCAATAAAAAGGTTCTAATTTATTTTTCTCAAATAATACTTGAATATAAAAATAATAAATAAAAAAATCAAGAAAATTAATTTTCAAATACCGAAAATAAAACTGTTTTTATCAAAATCGAAAGATAACATGTAGTTAATTGGTACTGTTTTTAACGGACGCTGTGGGGGTGCTAATCCTTCTCCATATTCCCGAATCCAGACTATTGCGCAGACCCTAAAATTATCTTTTTAATAAATTTTAATTAATTTTAAGATTTCATTAAAAATATATGTTTTAATAGGTGGCTAATCGCACCTAGCCAAAAAAAATTTGTGGCGATTCCGTTATTTTTTATTTTATTTTCAAATTCGTCGGACGAACACAAAACCGTTATGACAATATGAAAATTTTAAAACATCATTTTAATTGAATGAGATTGAATACCATGAATTATATTTATTTTTTGCATTAAAATATGATTTACAAAAATACGTTTTGGTATGGCTTACAAGTTTTTAGATTTATAATATTGAAAATGCTTAAAAATTTTGGGATAAAAATTTTAAGATTTGCAAATTCAGAAGCTTTTAAGAGTTAAAATTTCTAAATATGCAAATTCAAAAGTTTTTAGATATGCAAATTTAAAAATTTTTAGAAGTTTTGAAAATGTAAATTTGAAAACATTTAGAAATTCAAAATTTTCAGTAATTTTAATGGTTTATTCATTGCTTTTCATCCCAATTGATTTTGTTTGCGTTATGAATATGCATTTTTATAATATACAAAATAATAACAATAATTTTAATGGTTTAAGGTTTATGATGGAAAAAAAGAAGAGAAGGAATGGGTGTATGAAAGGGTTAAAAGATAATTTATCAAATGTTAATTAAGTAATTTTATTTAAATATATTTTTAAAATAAAAAATTTGAACGTATAAAGCAATTTTCAAGATACAAATAAAAATTTTAAAAATTTAATTCATTTGATCCATTCAATTTTTTTAACAATTAAATTCAAATTACCATTATTGAAACAATATTTTTTATATTATAAACACTATAATATTTAACAAATATGATGTTTTAATTAGTATAAACTTAACTTTTTTATTTTTGATTTTCAAGAGGAGCAAAGCCCTACATTAAGGGAAGAAAATGGGAGGTTGGGGTTGAACCCTAGCCTTGTGTCTTCATAAGGCTTTATTGGTCACTAGGCCAAAAAACTAAAGATATAAACTTAGTTTTTGATATATTATCAAAATGCTGTATTTAATAAGCACATCGTTTTTTACATTGTAAATGCTATAATATTAAACAAGCATGATGTTTTAATCATTATAAAAAATAATCTTAGTCAAATCATCAAAACGTTATATTTAACAAGCTCGATATTTTTTTTTATAAAATGTTATAATATTAAATGAATACAATATTTTAGTCATTATAAACATGGTAATATTAAACAAGCATAACGTTCTGATCATTATAACTATAATTTTTTATAAATCCTCTTTGTGTTGTATTTAACAAGCACTATATTTAGGTTTTATAAACATTATAAACCTAGTGTTTGACAATTCTTTATATACTTGTATTCTCAAAATCTATAAACAATCTTGTGTATGCATCAATGCATCCTCTCTTTGACACTTCTACAGCATAACACAAAACAATAATAATAGTGACAAAACAAACCAAATAAAATATATAAAATAACTTTCTTACCTCTACCTTCAGATTTTCTTCATCTTGGTTCCATTACAATCAATTGATCACTATTACAAGTCACTCTTGGTAGTCAATCCTTTTCACTCAAACCATAAATGCAAATAAAGAACAAAAATGGACCAAGAGGAAGGAAGATGGAAGATGGGAAAAAAGAAGTGGAAACGTTTGGGCTAATGATGGTGGCTTAACCGAAGAAAAAAGAATAAAAAAAGAGAAATATAATATTGTGACAGATTTTTTTGGACTTCGGCAATTTATGTAATAATTTATGTGATAATCATGTCATTATTTTATTATTGACTTGGATGAAATCAGCTAGGTGATTAAATTTAATACATTTAATAAATTTCATTAATTTTATTGAATAAATTAAAATTTAATGACAAATTTAATAATATAATGATAATTCAGTGACTATCGGTAAAATTTACTCAATGATGCTATGGTTTTCCCATTAGGAAAATGGATCCAATGATTTATTTCTGCCCTTCGTAGTCATAGATCTAAATTGTCGACTGAATTGAACCGGAGCTTTCTTGCTTTCAATAATCTTATCTTCAGTGTCCGGGTAGCGTCGGTTTGATATTCCTGGTAAGGTTGGCGAGGTGACTTCCGTCAGGCTTCATTCACCGAGAAAGTAGAGGGCAAGGTGTCTTTTTCATTCATTAATGGTATAATAATATCATATGAAAAATCTAAATCATCTTTGTAGAAAATCTAAACCTTTGATGCAACAAGTACAAGATTGCCTATAATTAGCGAGTATTTAAATTTTTTTAAAAGTATATTAAGCATTACATTATTAAATAATTAAACAGATTAAAATTTAACATAAAATTAATCAAATCTGCATATAATTGTACTTAATTTAAATTTTCAAAATTTTAAAAATTTTTATTATCTTTAAATTAAATTTTCATGGGCGAATGTTTAAAATTCTTGATTATTAACTACAAAATAGATGAAATATCATAATGTCATAACGATTTTTCGTTTGGGAGGAACTCGATCGTTAGACTTGATAAAAATTTTCGAAATTACCATTAATCTTTTTATAGGGTGTGATTAGTCACCCAAAATATCATCTTTTAATAAAAATTTTAAAATTAATTAAAACTTACTAAAAAAAGTTTAGGTTTATGAAATCAATATTAGATTCGGGAGTACGATTATGAGTGAGAAAGGTATTAGCACCTTTATGTCGCCCGTTCGAATAATGGTACCATTTAAACATGTATAATCATATAATTTTGATAATGTAGTCTTTTTTTTATTTAAGTTTAATTTCTTAAAATTTATTTTAAAATATTTTTCTCTGTTATAAAACTAACATTATATTATTATTTCATATTCTATAAATTCTCTAACGTTTTGGTGAAATTTATAAAAAATCACTATTTAAAAAATATTTCGAGAAAATTGATCATTCACAAAATTATCGAAACTTCATCATAAGATGTTTTAATTATTTAGTTTAAAAAAGATTTTAAGCACATCCCAACTTTTCGGTGAGTTTTCAAAATTTTGAACAAATTTTAAGATTATCCCGATTGTTCGATGAAATCTAAATATTATGATTATTTTAAAATTTTATATTATTTATTCTTTAATTATTTTTTATAAGAAAAATTTTAAATTATCTTGACTCACCGGTGAAATCTAAATATTAATTTTTTGTTTGTATTGAAAAAAATCAAACTCTTTCAATTTTTGATATTTTAAAATATTCAAAATATCAATTATTATTATTATTATTATTATTATTATTATTATTATTATTATTATTAGTGTTGTTGTTGTTTTATATTATTTAAACCAATTTTTATTTTAGTGAAAATAATTTTGGATTATCCTAATTCTATGGTGAAATTTGAAAAATTATTTTTACTTGCAACAATTAAATAAAACTAAACTCTTTTAGCTTGCTTTAAAAATTTTATTTAAAAGATTCATTTAAACAATTTTATTTTTTTATTTATTAATTTTTATTTATTAATTTTTAAATATTTTTTTAAATTATCCCAATACTTTGGTGAAATTTAAATAATATGTTTACTTGTAATAAAATTTGTTTCCTTTAAGTAGTTATTATTATTAAATTTTTTATTTATATTTTTTTAGGTCTTTATTTTATTTTAGTTTTATTTTTTATTTTTTTTAATTATTATCATTAATAATAAAAAATAACAATAATAATAAAAAATAACATAAAAATCAAAATCAAAATCAAAATAAAATAATAAAAAAAAAACCTACGAAATGGGTCGGGTCGACGCGCGGATCCTACGCGGGTAAGGTTTGATTCAGATGTGCAAAATAACATCATTTAGAAAGACATATAAAAGGCATGTTTCTAGTTCTTTTCTTTGTTTTCTCAATTTTCTTTTCTTTCTCTACTCAGAGCTCTTTTCTCTAAAAAACTCAACCCTTATGTCAACCGCCGTGAGCCCAGTTTCAATCAATTATCATCGTACATTGATGGCTGGAAACTTCAATGGCACTGAATCATTTTGACAGCTTGATTTCGATGACTTTTAATTATTAGATTTTATGCTATCATGTTAGACAATATAAAAAAAAAATTTGAATCATTTTGACAGCTTGATTTCGATTATCATAATTGAAATCAAAAATTTTTATTTTTTATTTATTTTAAAGATTAATAATAATAAAAAAAAGAACAAAATTGGTGCCTACGAGAGCATGGCTGCAAATGTAATTTTACCGGCTGATCACAGCACTGGAAATACGACGAAGCATCTTTCTTTAACAAAAACACCAAATTAAGAATCTCCATTTGGCGACATATTCATCGGGTATCTGTCTGTTTACGCTACTTGTTGTAGCTCACTATCAAATAGAGCTTTCTAGACTAGGTGTTGATGGAGACCACATCTGCATTGCATACACAACAAGGCTGCTCTTTTTTTGCAGTCACAAACATAAATGGGTCCATGATGTGTTAACATGGGCATATGCGGCATTGACAAACCTGCCCTGGACTGAGAATGACAACAATTATTTATTTAGGAATTTGTTTGATCCCACGAAATCATCAATTGCATCCATCTTTGACTGTAAATCTATTGGTTGAAGCAGTAATCTTCCAGAGATCTCATGGACCAGGTCTTGCTAAAGCAATCGGATCGGAATCCAGAGAAAGGCCTGTTCACACACCAATCTGCTCTCTGCTTGTCCAAAATTCCGTATTTACCACCAGTTGCAACTTGCAGGGCTGATTTTTTTTTTTTTTTTGTTAACGCTGCAAATAGGATTTTGTCCACTACAAATAATATAATTAAAATTTAATCAAAAGCGTGTATTGCTGAACCATTGAATTATTAATTACTTGTCTTGATGATATACCAAGTTAATTCATTCTTTGGTACACCAGACACTTCATATATATTCAACTTAAATTCACGTTTTTTAAATCTCTGGTGCTGCTGATCTCTTAATTCGACTTTTCTTACAAATTAATCCATGCCTAAGCGTAAACTAGGAAATATTGCAACTGATGTGATTATTTTGTAATTTTGGTGATCTATTTTATTGACATTTTCAATTTGTTTCTTTTGAGTGGCTTCATTATATTCGTAATTATGAGCCGAAAAGGAGGTTGCATTCATCACATTTTGGATGATATTATTTGGGCTGACGTGATAGTTGTACTTACAATGAATAAATAAGTCTTTTGCTGATCATACAACCAAATAAAAAAGTAAGTAATTGTATTTGTGCATGTGGCAACATGTCATTCATAAGAATCTCGTCATCTAATTTTTTTATAAATTTTATAAAATATTAAATTAATTATAACTATTATAAGTGATATATTATGTTTGAAAAAAAAAAAGAGTGTAATTATGAGGGGCACCTAGGCTATACCTACTTTTCCTCCTCCAACTTTTCTCTAAGGTTTGGTTATGTATCATTTGTCATTAATTAATTTGAAGTATTATTATTGGCTGAATAATATATAATACGTACGTAGGACACCTTTGACAAAAGCTAACCACGTTTTTTCTGTCTGACTTTCTCTTCGCTCTTGACTATTACAGGTTCGTTAATCTTATCTTTTTTTTTTTTCATAGCCCATGGGGAAACGGATTTTCTTACTACGATTGGGTATACAACAAGTTAAATATCAAGGAGTGATGATTCATAAATATGGGAGAAAATGAAACCATTGGTATGAAAATAAGAAAAAACGAAAGAGACTTGAGGCCTACCCTAATAAAATCTTTATTTAAAAAGATTAGCTAATTGATTGATGAGAGCGTTAGAATTTTATTGTTCAAAATTTTATAAAATTGAATTTAAAATTTATGGGAAGTTCTATTTGCATTTTTAAATTTACGTTCTGTATTTTAAATTTAAACTCAATAAAATTATTTTTATTTTTCACACCCTCATCCCTAAATTCACAATTCCTAAACTGATTTTCTTTCCTCATTCTCTTAATAGTTAAATAAAAACCAACAATCTCAAGTTTCAGAAGAGATTAACGGCTTCAAATAATTTTTTGAATAAAAAATTTATTATTTAAGTTTTTTTTTATAATTAAATGAGATTAAATATTGTAAATTATGTTTATTTTTTGCTTTAAAGTTTTTCAATATGTAAATTTGAAAATTTTTAAAAGTTTTTGGATATGCAAATCTAAAAATTTTTAAAAGTTTTGAAAATGTAAATTTAAAAACTTTTAAAAATTCAAATTTTTTTATAATTTTAATGGTTCATTCATCACTTTTCATCTTGATTGATTTTATTTATGTTACAAATATATATTTTCACAATATACAAGATAATAACAATAATTTTAATGGTTTAGGATTTGTGATGGAAACAAAGAAGAAAAGATGGGAAAGAGAAGAATTGGACATATGGAAAGATTAAAAGATAATTTATCAAATGTTAATTTAGTAATTTTATTTAGATGTATTTTTATAATAAAAAAAATTTGAGTTTATAAAGTAATTCTTAAGGTACAAATAAAATTTAAAAAACTTTAATTTAATTGATCCATTCAATTCTTTTTAACTATTAAATTCAAATGATCATTATTGAAACAAATTTTTTATTGTTAAATCATTATTTTAAAAAAAATTTATTTTTTATTTTAAAAAATACTATAGAAAATGGTTGTGTGAACTTACATTACATGCATTATTTTGCCAATTTTAACCAAATTTAAGCTAAAATAAAAAGTGATAAATTCAATAAATTTTATATTTAACCTTTTAATTACTATCAAGATTGACCCTCAAAAGTCATATAATCGTACAAAATTGAAAATTTCTTTTTTTTTTGGAAAGCAATAAAAATAAAAACCGTTTGAAAACTTTCAATTAAAAATTTAAAAGTAAAACAATATGAAAAAAAATATAAGGGTTAAAAGGGAAAGAAAGCTGCAATTAGAAGGCAAACTTTTTATTGGATTCTCATAAATTTGGTTTGACTGCAACAAAATGAAAATGTTTCTACTGTTATTGTTTTTTTACCTAAACAGACTTATAGCGTGATTGAACCATTATTGTTTATTTTGATATTGATGGTATTGCTCTATATATTTTAATTATGTTAAAATATGATAAATTTGAGAATAATTTTTCTTATCATATTTTATAATGTTGGTTATTTTTATTGATTTCACTTAATATCAATAAATTTTGATAAAATAATTTATTTTGATCTATACATAAATATAAAATATATTTTATAATTTTTAATTTATTTTTTGTTATTTATCTATTTTTAATATAATAAAAATAAAAATTAATGAACAAAATAACTTTTAAAAGTTATGTTCTTTATTTTTTATTTAATTTATTTGTTTACACTGCTTATTTAAATCAAAATTTATAAGTATTTCAAAAAAAATTTTTAAAAATAATTGCTCTTCCTTTTTAAAATTTAAAAATTTTAAAACTAAAATTAATTTTTTTCATCTCTTTATTTATATCTTAATATATTTTTATATGAAAAAAATATTTATTTAAATATTTAAAATATCATAATAAATTAATGATATTATTTTTTTATATTTTTAAACTTACTTAATTTTTAAAGATATTATTACATTTATTTTATATATTATTAGTAATATTATTATAGTATTTATAAATATATTTATATTAAATTTAAATTTTAAAATAATATTCTAAAACAACTGACCAACTACCGGCACTTATCCCCTCAATCGCCAGACTGGGTCGTGGGAGCAGTTTTGTTGTCTGACTCTGACTAATTGACTCTGTGCGATCAGTAAAGTATAAAAGGCTACGCTTGCGCCTCCTTCCGCCCTCCTCCAGAGAAAGTCAAATCTAAACCCACTGGCCATTTATTTTAAACACTAACAAGATAAAGAGAAGAAGAGAGAGAATCTAATATTAATAATGCATTAAGAGAAAAATAATAGCAATAGAAGTTAGAAAATGGAAAGAGATGGGTAAGTGTAAGTAACATTGAATAACAGAATAGAAATACTAGTATTCATTCATCAGCGTCATCATCATTATCAGCTGTGCGGCATTCATGTCGACCTGGTCAGACTCGGACGCATACCAAACACCAACTCACCCTTACCCAAACCCAAACCCAAGGTCTTCGTATTACGCTTTCCCTTTCCCTTTCCCTTTCCCTATCTATTTTTTTTTTTCCTTTTTCTAATTCGGCCCAGCATAACAGAACAGAAGAGAGCAGAACAGGGTAACATTAATGACTACTTTTTTTTTTTTCGCTGTTGTCTATTTTCATCCTCTTTTCTTTTACTTGCAACGAACTATTCATTGGAGGTTTCTCTTCTTGTCCAATAACAAAAGAAGGACAAAAGTATATACTGCGATGAATAAGGAAGCTTTTTTTTTTTTTAACGTATTTGTTGTTGGTGGTTCAGAGATATCAGGGGGAGCGTTGGGATAATTAAAAGAATTCCAGGCGGTCTGTGTTTTTATAATAGATGTTTCACAACTCTGCTGAGTTTTGCATTCTGAGGATGTCTGCGTCAAGGGCTTGGACAGTAGGAGCTGTCTTTCTTATGTGGCTGTTTGGGTCTTCATTACTTATTGGAGCACAAGATGGCATTACGGACCCAATCGAAGGTAATTTTGCTTACACTTCACACAAGATACCCATATCAATCCTTGTTTCTACTTTGTTTTTAACAAGATTAAGCATCTTTTTCTCACACTTTGCCTATCTTGTGCTTACTTTCTACCGAACCCCTGGATTGAATGTATTAGTTGATCTTAGTGTTGGACTTTTGGCCTTAAAGTTTTCTCTTTCATTTTTTCACTTCCAATTTCCAACACATCTCACAGGAGATGTAAGAGCATGGCCACTTCTGAATTTCACTTAATCCTTTTTCCCTGTCCATGTTGGATGGAAGTCCTTAATTTTCATTTGCATCTATTTGCAGTCCAGGCATTACGAGACATCAAGAGCACTTTGATTGATACCAACAAGAATTTGAGTAATTGGAATCGAGGAGACCCGTGCACATCCAATTGGACAGGAGTTTTGTGCTTCAATACATCTCTGGATGATGGCTACCGACATGTTAGGGAACTGTAAGTGTTCAGCACGAGAATAGTGATCTCTATTTAAACTGCCTTTGCTTTCACCCCTGTCAAAGTATCAATTCACTTTTGTATGCTTGCTAGCATCTTATGTAGATTCTAGTTACAAATTCACAAAAATATCAACTTCAAGTAGAATTACTCCTGATTGCAAAGATACATTTCTATTAATAATTTTGTTATGACAATTTATTCCTTTTTGTTATGTTCTTTGCAGGCAACTATTGAATATGAATCTTACAGGGAGTTTATCACCTGAGCTTCGCCGCTTATCTCGTCTAGAAATATTGTGAGGCTTAATATATTTGGATTAACAAATTTGCCTTAATCTCATTTTAAATTATATTTTAGGATATCCCTTTGCCAAAAAATCAGGAAGTTTTATAATTTTTCTCCTATTGGTAGTATAAAATTTTTTTTTTAGCTGATTTTTTGCTTCTGACTTTTCCAAAAGGGATTTTATGTGGAATGGCTTAAGTGGAAGTATACCAAAGGAGATTGGCAATATTACATCCTTGAAACTCTTGTAAGTTGTCTAGCTAATTTTGAAATTCTTCAGAACTGCATGAATTGTGCTTATTTTCTTATTTATATATGACATTCTTTGTTTCCAGGCTCCTAAATGGAAACCACTTGACAGGTCCTTTGCCTGAAGAACTTGGTTATCTTCCAAATCTGGACAGAATACAAATTGACCAGAACAACATATCTGGACCAATACCCACATCATTTGCAAATTTAAATAAAACAAAGCATTTGTAAGCTTTTTTTTATTTCTAGCCAGCCTATCAGTGTATTTGTTCTTGTTTCTTTTACCATACCTGTTCTCCACATTCATTATTCATTTGTTTCCTTTTAACCCTTGTGGATAGTCACATGAACAACAATTCAATTAGCGGACAAATTCCTCCTGAACTCGCCAGGTTACCATATCTTGTTCACTTGTAAGTTTCTTACCAGCTATTGTCTTAAATTTTAGTCTGTCATTCATCTCAATTATCAGTTAAATCAGTGACCATCTGCAATCTACCCTTTTCCACTTTCCTGCATAACTATGTCAATTTGTTATTAACAATGTGAGTTTCTGCAGCCTTCTGGACAATAACAATTTATCAGGGTATCTTCCACCAGAGTTATCCAAAATGCCGAATTTAACTATCCTGTATGGTTTCTTACTTTCATGGAAATATGTGGATTTAGATTTATACTCTAACTCAGATAAACTTCATGTACTTGATTCTTTACATTTCTTGGATGTGTTTTAGCATTTTTAATACTTATTATAATGCAGCCTTTTGGAAACATTCTGTTTATTTTGCATTTTAAACGCGCAATATCTTTTAGCATGCAGCAACACACATGTTTTAGCATATTAATAGACTGTGTTATACTCTTTCTGTGTATTTTCAAATTTGCTACTTTGGATTGATATTCATTGATTGTCTCATGGTTTGAACCGGAACCAAAACTCTGCTTATCTCAATAAGAGGCATGGATGAATAACTCATCCCTACCTGTAAGCTGAGATCAGTACTCATCTCATATAGATCAAACTTTTTAGTGCTTCCTTGAAGTATCATATTTATCTTGACAATATACAAAGAATTATGATCATATCAAAAGCACATCATTCAGAGGTGATCTTGCATGCTCATTATAACCTTTTCTTATTTCCAAGCAACTGATTTTGATGTCATTTATGCAAGAGAATGATCGTTCCCATTGATATACCAAATGAGCTGTGGTTTAAGCGGTAAGGCTTTAGTGAAGGATTTGAGGAGTTTAGTTTTAGGTGATAAATGGCCAAAATAATACTGGAGATCTGAGTTTTCAACGCAACTTAGGCCAAAATGTTCTTTTTTGAAGTAGCAAAGATATTTACTGAACACTGAAGAAGCCATGATATGTTTGATTCCATAAACATTTTCTAAAGAAAAAGATTCTGTAGCTAATTACAGTTGATGGAGATATTCGGCAGGGCACATAATCAGAAAATATCAACTGTTTAATTATTGGAAAATTATTGAATCAATTAATTCAGAAGTTGTATATGGAATGGAATGTTTGGTATTTATTCACAAGGTGTATAATGGATGTCCTTTATATAGTTTTTAAAAATATTTTCTTCTCAAAGGCATGATATAGCTAAGAAATTAAGAGAGAGAGAGAGAGACAGAGACAGAGACAGAGATAGAGAGAGCTCTTCTACTATGGTAGTTGTTAAGCACCATGAGGAGAATAGCACTGAGTAAATTTGAGCTATAGGTATAGTGCAAGAAAAGCCCATTTTTTCAATGAAAAAGTAAAAAAAAAAATTTTTTTTGACATCTGGTTTATATATTTTATATCCTATATGTTCTTTTTTTTTTTTTTCTGTGTTTTGGAAAAGAAAAAAAAATCACTTTTCCATATATCATAATGCATGAGTAATCTTGTGCTGAGTTTCTAAATGGTTTCTCTTTACCTTTTGCAGTCAACTTGATAACAACAACTTTAATGGGACTACAATTCCAGATTCTTATGGCAACATGTCTAAATTGTTGAAATTGTAAGTACTCTTCTGAATCTTCTGTCTACTAGTAGGTTTAGAAAACTATACAAATTAAAACTTCTTTCTGTCTCAAATATGACTTCACTTACCCTACTAGAATTACATGACAATTTTGAACAGGAAGTCCCATGGTATTCCACCATTGACATTATAATTTATGTCAATTAAGTATCAACTGAGGAAGCTAATGTTGTCAATTAGTTGTCCCTAACATTTAATGTTTTTAGAAGCTTTATATGGATACAATGACTAGTAAGCGTGCACTTGGATGTAATATAAAATCAGATAACTTTTTCATTTCATAAATGGTTGTCTTTCTGCATCACTTGGCTTTATCAGGAGCCTCAGGAGCTGTAGTTTGCAAGGACCAATCCCTGATCTAAGCAGGATGCCCATACTTGCTTATTTGTAAGTTCTTATATTTTCTGTTTTGTCATAAGTAATTGTATGATGCTATGGTTTTTCCATTAGGAAAATGGATCCAATGGTTTATTTCTCCTTATGAATTATATTATATATATTTCAGAGACCTTAGTTCAAATCGGCTAAATGGTACCATACCTACAAATCAGCTTTCTCAGAATATGACAACCATGTAAGATTCTTAATCTACCAATCTGCGTATCTCAGTGTTCTTATATTCCCTAAGAATTGATAATATTTTGAATCCTGTGGATTATGGCACTGATGTTTTCTGTGAATTTAGACACTTATTTATGTAAACAATATGTGCAGTGATTTATCCAATAATGAACTCACTGGAAGCATTCCTGCCAACTTTTCCAGCCTACCTAATCTTCAGAAGCTGTGAGCATTTTCTCCTACTTTTTTTAAGCCAAAATTTTTTTTTGTTATTTTCTTAATATGTGAATCGTAAATCCCTTTTTTTATATAGTGAGTTATTATTCATGGCAGGTTACTTGCCAATAATTCATTGAATGGTTCTGTTCTGTCCTCCCTTTGGCAGAACAAGACTTTGAATGCAACAGAGAGTCTTACCCTGTAAGCACCAAAGCAAGCAAATGTGCTTTAATTTTTTGCAATGCTGTCAACACTCTGGGCCTCAAACATTTTGGACCTGAGATGCTGAACTACAATGTTAATTTTCCTTGGTTGATTTCTGCACCATATGTGTTCTGATTTGTGGTCAAAGGTGCAACAATCATTCTTGTAGCATCTCGTTTTGCTAAGTAGTCATCTTTGGCTCTTTGACACTTACAGGGATTTGGAGAACAATAGGCTTACTAACATTTCGGACAGCATTAACCTCCCTCCAAATGTCACTCTCTGGTTTGCATCTAAACTTGCTTTAAAGTTTAACTCTAATGACTAGCATTGATATTTTGCACATGTTTTCTTCGTCAGCAATTAAATTTATCTTTACATTTATGTGTTTTCTCAATAAAAATTCAGTTTTTTTCTTTTGGTACTTTTAATGTCTATACTGCCTCTCTTAAATTATTATTGCACTGCTGGAATTAATTATGTCAACAATTTCAGGCTCAAAGGGAACCCTGTGTGCATAAATGACAATATAAATTTACGCCAGCAGTGTGCATCTCGAAGTGATAATGTAACTGGAAGTCAGTCTACAACAAACTCCACTGCTGTCTGTCAGCCTCAATCATGCCCGTACCCTTATGAATATTCCCCTACATCTAATTTATCTTGCTTTTGTGCTGCACCTCTTCTTATTGGATATCGGTTGAAGAGTCCTGGCTTTTCAGATTTTCCTCCATATACGATTAGATTTGAGGACTACCTTACCTCTGGTCTTGACTTGGATTTTCAACAACTATATATAGATTCGTTTGCATGGGAAGAAGGACCTCGACTGAAAATGTATTTGAAGCTCTATCCTGTTTATAATGCCACAAGTAACAGTCGTAATATGTTTAATATGAGTGAGGTTCAACGCATCAGGAGGATGTTCACAGGATGGCTTATTCCTGATAGTGACATATTTGGACCATATGAACTTCTCAACTTCAATTTACTGGACATCTATAATGAAGGTTTGTCTTGAAAACCTTATCTGTTGCATAGTTATATTTTTCTTGCAACTTTATGAGATATAAACATGAGAAATGTGAAACTGCATTACACCATAATAAATTAGTTGAAGTTTGTCCTTTATTATTTCCCTTAAGTTTCTGGATATATCATTTTACCTGGAAAAGCTATGAAAACTGGATAACTTGTTCAGCATCCTATTATGAGCAATAACATTTTAGTTATATTACCTTGAACATAATCATCCTTTACAACTAAAGCATAACTCTACGAACATTGAAACGTTCAGAATTTGATGATTCTATGAGTTACATTTCTGTATCCTCTGTATTGAAGGATGACTTTTCAAAAATGGCTTAATGCTCGTTTGTCGTAGTGACCTGGTTTTGCAGATTTTTGTGGTTGAAATTGGTGTTCCAGTCATAAAACCTTTTCTCTGGTTGTCTTGTAAAGATAATCTGCATCCAGGCCTCTTTATGCTCTTACAAAAATTTTCTTTTGTTAAAATAATTGGAGAATTAGAGGGTCTGGCCAGAAACTACACCTTGGGCCAACCACAGTTGGGCTGGTTACAACCTGGCAATAGTTGGTTGGGAAATCTTTTACAGCATATATTTCTCCACTTTGTGTGTACCACTTATAATGCTCAGGATGGTTGGTTTGAGTGATCAGTTGTGAGCCATAAGGAACCCAAATGGAAACTCCTAGTGGACAATGCCTCACTTGCCCGTGCAGGGATGACATATACCCAGCATCTGCTGCTTGTTTATGTCTGCAGATATAATAATGATGATGAATAACTTTTATTGTCTATTTGCATGTTCTTAATTCTCATTGATGTTTCAGGGACAGTCACCACTTCATCAGGTGGTATAAGCACGGGTGCACTGATTGGCATTGTACTGGGGGGCATTGCTGTTGCTGTTACATTATCTGCAGTTGTCACACTCTTAATCTTGAGAGTGCGTCTGAGGAACTACCATGCAATTTCAAAACGAAGGCATAGTGAGTATCTCAAATTTTTGAAATGGGATTTGCTTGACTATGTGAATCGCAATTTCCATCTGGACATTATGTAATCTGCAACCAAACATTCTTGTTTATGTTTCATCTTTTGAATTATTTTTTAATTATTTGTCTGGAAATTTGTGATTGAATGTGGTTTTTGTTTATCATATTTTTGTTCCAATGGACCAGGGAAAAAGCCTAGTTTCCAGCTATGATCTGTTGCATTCTTCCCCAAAAAATGTAGTGTTACATGTATGCATCATGCCTTTAATATCATTTGGCAGTTGTATTTGTTGTGTACACACTGGAGATTGATTTACTGCTTGTAGGTTCTCTTTTTCACCAAATATCATCCTATTCATCTCTTAGATATTTGTTCTAATTATTTTTTAGAAGAACTAGGGAGCTATGTTCCTCGGGCTCAAGGTGAGCGTCGGATATGGGTATGTATCTGACATGGGTATGCTTAATGTTTTTCTAAGTTTTTCCATATATTTGGAGGATCATACCCCCATACCCATGTCCAAATATGTGTTGGACACAGTACTCCAGGGAAAATGAAGAGTTGCACTAACATAGCTTGGGAGTATGCATTGAAAGATGGATCATCCTTATAAAGTTTGCTTTAACATTGAGCCTGTTTTTTGTACAGCTTCTAAGGCCTCAATTAAGATAGATGGTGTCAAGAGTTTTACTTACACGGAATTGGCCATGGCAACAAACAATTTTAACATCTCCACTCAAGTTGGCCAAGGTGGGTATGGAAAGGTTTATAGAGGCATTTTGGCTGATGGCATGGTAGTAGCCATAAAACGTGCACAAGAAGGATCATTACAGGGTGAGAGGGAGTTCCTTACTGAAATTCAATTATTGTCAAGATTACATCATCGAAATCTTGTGTCTTTGATTGGATATTGTGATGAAGAAGGCGAGCAGGTATTTGCACTCATCTGTTTCTGATTATGTATAATTTGTCAATTGTACATACTTATTCGCTATCACTTTGGAAATTGTGATTCACCTATGTTATCCTCGGCGGAGTCCCTTGTTCCTTCAACCTATCTATTGATTGACAAATGGAAGAACCATCATTGTACAGTTTCCATTCACTTATGCACTTATTAATGCAATTAAACAAAAATTTTCAAATTATTTAAATAAAAAACAAATCTGAAAGATGTAAAACCTTTTGAATAATAATTTTAACTGTAGCTAAAAAATAAAACAAGAAGATACATACACATAGATGGAGAGGTACAGTGAGGTTTTATCAACTTACATTTTGGCTCTTTTGTCACTTTTAACTGAGGCGAATACTTTCTTCTAACTTTATCCTTTATTAGCAATGCTAAGCGCCTAATGTTCTGTGCTACAGTATGCTAAGACTTGCTCTTCTTTGTTCCATCTTTTTATACTCTTCTTTACTCCCTCTTTGTATTTGTTGAAAATCATCATATAGTGAGAAACTACATGTGAATTCTTTTTGCACATGCAGATGTTGGTATACGAGTTTATGTCAAATGGCACTCTGAGGGATCATCTTTCTGGTACTTCTTCTATTGTTCAGTTGACTGTGCCTTTTAGACAATAAGGGAGTGCGAAATTAACTTTTTCTGGTTCTGCTAGTTTTTTATGCCAATATTAGATGCTTTAATCTAATGTTATATTCATATGATCAAACAGCTAAGTCTAAAGAAACTCTGAGTTTTGCAATGAGATTAAGACTTGCCTTTGGTTCGGCCAAGGGAATCCTCTACCTACACACAGAAGCTGATCCTCCAATATTCCATCGAGATATCAAGGCCAGCAACATACTATTGGATTCGAAGTTCACTGCAAAGGTTGCTGATTTTGGACTATCAAGACTTGCTCCAGTTCCAGATGTAGAAGGGGCAGCCCCTGCTCATGTATCTACAGTTGTAAAGGGGACTCCGGTAAATCTCATTTATTGATAGTTTCAAAGAAATAATGAAACTCATGAATTGTAGTTTGCAACCTGTTTTTTTATTTGACTTTTTTCTCTTTTTTATTTGGTATAATTTCTCTTTTCTCTGATTATATCACCATTCACCGGTGTTCTAGATTGAAACAGCAATGTTCTAGCACCTATGAGCCTTAGATGTCATAATGCCAGCATTTGGACAAGCTAGCACAGCAGTAGGGAATTTTTGGAAATATTAATAATAAAACGTTTCATGATGCAAGCCAGAATTTGGTTTAGGATGATGAAAAAACCTCTTTTATGCATAACTTTTAAGAGGTGCACCAGAAAATTGCTATGAGATTGAATTCAAAATTGGTGATATCGGCTTGTACCGTCTCTTGGAAGATGTAAGAATCAGGATGTGGTTACGTTTATTTTAGTATCTCCATCTCTAATATTTATTTTCTCTTGGCATGCAGGGTTACCTGGACCCGGAGTATTTCCTAACACATAAGTTGACAGACAAGAGTGATGTATATAGCCTAGGTGTTGTATTTCTAGAGCTATTGACTGGGATGCATCCAATCTCACATGGCAAAAACATTGTTCGAGAGGTAATTTCTTTATCTGCATCTCTTAACTTGAAATTCGGATTTTGATTACAGTGATATCCTCCACTTCACATGGGAAATATTAGGATGAAAATGAAAGTTATTGGATCATTACACTAAATGAGATGTAGGCTACATCTACTTTCTTTCCATTAAAATGAAGAAAGAAAAGAGCAGTGCTTTTGTTTTTCTCTTTAGGGGAGTTGTTGGGAACTAAGATCTTCTTATCTCTTTTGAGCCAATCTCTAATTCCTTGCATGGAATATCAGCAACTTCATCATTTGAAGATTTGATGATGTTCATGACTTAGATTGTTTTGTCTGTAATGTAATTTATTCATAATATGTAGTTTCAATGGGTATCAGGTTAATCTTGCATATCAATCTGGTATGATCTTCTCGGTGATTGATGGAAGAATGGGTTCTTATCCATCTGAGTGTGTGGAGAAGTTTGTGGCTTTGGCCCTCAAAAGTTGCCAAGATGAGACAGATTCTAGACCTTCAATGGCAGATGTGGTTCGTGAACTTGAAAACATATGCCTGATGATGCCAGAGTCTGACATGGGAGTCTCAGAATCCATTGACACTGTAGCTGGAAAGATGGCTCCAGTCACTCCATCAAGTTCTGTGGTGAAGAATCCCTACGTGTCATCAGATGTTTCTGGTAGTGACCTTGTTAGCGGAGTGGTTCCCACCATTACACCCAGATGAATGAAGGTGGAAGCTATTTTCTTGGTGAATGTTGGACCATAATTTCTACTTTCTTGGTTGTTTTGTCTTGTCTTTTCATATCATGTGTAGAACACAGAAATGGTTAGATAAGCCCTTACTCGTTTGCTAGCTTCTAACATATAGTAAGGGTCTGCTCTGCTTCTCCATTTCGTATTTGATTTTAAGGAGGTTAGTTAATAATATTTTGAATTTTATTTTATATATATCTTAATGTATATTATTAATACAAACAAGAAAAACTATCCGGTTACGTCCGGATTATAAATATTTTTATTTGGATGAAATATAAATTATATAAATTATATAAAATTTTAAGTTAATAATAAAAAATAATTTTTTTTTTTTTGGAAAATATAATCTTTTGAAAAAAAATAAATTACTATTACTCAAAATGTGTCACCTAATTGTAATTGGATAAATATTGGTTTTTATTTTAAATAAAGGAGATTTGTTTAAAATATATATATATATATAAATTAAATCAAATTTAAAAAATCAGTCGATGTAATATTTACTTATGAAATTAAAGCTTACTATTATCATAAGCCATTCAACTTAATTTTTTAAGAAAAATATCAATAATTTTAATATGATAGAAGGGGTATTATAATAATTTTGATTAATAATAAAAGAAGGGTATTTTGTAATTATGGTTGCAAGAATATTATAATGATTTCAATCAATTATGATAAATGAGGTATTTTAATAATTATATTAAAAGGGATATTATAATAATTTTAGTTAATTATACTAGTAGTATTAAAGTTGATTTAGATGTGTGTCGTTTAATTGTCAAACAATTAGATAGATATTATGATAATTTTTAAATGATCACTTTCATATAATTAAATGGACGTAAAAATTTAATACATAGTTATGAAGCAATAAAAAGTGTATTTTCGTAATTTTGACAAATAAAAATATTTTCGTAATTATGCTAAGAAAGGCATTATAACAATTTTGACAATTAATGGTAGAAAAACATCTTCGTAATTATGGTTGTAAAAGTATTATATTAACTTTGATTATTTATGGTAAGAGGGGTATTTAAATAAATATAATAAAAGTGACATTATAGTAATTTTATGTAATCATAGAAATAGAGGTGTTACAATATATTTAAATGAATGTAATTCAATCGTCAAATAATTAAAAAGGTATTATAATTATTTTTAAAATGATTAATTTCATATTATTATATGAATATCACAATTTAATGCATAATTATTGTAGACACCGATTTTATCCGGGTATACTGTTTTATTTTAATAATAATAATATTTAACAAAACAAACAAAAAATAATGAGAATAAAATGTGTGCATAAACATGAAAATATTTTGCATGGCATACATGACATTTTCTTACGAAAAATAAATTCGAGCCTCCAAATATGAGATTCTAAAAGTATTTCGAGTAGAGATGCTTTAAGAAATCTCTAGGTGAGAAAGAGTTCTTTTAATGTTACCAACGTACTGAAACATTTTAAGAATTATTTTAATAAAAATGTTTTAATTTATTCTTCTTGAGAATAATTTTTTTTAACATGACATTTTCTTACGAAAAATAAATTCGAGCCTCCAAAGATGAGATTCTAAAAGTATTCCGCGTAGAGATGCTTTAAAAAATCTCTAGGTAAGAAAGAGTTCTTTTAATGTTATCAATGTACTGAAACATTTTAAGAATTATTTCAATAAAAAGGTTTTAATTTATTTTTCTCGAGAATAAATTTTTTTAATAAATAAAAAAATCAAGAAAATTATTTTTCGAACACCGAAAATTGGATTATTTTTATCAAAATCAAAAGGATAACACGTTAATTGATACCGTTTTTAACGGGTACTGTGAGGGTGCTAATCCTTCCCCACACGTAACCGACTCTCGAACCCAGACTGTTGCGCAGATCCTAAAATTATCTTTTTAATAAATTTTAATTAATTTTAAGATTTCATTAAAAATATATGTTTTAATAGGTGACCAATCGCACCTAGCCAAAAAAGATTGGTGGCGACTCCGTTATTTTTTTATTTTGTTTTCAAATTCGTCGGACGGACACAAAACCGTTACGACAATTATAAAACAATCAAGAGAGCAATTTTGCAATTAGATTGAGAATGTATTTTGGTAATTTTGATCAATTATCATATGACATATATTTTCATAATTATAATAAAAGGGGCATGCATGAAATAATCAAAAAGACATTTTTTTTTGTGATTATGATTATGATGTATTATAGTAATTCAAGCTAATTGTGATACGAGAGGTATTTCGTAATTATGATAAGATGATATTTTTGTAATTATGACTAAAAGGTATTAAAGTAATTTTGACAAATTATAATATGAAGGGTATTTTTGTAATTATGTAAGAAGATATTTATATAATTATGATTATAGGGCATTAAAGTAACATTGGTCAATTATGGTAAAAGGGGTATTTTAGTTATTATGTTAATAAGAGCATTATAGTAATTTTACTTAATCATAGAAATAGGAATATTATAGTCAATTTAGATGCATGTAATTCAATTATCAAGTAATTAAAAGGGCATTCTAATCATTTATAAGGGGATTAATATTATATTATTATAATAATATTAAATTTTAAAACGTAATTATGAAGTAATCAAAATGATATTTTCATAATTATGCTTAAAAAATATTATAGTAATTTTGATCAATTATAATATGACGAGTATTTTTGTAATTATGATTAGAGGGTATTATAGTAATTTCAACTAATTATAATATAAGAAGTATTTTTTTTAATTATAGTGAGGGTATTTTTGTAATTATGATTATAAAGTATTATAATAATTATGGCAAACTATAATGCGAGATGTGTTTTCGTAAATATGATAAGAGAGGCATTATAATCATTTTGACAAATAAGGGTAGGAGGTTATTTTCATAATTATAATTATAGGGACATTATAATAATTTTTGCAAATTATGATAAGAATGATATTTTAATAATTATGTTAAGATATGCATTATAATAATTTTAATTAATCATTGAAATAAAGCATCATAGTTAATTTAGATGCATATAATTCATGTGAAATAATTAAAATGGCATTATGATCATTTTTAAGAAAATTAAGTTTGCACGTGACATCAATAATGATAAATATTTATGAAAAAATTTTATATTATAAATTAGAAAAATAAAACGAAAATGGAAAAAAATTCAAATATGAAGTCAACACATTTACTTATATAATTTTCTTTAAAAATGATCACATAAAAAAAATCAAACGTGTATTTTTAATAACAATATTGAATAGCCTATATTAAAAAAGGTCAAAATATAAAAAATCATGCAATTCAATTATCAAGTAATTAAAAAGATATTTTTGATAATTTTTAAAAAATTGAGTTAACATGCCATATAAAAAATGGTGAGTTTTTATAAAAAATTTCATATTATAAATGAAAAAAAAATTCTAATGTAAAGTCAACACATACACAAATATGATTTTTTTTTAAATGATCAAAGTAAAAAAAATCAAACATATATTTTTATTAATAATTTTAAGCTGCTCATATTAAAAAAGTCAAAATATAAAAAAGCTATTTAATATTAAAAAAAGAATAACAAATCAAACAACTTGATATGTTGTATATCAAAATGGATCTCATAAAAAAATTTAAATAAAATAATATTTATAAATTGAGTAAAATTAAAAAAAAAAATTAAAAAAATATTATGTACCCTTAATAGTAAATAAGTTTTAAAATCAAATCAAAATGAAAAAATAAATTTGGTTTGAAAAAAAAAAGGAAGAAGTAAAAAAAGTAAAAAAGAGAAAAATGAGCACAAGTGAGTTCCAAAAAATTTTTTTTTTTTAAATATTGAATATAATAAAAAAGAAAGAAATTTAAAAAATAGCGTGAAAAAAATTAAAACCAAAATCTAAATTTAAAAAATATGGCCACATCTTTAAAAAAAAAAGTGTGGGTACCACTAATAAAAAAATAATAATAAAAAGGATTGACTGAAAAAATGGGTCCATATCTTTATAAAAAAGTATGTAGGCCTCACACTCTTTTAAAAAAATATAAATAAGGTCCAAAAAAATTTATATATATGATATATATATATAATACTAAAAATAATTTACAAAATTATAAAATTTATCGATTCATAAACAAATATAGAACGTAAATATAATATATTAAATAAATAGTTTTTTTAAATTTATGAATTATATAAAAAACATAAATAAATCAATTGCTAAATAACATATTTTTCATCAAAATAATAAAAAAACCATTAAAAGAATAAAATTAAAACTTTGAGTTCAAAAGTTAATAATTTTTTAACTTTTTAATAAGTGATTCAAAATTAACTTTTGTGTTAAAAAATTGCATTATAACGTGAGAAAAAAATTTAAAATTAAATTAAAAGTGAAAATTATATAGAAAGAAGTTGTGATTAATTAAAAATTTGAAAAACATGTTTGATATTTAACTATAAATTTGGAATCTTATAAGGAAATTAGAAAATCAATTTGATTTTTGTTAAATTACTATGATTATGATGGTAAATGATTTACGCTTCACGATTCTTATAACAAATCTCTTGTTTTGAAGAATTTATAAGTAATAATTGATTGATATAATAAATAAATAAATAATAATATGATTTTACTCATTCTAAAATTATAATGCATAAACTAGGTATGCATAAAGAGATGCGCGCCCCACCTCTCTCCCATGTTATTAGGTTTTATAAAATTTTGATGAAGCTAAAGCACCTCTAACTTATATAACCATTCACCTCGGCTCAGCTCTCTTGTTATTTCTTTGTATGATGTTTATTAACCTCAATAGATGGAAGAACGCTTAAGCATTTAACTCGATAATAAGTTCATTTTATTTTTATTCAATAAGTTATGTGTGAATTTTTTAAAAAAATTAATGTGTCGAGCAATATTTAGATTACAGTAAAATATTCGTTATAATTTTTAAATTTTAAAAATATCATATTTAGTCTTTAAATTGTGATTATTTATTAATATGATATTTATTTTAATTTAATTAATTTTAAATGATGATATATAATAAATAAATAATTTTTTAAAATATATTAATAATTAATATATTTGTAATTTAGATATCATATTCTAAAATTTTTTAAATTTAAAAAACACCATTAAATATTTCACATCAGTACTAATTTTGGTTCATAAAATGCTTGAATTAATTAATAATAGAGAAGATTATGATAAGATGGTGCTAGAAAAAACCAAAATATTATACTGCTCAAGTATTTATATAGTACCAATAATAAAAAGAAAAAATAATTTAAAATTTTGGTAAAGTCTGGTCCAACCCAGAACTCACATTAGTTGGTCTAACAAACAAACAGCTATGGCCCAATAGTTGTGGGCTGAAGCAAAAGTAAAAAGGAAAATAATGACGGCATGACGCAATCGCACACGTATGAGGCCGCGTTGGACGTATTAGTTTTAGCTAGGGTGTCTGACCTGACCTCCTTACCAAACTATAAGTACACCTTTTCCTCTCATTTATTTGTCTCACAATTCTCTACGGTTTCTAATAGTTTCAGTTCCAAACGCAGATTTTCAAAGATCTACCGCCATGGGGAGGAGTGAGTATCTCTCTCTCGTTTTGATTTTGAATGTGTAATTGGAAATGAATGATTGCTCAACTTTCTTAAGTTTCATGTTAGGGTTTATATGTTTGCTTAGAGAGCATGGATGGATGTTTTATTTTTCTTTTTTTTTTTTTTAAAGAATGAATAATGACGGTTTATCTTTCTATATGGTCTGTTACATCTTTGATTGGATGTGCCAAACCAATGAGACTGGTGATTTTGTGTTTAAATTAGAAATTTATGCCCGCTTTTACCTTTACCCGTGTTGGTTACATTTTCTTCTATCCTGCAATACCACACCAATGTTTCTCCTGTTTTCATTTTCGGACTTGTGGGTGAAATCTTAATGAGATGACGGTGTCGCTGAATTCTGTGACTAAATGGATGGATTGTCTGCAGTTAAATGTTTTTAATTTATTTGCCATCTTTTAATTAGGGATATTTTTACTCATCTGCTGTTTGTTGATGTATCCTATGTAATGAATAAAATTATTTCAAACTGCCATGACCCTACCTTCACATTTGGGAATATATCCCCCCTGTAAACATTGAAAATTTTCTATACTCATGTTTCCTTGTTATTTGTTCATCTATCTTCTTCGCAATGTGCTATTTTTATTCTCCTTTTGTAATCTTGCTGTTTCCCTTGAACTATCCCTTTTTTCTTTACTTCTCAAGGGTTCTGTTTTTTGCTTCCACTTTTAATTATATTGCTTCTAGGCCGCCTTGGTAAAGAACTTGTGGTACTTGAATGATTTTCCCTTGTGGAATAATGACATGTTCATTGCCATTTCTTAAAAAGAAAATTGATAAAATGTTGTGGCTGATCTATCAATAGCTTAACTGATTTAGGTGGGAAATGCATTTCTAAATAAAATTTTATGACGTGAAGGGATCTGTCTGCATGTTTTAAAACCATTTAGCAAATAAAGTTTCCCACTTTCACTGTCCTTACTCAGGGGATCTGAGTTTAGGTTTGCAGCTAATGCTTGGCTTCGTGGATTAATCTTTCAAATATTGCCTGACATTTTAACGGATTTTCTAATAGAATTCAGGATATGAAATTTGTTGATTTACTATAGCAAACTTCTCTAATTAAAAGTTTAATGGTTTTTTGGTTTGCAGGACCTGCAAAGTGTTATCGTCAGATAAAAAATAAGCCTTACCCAAAGTCACGGTATTGCCGTGGTGTTCCTGATCCAAAGATCAGGATTTATGATGTGGGGATGAAAAGGAAAGGTGTGGATGAGTTCCCTTTCTGTGTGCACCTGGTATCTTGGGAGAAAGAAAACGTCTCTAGTGAAGCTCTGGAGGCTGCTCGAATTGCTTGCAACAAATATATGGCCAAGTTTGCTGGAAAGGATGCTTTCCACTTGCGAGTCCGTGTTCACCCATTCCATGTCTTGCGTATCAACAAGATGCTTTCCTGTGCTGGAGCTGATAGGCTTCAAACTGGTATGCGAGGTGCTTTTGGCAAGCCACAGGGCACTTGTGCTAGAGTAGCCATTGGTCAGGTTCTCCTTTCTGTTCGTTGCAAGGACAGCAACAGCCATCATGCACAGGAAGCCCTTCGCCGTGCAAAGTTCAAGTTCCCTGGTCGCCAAAAGATTATTGTCAGCAGGAAGTGGTATGTAATTCACTTGTCATAACTGCTTTTGTTCTTTTACGGTTCCTTTTTAAAATGATTTCATAATTTTTATCTTATGGTAATTATTTGGCATTCCTAGTGACTTGCTCTTTTCTAATATTCAGGGGTTTTACAAAGTTCAGCCGTACTGATTATTTGAAATACAAGTCAGAGAATCGGATTGTTCCTGATGGTGTTAATGCTAAGGTTAGTCTTGGATATATATCTTACTACTTTTTGCCCTTCTTGGTGTTTTTTATTAGGTTATAATGAGCTTATTTTGCATTGGGGGGCTTCTTGTTGGCAGGCAGGGAGTTTGTTAATTATATCTTACAATGAACTTATAAGACTTGTTTTCGGCCTTGCAGCTTCTTGGATGCCATGGACCTCTGGCGAATAGAGAACCAGGAAGAGCATTCCCGTCTGCTACTGCTACTGCTTAATATCTTAAGTTGCTCAAAATCTGAAAGTACTTGACCGAGTCTTAATAGTGTTTTGAGGCTTTATTTATCATTAATGCTAGTGCATGATGAAAGAACTTTTGTTTTGTTGAATAGAATAAATAGGCTTATCCTTCAAACTTTAACTCATGTCTTTGCTCAAAAAATCTGATAATTGTTCTATTACTTTCATTATACCGCGTTTCAAGTAACTCTACTTTTTTTTAAAGGTTAGCAATCACTTGGCAATGTTGTGTATTTTGCAACTTTTATATGCATGACGAGTATTAATTGTTTACGTTCTTGTATAATTCTCAGTTATGTATATTTTGCTACTCTGTGGTCTATACTCGGCTGTTGGGCAATTATTATTTTGATTAAAATTATGATTCAAAATTTATAGTTTTTAAGGCTCTGGCCGTGTGTTTTGATTCCTGGTCATAAAATCTGATCTACTTGTGTAGACACTAAATAAAAGAATAGTTGTCCAAAGAAATAATAATAGAAAACGACATTTGGCTCATAATATTAGTATCTAAAAGCGTACATTTCTGTGTTTTTCCACCCCCTTGTTCCTTTTGCCTCTATTAGCTTCCAATTGGTATAACATGATGATGGTGGCAAATTGCCAATGATAAAAAGGAAGACAAATGCCAATGATAATAGTAGTTTGCTTCATTTTTAATATATTAAATAATTTTTTTAAAAAAATATTTTTAAATTATGAATCTACCTTTAAACTGTTAATTTTATATTTATTTAGTTCAAGAAAACATTATGTACATAAACCTTTTTAAATTCATGACTTTTAAAAGTATATTTCAATATCTTGTTAACTTATTCAAAAATTAATTGCCTAATATTTTTAAATTATTAAATTTTTTTGTTTTGGTGAATAAAATATTAAATATAATATAAGTAGTTTTAGAGCAGTTTTTAGCAAAAAGTTACGACTGATAATGCGAGGAGAATATTAATAAAATAGCATTCTTGCTCCAACTTCCTGCCATGGTCGCGTGCAAATAGGAGTAATTTTTCATCTTATATATGTATATTTATTTAATACATTCATTTTACACACTTATGTAATATAACAAATAGAGTTAGTAAGTAATAATTGATTGATATAATAAATAAACAAATAATAATACGATTTTAATCTTTTTAAAATTATAATACATAAATATATACCCATGATCATAAATATTAAAACAATGCTAAATAAACAAAATTCTTAATGTGACTCTCAACAGGTTAATAGATTTTAATTGCCACAAAAAAAAAAAACTTTATAATACCTTTTTATTGGTTTTTCGCACCTATGTCATTCATATTTCAGAATGTTATTAATTAATATAACTAAATCCACCAGACTTAATGCATTCATATTAAAAACAGAGCTTATAAAATTATTTGACTTTTTTAACATCCACAAAGGTTCTTTAAATTTTAAGAGGTCAAAAATCCCTTTTTAACTTGTATAACCATCCATCTCTACCTCATGTTATTACTGGTTTTTAAAATTTTTGAAAGTTCAAAACCCCATCTGATTTCTATAAACCATCCGCCTCTGCTTAGCTCTTTTGTCAAGTACCGCAACATCTGATTCACTTATCCAACCAAATATCAAATTAAACTCAACAAATTAAAAATATAAAAATGTTAGCGATTATGCATTCGTTAATTATTTGTTTGATGTTTATGAATCTCAACAGATGGAAGAGCACTTTGGTATTGACTCAATAATAAGTAAATCTTATTTTTATTCTTTGTTTGATGTTTATGAAAGAATGCTTTGGCATTTGACGGGAAGTAAATCATATTTTTATTCAAAGAGCTAAGTGAGAATTTCTTAAAAGAGTTAATGTCTCCAGCAATGTTTAAATTAAAATAAAATATTTATTATGATTTTTAATATGATATTTGAATTAATATGATATTTATCTTAATCTAATTAATTTTAACTAATTATATATGATAAGTTGACAAATTTTTATATACGTATTAATTAATAAATTTATAATTAAATATTATATTAAAATTTTTTAAAATTTAAAAATTATATTAAATATTTCACGTCAGTATTAATTTAATAGGAGAGAAGATTATGCTAAGATGGTGCTAGAAAAAATCAAATTTCCTACCGTTCAAGTATTTATATTACTGATAATAAAAGAAAAAGGAATTAAAAATATTCCTAAAGTCTGGTCCAACCCCGAACTCCCATTAGTTGGGTCAAACAAGCAAACAGCATTGGCCCAATGGTGGTGGGCTGAAGAAAAGGGCAAAAAACAAAAATGACGGCATGACGTAATCACACACGTATGAGGACGTGTTGAACGTGTTAGTTTTAGCTAGGGTTTCTAACCTGACCGCCTTACCATACTATAAATAGAGCTTTTCCTCTTTTTCTCTTTCAATGTTCTAGGGTTTCCATCAGTTTCAGTTGCAGCCGCAGATTTTCAAAGATCTACCGCCATGGGGAGGAGTGAGTATCTCTCTCCCGTATTGTATTTGAACGTAATTGGAAATCAATGATTGCCCAACTTTCTTTGGTTTCATACTAGGGTTTATATGGTTGCTTAGAGAACATCGATGGATGTTTAGTTTTTTCTTTTTTAAGAATGAATACTGATGGTTTATTTTTCTATTTGGTCTGTTACATCTTTGATTGGATGTGCCAAAACAATGAGACTGGTGATTTTATGTGTTTAAATTAGAAATATATGCCTGCTTTTACTTTTACCTCTGCAATCTTGCAATACCACACCAATATCTCTCCTTTTTTCATTTTAGGTCTTGTGGGTGAAATCTTAATGAGATGATGGTATCGCTGAATTCTGTGACTAAATGGATGGATTGTCTGCAGTTAAATGTTTTAAATTCATTTGCCATCTCTTAATTAGGGATATTTTGGCTCATCTGCTGTTTGTTGATGTATCCGATGTGATGAATCAAATTATTTCAAACTGCCATGACCCAACCTCCGCATTTGCGAAGATGTCCCCCCTGTAGACATTGGAAATTTTCTATACTTGCGTTTCCTTTTTATTTGTTCGTTTATCTTCTCAATATACATTTTTTATTTTCCTTTTGTAATTGTGCCTGTTTCCCTTGAACTATACTTTCTTTCTTTACTTCTCAAGTGTTCTGTTTTTCTGCTTCTGTTTTTCTGCATCCGCTTTAATTATGTTGCTTCTAGGTCTGCCTTAAAGAACTGGCTGTACTTAAATGATTTTCCCTTGTGGAATAATGATATTTTCATCACAATTTCTTGAAAAGAAAATTGATAAATTGTTGTGGCTGATCTATCAATAACTTAATTGATTTAGATGGGAAATGCATTTCAAAATAAAATTTTGTGATGTGAAGGGATCTGTTTTGTGTTTTAAATCCATTTAGTAAATGAAAGTTTCACACTTTCACTGTCCTTTCTGCTAATGCTTGGCATTGTGGATTAATCTTTCGAATATTGCCTGCCATTAAACCACTTAATGGAATTTTTTTAACAGAGTTGTGGGTATGAAATTTGTTGATTTACTATATTAAACTTCACTAATTAAAATTCTAATGGTTTGTTGGTTTTCAGGACCTGCAAGGTGTTATCGTCAGATTAAAAACAAGCCTTACCCAAAGTCACGTTATTGCCGTGGTGTACCTGATCCAAAGATCAGGATTTATGATGTGGGGATGAAAAGGAAAGGTGTGGATGAGTTCCCTTTCTGTGTGCACCTGGTATCTTGGGAGAAAGAAAACGTCTCTAGTGAGGCGTTGGAGGCTGCTCGAATTGCTTGCAACAAATATATGGCCAAGTTTGCAGGAAAGGATGCCTTCCACTTGCGAGTCCGTGTTCACCCATTCCATGTCTTGCGTATCAACAAGATGCTTTCCTGTGCTGGAGCTGATAGGCTTCAAACTGGTATGCGAGGTGCTTTTGGCAAGCCACAGGGTACTTGTGCTAGAGTAGCCATTGGTCAGGTTCTCCTTTCTGTTCGTTGCAAGGACAGCAACAGCCATCACGCACAAGAGGCCCTCCGCCGCGCTAAGTTCAAGTTCCCTGGACGCCAAAAGATTATTGTCAGCAGGAAGTGGTATGTAATTCACTTGTCATAACTGCATTTATTCTTTTACGAATCCTTCTTTTTAAAATGATTTCATGCTCTTTTATCTTATGGTAATTATTTGGCATTCCTAGTGACTGGCTCTTTTCTAATATTCAGGGGTTTTACAAAGTTCAGCCGTACTGATTATTTGAAATACAAGTCAGAGAATCGGATTGTTCCTGATGGTGTTAATGCTAAGGTTTGTCTTGGAAGTTAAATCTGACTACTTTTTCCCCTTGGTGTTGTCTATTGGGTTGTAATGAGCTTATTGGGCTTCTTGTTGGCAGGCAGAGAGTTTTTTAATTATATCTTACAATGAACTTATAGTACTTGTTTTCGGCCTTGCAGCTTCTTGGATGCCATGGACCTCTTGCGGATAGGGAACCGGGAAGAGCATTCCCGCCTGCTGCTGCTTAAGATCTTAAGTTGCTCTAAATCTGGAAGTACTTGGCCGAGTCTTAATTGTGTTTTGAGGCTTTATTTATCATTAATGTTAGTGCGTGATGAAAGAACTTTTGTTTTGTTGAACACTTAATTGATCTATTACTTCCATTATACTGTGTTTCAGGTAATTCACCTTTTTTTTTAATGGTTCGCAATCAATTAGCCATATTTTGGATTTGGTTGTTTACGATCTCATGTAATTCTCAGTTATGTATATTTGGTTAGTTGTTAGGCAATTATTATTTTGATTAAAATAATGATTCAGAAATTACAGGTTTCAAGGCCTTGGCCTTGTATTTTGATTCATCATCGTAAGTCTGATCTTCATAAACACAATGAAAGAATAGTTGTCAAAAGAAGTAATAATAAAAAATGACATTTGGTACTACTAATAATAGTACCTAAAAGCATACGTTTTTTTCCTCCCCCTTAATCCTATTGCCTCTACTAGCTTCCGATTGGTATAACATGATGATGGTGCCAAATTGCCAATCATAATAGTAGTTTGCTTCAGTTTTAATATATTAATTAATATTTTTTAAATTCTGATTCCATGGTGGATAAGTTCCCTTTGTGTGCGCACCTCGTATCTTGGGAGAAAGAAAACGTCTCTAGTGAAGCTTTGGAGGTTGCTCGAATTGCTTCCAACAGATATGTAAGTTTGCAGGAAAGGATGCCTTCCATGCGAGTCCGTTCATCCGTTCCATGTCTTGCGTGTCAACAAGATACTTTCCTTTGCTGGAGCTACTAGGCTTCAAACTGGCATGCGAGGTGCTTTTGGCAATTACAGGGCACTTGTGCTAGGGTACACTGGTCACGCTATCCTTTTCGTTTGTTGCAGCGATATTACACTTATAAATTATTTTAATTTCATATCTTTCAAACGTTAATTCTAATGTCAAATTAATTGCTTCAAAGATAAATTGATTAATACTTTTTAAATATTAAATTTTTGTTTTGGTCAATAAAATAGTAAATATAATATAAATAGTTTTAGAGCAGTTATTAGCAAAAAGTACAAGTAAAAATGGGAGGAAAATATTAATAAAGTAGCATTCTTGCTCCAACACCCCACCATTGTCCCATGGAATGAGGAGTAATTTTTCATCTTATGTATCCTTTCACAACGAGAAATAAGAAAGAAAGCCCATAAGCCCAAAATTATAATTTGTAAGTGAAGTGATAGGGATTATGGATCCATCCAGTGAGAGTAAATAGTAAAAAAAAATAGTAGTGCGGTAAGTAATGTGTGATTATACAGTGTATGTGAATGGGCCTATGGGCTTCTGTAAGATGCAAGTGAAGTAGAAATGGGGAAATAGGTGTAGAATTGGATTAGAAATTAGATGATAATTGGTGGGCGGTGAGGGTTGACGTCGTATTGCTGAGTGGCTGAGTAACCAGAAAACAGTGTGAAACAGGTTTTTAAGGGAAACTTCGAAATTGAAAGAAATTTCCTTTCGGCCTTCGGGAATTGGGAGTAAAAATATAGATTGGGACTTGGGAGATTGAAGCAGGAACTAAAAAAGTAGAGTAAATGGATTGAGCAAAGAAACAGGAATAGGAAATGGCTTACAGAAGGAGGCAGCAGCAGCAGGGAATCTCGACATCAGCAGCAGCAGCAGATGATTTGGTAGATGTAGAAGTGGATGCGGCCAAAGCCATAAGGGCATCTTCCGCCCACAAAGATTCTTCTCTCTCTTCCGCTTACGGCTATGGTTCCCTTCATTCCTCTTCTGCCTCTCCTCTCTACGCCGCCACCGCTACACCCACCCCCAAGGTTTTTTTTTTCTTCTTTCTGTTTGAACTACGTTGTATTTCCGTGCATATTATAATCTTTTTCCTAATTGTTCTGTAAAAACCCCCAACCTTTGTAACGGGTATAACTGGCTGTGACTCCAGGATTTCCCGTCCCACGAATACGAATCCATGAAAAGTTTAAATGAATCCAAGCAAGGATTTTGGGGTTCTCTTGCTAGAAAAGCTAAAGCCTTTTTGGATGATGATAATGTGCAACACGAATTTGAGTCCGATGGACGACCTAAATCAAAGCTGCCTCAGAGGCAAACGCCAGAAAAGGTCAGAATCCAACATTATGCTCTTGGTCGCTACAGTACGAAGCAGCAGCTTCTTGACACGCTTAATTTCCTTTTCCGTTCCAATTTCTTACGGCTGTTTTACGTTTGATTTTTTTTTTTTGGGTTCTGATGATTGAGTCATATAATCACTTGTTCTAAATAAAACTTTCTCAAGTGTTGGAGCATTGTGTGAAATGTTTCTTTACTTGCTAACTTATGAGGTTTGGTTCTTCCTACAGTACCATAATATATACCAGTCACATGATAGGCAGCACAAAACAGACAATCCCACATTGCAGAGGCAGCACAAAACAGACAATCCCACATTGCAGAAGGGCCTAGGTGCAATTGCATCATCCCTGAATTACATTGGTAATGCTGTTGAGGTCAGTTATTAAATCCCCTTACTTTTTGTTGGTATTAAATATATAAATATTCCTAGTGTGAGTTAGCATTTATTTTATAAATTGGTTGTAAATAATTACAAAGGAAAAAAATTTGAAGGGCTGTTATGCTCTCTTTGGCACTTTTGATCTATTTAAACTATTTCATATGACACATTTCTTGGTAGCCAAATGTTCACCGCTTGTCAATCTATTTACATTTTCCCTGTCTTAGAACTTTCATGTCTCTCTTGTATGTTGAAATTGTTTACTAACCTTTAGTTATTCATTCTTCTTTGCTTTTGCATTTCAGGAGGGTCTTACAATTGTGGAGAACCGGACTGCAGGCATCATTCAAGAAACCCGCAAGCACATAAGGAAAAAGCCTAGTGGTTCTGGGGCACAAAATCAGGCTGCTAAACAGCCACAAATGCAGCACCATGTACGAACACCGGGGCAAGCTGATCAAGAAATTCAATTGAAGGCATCTCGCGACGTAAGGTGGCAGCTGTGTCACTGATTCATATGATGGATGTATTTTTCTGTGTGCGTTGTTCTTAACCTGTGATTTTCTAGCTCAAGAAGCCTCATTACCAGATTGGTTTAACAATATAAAAGTGATGCAAATGTTTTGAATGTGCATAAGAATATGAGATTGTTCCTTCTTCCTTGTAATGAATTTCTTATATTTGATGTCACCGTTTGGCAAGGATGTCTTGAAACCTTTTTCAAAAGCTGTGTATTAGTTAAGTTATAGTGGCAAATATATAAGACCAGGAACCATATAAAATAGAATACAGAATTTTCACTTTTCTTCATGTGGAAGATGGGTGTGGTTTTATGGAGGATGTGAAATAAATTGGTGTGATCTTTATCTCTACGTAATAGCTTTTCATTGAAAATTGGATGCATGATTTAGCTCTTTAATTTTATAATAGGTTGCAATGGCTATGGCTGCCAAGGCAAAGCTTCTTCTTCGAGAGTTAAAAACTGTCAAAGCTGATTTGGCTTTTGCAAAGGAGAGATGTGCTCAGCTGGAGGAGGAAAATAGAATCCTTCGTGAGAATCGTGAAAGAGGAGACAACCCAGAAGATGATGAGTTGGTATTCAGTTTCCTCATCATTGTATCCTCTTATATTTATATTCAATTTATGGTTTTACTGCTCAGCAGGATCTGAAAGTCTTCTTTGTTTGGGATAGGGTTAAAATTTACCATTTTATTTAGAATGATAGATCAATTTATCGCTGGTTTTGGGTGAGTGCAATTTTAACATTGTACTTTTAATTTGGTTAAAAAATGGTCAAAAGTTAATCATCCAGAATATTAGATGGAATATTCCTTGCCATTTTTAAACCAAATAAAATATGCAGTTAATACTGAACCTGATTTTCTGCCACAATAAGATGTTTGATAGAAGCTGTGTGTATCATTTTCTGGTACCTTCCTCTTCTGCTACGTTGAAGTTGTGCTGCGTGTTACCATCTTACAAAATGTTGCTTGCATGCAGCATGAATGCCTTCTATGGCATAGATAAGCCACATTGGCTTGCAGCACAAAGTTAAGCTCTAAAATGGAGTCAACATAATTAAACTTTCTGGCTAAGCTTTTCTTTGAGATCTTCTTATATGTTAATTCCATTAACATGGTTAGAGTTTTTCTTTGTGTGGATTGAAAGTGATAATGGAAGCAATTCAGTTTTCAACATGTAAACCATTCCAAAATTTTGATTCTTTTCTATTTCCACTTTCAGATACGTCTTCAACTTGAGACGCTGTTGGCAGAGAAGGCACGACTGGCTCATGAGAATTCTATCTATGCACGTGAGAATCGCTTCCTGAGGGAGGTTGTTGAATATCACCAACTCACTATGCAGGATGTTATATATTTGGATGAGAGCACTGAAGAAGTCACTGAAGTTTACCCTATCAAGGTACCATCATTACCCAATATGAACTCCATGCCTGCTACATCAAGTGCATTACCATCTGAGTCATCTCTTGACACAAGCCTGCAAATAACTCGGAATATCTCTGTCTGCCCTGTGCCACCCCCGGAGTTTGCAGAAGGTTCCCAAAGTTCCACCCAGCCAAGCTCTCAAGTTCATCTTTAGGTGGCAAAGTATGCTAAATAGACATCCAAACTTTCGGTTTGGCCTCATTCCTCGTTTAATATATATTATACATTTATGAAGAATTAAGATGTTAACAATAGTCTTTGATTCACCTTTCTTATTGGCATTTTCCTGAATTGTTTAATTATGATCGTTCCCGTCTTGGTTGGTATATGGGGTTCTATAACGTTTCGTTGTGTATTTTAAGCCCTTTGGCTTGATGAATTGATGGTCTATTTCTGAAAGATATTGTGGTTTTATGCAGTGATAGAAACAAACTCAAGCTATTATTATGCTGAACAATAAGGTTTGAAATGCAGTTTCTCTGAGTTTCTTCTATCATTTTGATTGATTTTGGTTGTTAAACGTACGTGAGCTGGTACTGATGATAAGGACTGAACATCATGACCATAAGCTCTCTATAGCTGCAGCATTTAATGCTATGATGTAGTTTGGCAGTTTGGCGTATGGCCATGCATAAAGCCTTGATTGATTCTTTTTTTTTTTCTTTTAACACAATCGATTATCAAGTGCAATGGTGGCATCCATTTTGGTTCAGTGCTGGTTATAACTTGTGAGATTAGATGACAAGAGGACCAGAACAATCATGTTAAATGATCAAAATCTATCTCACAAAAGTTATTCAGCGTATAAATTTATTTCATAGCAGCTAATAGCTGCAAATATATGGACATATAGTTGAACCCCTAACGTTATTGGGTCCTCCAAATTACTACCGCTTTACACGAAAACAGCAAAGCAACTTATATTTACCGGTGAAGCCGGGCCATAGAAGGAGAGATCATATGGAATGGCGTCTGGTTCATAACAACCGGCAAACTTTTAGAACAACTGGAATGCTAGATTAGTTGATCCATCAGCATATGATCTGATACCGTCTGGTTTGACCAATCTCCTACACAATGGGCACGTCCTTTCTCGTTCAAACCTAAAATCACGCATGATACATTCCTCTTGAGAACACAAGTAAAAAGACCAACACATAAGTGTATGACCTACAAACTGTTGGAAACGGAGGCAAAAATTAATTTGCGAGCATATAAGAGTTCAGATTTAGGGCTGCTGCAGCCACAAATTTAGTTTTCTTGCAGTAAGTATGTAAGGTTAGCTCATGCAACTGTGTGAAGCGGTAAGTATGCAAAGATTGTTAATGTTCAACAAAATGCAATTTTAATATTCATGAAATTTAAATGAGTTCAACAAACATTGACAAAAGGTTTTGGAGCAACTAGTTAAAATTATCCTTCACAAATTGTAAAATTCATTCTTCTCTCCATTGGAATTGTAACATCTGATGTATGCTTTGCAGTTTGAAGCCTCCATTGGAATACTGTTTACGTAGTTTATATCCATCTTAAACTCAACATGCACTACTGACATGACTTGGTTTAGAAACCATGGCCATGTATGTTTCTACGGTTGAATATACCACATAATTAGGTGTTATTTATCTTAAAGTTCTCAACTCTGAAGCAGCTGCAGAAATCAAACATATGTTGCATTGAGAAGCAAAAACCTTCAAAATCATTATCACAAATACTGTTCTACATGCCTTAGGTTTGCAAAGGTGAAGAGTACTCCGTATTCTTTTATGCAGATTTAGGTTAACGCATTGATGAGTGGAAAGAAAGTTGTGTTTTGTGTGTCTAATAGAAGTATTGATCTTCATATAGATAAAATGGAAGTGAAGAAATAACCATTCTGACACACAGTCTTCACAGAAGATGTGTTTACAGCGAAGTAAAATTGGAGCGTGCATCTTCTCCTGGCAAATAGCGCAGAGATCCCCTGCTGCCTTGACCTGCGCTCACTTGTTAACATTTATATGCAAGTACAGCAGAAGAAACATTTACATATAATTGAAAGATCAGATCCATAAAGTATCAGAAGTGAATATGGCAGCTGCCACTATCAAGTCAGACACTTTGTCAATGATGTTCGGTCTTATTTTCCTTTACTTTTCTATAATTGTTTCTACCTTAAGTGTTGTATCTAGTGGTGCAAATTCAAAAGGGAAAGGTATAATAAGTGGTGATAAACATCAATCCAACATCGATTAAATTTGACGTATCTCGGCCTCCCACTTGTTAGTCCACATTGGTTTATTTTTTAGGACCAAGGATATATAAAGACTATATAAAGGCCTGGGAGGGATACCTAAATTTGTTTTTATCCACATTTAATAAGTTGCAAAGATGAAGCAAACAAACTTTAGACAATAAAGGCCAAAGTTGGCCTAAAGCAGTCTAATTTTGAAAATCTCAAGAGCATAGCTGGAGACTCGGAAAACTATAACCTTCACCAAGAATTCTAATTAAGTCCATCCAGAATTACCAGGCTAACACCTTACACAGAGAGCCTAAAATGGTTCTGGATATAATGTCAAGGGTAGTTGGTACTTTGCAACAAAGGCTATATCCCTAGGGGAGATAAGCAGATTTGATCAAACTGTGCGGGTGAGATCGAAGTGCTGAAGCATGTGTGGATAAGGTGACAGTTCGATGCAGTAACTTTGTAGCCAAAGTCATAGTTAGGGGAGAGAGATGAAAATTTTTGGTATTACTGCTCAATAAAGACCCACTAACCTGCTCAGATGTGGCACGAGATCCATAATGCACCTCTGGATTTGATAAGACCCTCGATGCAGCAAAGAATAATTGAACCTTGATATTACAGTAATGTTCGTGAATAATGAGCTATAGATGGTGCTTTGCATGTGGTTTTTAAAGCATAAGCTTGATAAAGTTGTACGTCAGTGGATACCTTCTCTATACTGGATGTAAGCTTGAAGGTCAAGTACAACCCCGTAGTTAATGAAGAAAAAAAGCTGCCATATTTTTTGTCAAGAAAGAACCTATACCATACAGGTGTTGGCAACAAAGTGCGGTATAGCAACAGGAAATACTCAACAAGAGTTAGCATTTGACCCTGCAAAGCCCTCATATTCTAATTAGAGAAATTGATTTATAGGTGAGAGGGAAAATGCAAATATTCAAACTATATGAGTTATGATGTTGAATATTTAATCTTTAAATAACTAACCTGTTTACGGTAACTGTGGCCTTCGCTATTCTTGTAATGTATCAAAAGCACACATTTGAAGGCCATGGCTGTCTGCTGCACCATAACATCTGTAAATGGGAATATCCCATGCATGAGAATATGAAGGCATCACCAAAATAATGAAATCAAAGACGATAAGGAAGAACTTCCAACAAGAAGACCTGATAATTTTCTACTTACCAATACCATTCATTATTTATGACAAACATACAAGTTTCTATCATGTAGCAGTCATATATAGATATGTTAAGTGTCAACGGTAAATTGTTTAACCTATGATCCAAGCAAGGCAGCTTTGAAAATGTGAAACATCATAAATTGAACATATATATATATATATATATATATATATCTATATCTTTGTGTGTGTGTAATTGGAAACTTCCATAGCAGAAAACAAAATGCCAGCAGTATATATATGAAATTGAACTATCTATGGCCCTAGTTGTTTTTTCTTTGGACATCCAAAACTCAAGTATTTTATTTTGACTTAGGTTTGGTTATATCCTTCACAGAATAAAAATGATACTCTTTTGTTTATTGGAGCAAATTATAAAGGCATAAAACTAGGCAAACACAAGTTTTTCCAGCCATTTTGGAGAAAGAGATGGACTAGTAATGTTTACCATTCACCATGATGATAAATATTGAATGCCAGAAAGGGGGAATCTGCTTTGGAGGAAGAAAAATCAAAGGGTACAGAAGGTCGTCATTTCGATACCACCAATAAACAGATATCACATGGAGCATTAAACTGATTGCGATGCTCAGAAGAACATATATCCTTCTCTGCTCCTGCAGAAACAAGAACCTTATAAGCTCAGAGAAGAAATGCTTTATAAAGCCAATTTAACTTACTCTAAATTGAATCTAAAATCTGTCTGTAAGTGGAAAGCAAGATGCAAGATAGGGTACCTTTAATGCCGCCTGCTTCTGCAAGATATCATTTGATTTGAAGATGAGTGCAGCAATCCAGATTGCAGCAAAAAAGCCTGAAATTCGGGGCAGCAATAGAAAATTACAGGCTGAAGTAACTGATATCAATTTATTACTTTCACCCACATTCTAATTAAGGTTTTGGTGAGTGGGTGAGACAGAGAAAATTACCTTGCAAATGTTGTCGAATAAAAACAAGAAGAAGAAGCAAAAAAAAAGGAAGAATGTGCCCAATCCACCTAGCCAAGCAATGTACAACATATCCAGACTCCACATTGAGGTTTGCAATTTCACTACTTACACCAACATCAGTTAAGCCGGCTCCTTGTTCAGCAAGGTCAACTGATATGGAGTCCTGGTTCTCACCAGGTCCAACTCCAATTATCCCGATAGATACCTCCTGGTGGGCGGATTGTGCGTGAGAGTGATCATTAGCAATAGCAGCAGATGCAGAGGCACTGCTGCTTCCAAGAAGACCTGAATACTCCAAAATTGCAGCAAATGGAGTCTGTATGAAGCTGGTTGATGCCATCTCCCTACCATATCTTGCAGAATTATTACCACTATTAGTTGAATAAACATCCATTTTTCCCTCAATTCTTGTTCTCAGATCTGTCAGTCTGAAAACTGCAAGAAATGCGATGCTGAAGATGTGATTCTAACAAAATGGATAAATAAGTCAGAAAATCAGAAGTTGCTCAAATGAAACAAAAGTATATCCTGAGAGGCATATCAGATTGTCAGATTTTAATATGAGAGTTAAAAAAAGCGCCCTCTTCATTAGTAAGTCAGTTGGTTGCGTGTTGATGATTGAATGCAGGAATTTCCCCTCTCTGCAATTCGTTATCTTTCTTTGGTCTTTGTCAGGGTCAGTGTCTGGGCTTTCGGCTACGCGGGTTCAGAGATTAAATAAAACAAGCCTGTCAAGTATTTATTCCATTCAATTATATATATCTACATTATTATTATACATATACATCACAAAAGGAGGCCAGGGAAAGAAAAAAAGCCAGATCAATGCCAGATACAAGGAAACTGGAAGCGTCAAATACTCCAACTACCCTGTTATTTCCCCTGTACAACGTACATAGCATTATAGATAGATTAGTCTATGTCTTATCACTCACGTAAAACTCCTCTATTTCTCTCTCGTCAGGCACGGGGTCTGACTGATTGAGTCTGACTGATGTACACTTTGGCCAATCATCTGCAAGTAATTTGAACAACAAGAAACAATCATCATCTGTGCTTGAAATCAACTAATTTGCCTACTTGGTATCAAAAGAGACAGTCAAGGTCTCAAGGTTGTTATATCAAATGTTTTACTACAAATTCTCTATTCTGGAACAAGATTGTGTAGTAGAAAGCAGGGAGTTGCATTTGGATTTGGTTTGATTTTTAAATTAATTAATAATTACAATAATTTGATTTGTACTTATAGTGCGGTGAAAGATACTTGGGGTGTTGGATTCTTGTTCTATTTTTTCTACCAGGGAACTAGGATACAATTACTCCACCACAGCTAACCACTGCTTCCTTCTCGTGTAAATTCCTTTTGTATTAGTGCTACTGGTAGGGTACTCGCACTTTCGCTGCGAGTTCAATATGTTTTCCCATAACTGACAGTTGAATAATAAGATATTTGATAATAAATTTAAATAAATCTTATAATTCCATGAACTAGAGCAAAGAAATTATCATTGAGACTTATTTTCTCGTAAATGACGATTAAATATCTAAATTTTGGTTGTCCAAAGATATTTCTTTCTTTTATATGATAAAAACCTTCAACAATTTTTATTTTTTGCTGTCTATATAGTTTTATTAATACAAAATATAATTTAATTTTCAAATAACACTCACATCAGACAAAAAAAGTTCAAAAGAGACCTATAAATATATAATTGAGCAAACTTAGGATTTTGGCCCGCAATAGAAAGCAATTATCCTATCAAAGCAATTATCTTATCCTAAGATGATTCTGTCCACAAATCCTAAAAAGATATGACTTCCCTTATCATTTACTGAATTGTTTATTTTTTCACCAATAAAAGTAAATTGAAATATAGAGTTATAAATTTAATATATTAATATTGATACTAAAGAGTAATAATAAAAAATATTTATATTTAATCGATTATTCTTTGAATCAGTTGACACGTCATAAAAATTGACACTTAAAGATTGTAAGTTCAAAAGAGCTTAAGCATGTAATGTCTTTTTCAATCAAATATGTGATTAAATAAAATGTTTAAACATAAATTAAAAATTAAAAAAAAAACATTTATATTAACGGCTCATAGAGCTCGAGGAAAATAAACAGCTATCAATAAATAACACATTATAATATACTTTTTATATAATGTTGTATAGAGCCCAATAGCCCATATATTCACAGCTTATAAAGCCCAAGAAAAATAGACAACTTTCAACATATAATACATACTTTTTATATAGTGTTGTATAGATGTGGGGGATTAATGGATTGAATATTCTCATGTAAGTTAAAGGCCCATAGTCCCTAAACTTATATTCAAATTGTATTTTGATCCTTAAATTTTAAAGTATTTTAATTTGATCTTTAATTGTTTAATATTGTTCTACTTTGAAAATTTCATCTATGAAATAATCTAAATTAATAGTAAATATCAACTGGCGTCATATGATGACATTAGCTAGTATTTTATATGATAAAAGAGAGTCAAATCAAAGTTATTAATATTGTAATGGATAACATTTTATTTTATTTTTTTTATAAATGTGGTATATGTCGATACTAGTTGTTTTGATATATTATTTCAAATTTTTTGGTTTAATATAAAATATATTTATTAATATACATAAATTTATACATTATAATACTATTAATAATTGACAAAAAAATGTAATATCTTCAAAAATAAAATAAATAAGTTTAAAAATATAAGAAATAATATTATAAATTTTTTATAATATTTTTAAATACTTAATTTGATCATATGATATTTTTTTAAAAAAATTCATACAAATATTAAAATAAAAAAAATGAGATGAAAAAAATTAACTTTAGTTTCATGGTTATTAAACTTTATAAATGGAACACAATTGCTTTCTTAAAAAAATTTGAAATACTTATGAACTTTGGATTTAAAAAATAAAGTATAAAAAAAAAGTTATAATAAAACACAGAGAAATTCAACCTTTAAAGGTTATTTATTAGGTTAGAAATAGTCAAATAATAAAGACAAATTAAAAATTATAAAACATGTTTTACATTCACACATCAATCGAAATAAGTTAATTTATTGAAATTCACCAAAATCAATTGAAACCAATGAAAGCAACTAGTATTACCCTACCCTAAGCCATGTCTAGTATATATAAAAATATATTTTTTTGTTATCTATTTAATTTATATTTATATATATTATATTAATAAAATTATTATTTTATAACTTAATTTAAGATATTATAATTTGAATGTTCACATAATACCTTGATGATCTCTTTTTTCCTTTTAATTTTTTTATTTTTCTTTATTTTTATTTTTGTTCCTTTTACTAATTTTTAAGTAATAAAATTATTATTTAATATCTTAATTTAAGTGATTAATATTTTAAACTCAATTAAAATATCCATATAATACTCCAATGAACTCCATTTTCTTTTTTTTTTTGTTTTTATTTTTTTCCTTTTTTGTTTTAAAAGTTTTTTAATTAAATTAATTTTGAGAAAAAAAGCCAATGAAATTATCCACATGGCACCCCATTTAGCTTTTTTTTTTTGTTAATTTTGTAATAAAATATGTCATTAAAGCAGTTCGTATTCAATAAGTTTTAGTTCATTTTAATTTGATAAGGACACATTTTTTAAGTCGAGATCAAATTGAGATGGGTCAAGTTTTTTTGGATAAACAAAATCAAAACAAAAACTTGTTTATGATGCTCTGTTTTGTTCCATTTCGTAGTATATATAAAGGTATATATTTTATTGTTAATCTTATTATATATATTATATTGATAAAATTATTATTTAATATCTTAATTTATACATATGTGTAACACTATTTATAAGTTTTTTTATTTGTTTTTTCCTTTTCACACTTTGGATTTTATTTTTTTAATTAGATAAATTTTGTAAAAAAATGAGGTTGCTTGAGATATTCGCGTGTCACCCTCATTTGACTTTTAAAAGTCTTATCTTTTTTATTTTTTTAATTAGATAGTTTTTGTAATAAACAAGATAAATAGAGATAGCCAAAAAAAAAAAAAAATTGTGGCGACACACAAGTATCATACTAATCATATATAATTTTTATTTAATGTACTTAATATACATTTCGCTTCTCCCTATAATTCATCTCACTATTACTGTTATATTTGTATCAAAACACATATAAATCCATCATTGATTTAATTTCACTGCTTAATAACTAATCTTACCTCTAATATGATTTTTAATTTTATCGAAATCAATTGTAGCATAATAATAATTTTATATTCGAAGAAAAAGGTTCAACAAACCACTATATTGGGTCTTTTGACCATAATACCTTATTTTCATCCTTTAAATTTAAATTTTTTAATTTTATTTTGTATTTATATTTTAATTAATTTATTTTTATAAATTCTATTTCTTATGTATAATATTATTTTGTTAAATAAAATAAAAAAACAAATTAAATATTACTTTGTCATTTAAAAAAATTATTAAATATATTATTATAAAAATTTAACAATATTATTTGATATAAAAATAATTTTAGTACTTTTTAAATATTAATTTTTATAAATAACACAATTTATAATTTTCATTATACACAAATTTTAATATAATATTTTTAATAATTATTTATATTTTCGAATATAATTAACTTTACCATCATTATTATATTTACATTTAAACATATATTCTATTATTAATTTTAATCTTATCATATAACTAATAACCATCATTATTATTTTTAATATTATCAAAAGCACTTTTATCATTCGTTTAAATGAGTTAAGAAAAAAAAAATACACACACACGCAAAGGAATAGAACGGGCGATGAAATGAAACGAGGTTTTTAATTTCTTTCTTTCAAAGTTCAAAAGGGCGCCATTTCCTTCTTTAAACATTTAAAATTGCCCCAAGTGAGAGTGAAACGTCCGGCGTCAGTTGGCCTCGTCCTTTTGGCTTCTCAATCAAGTTCCGGTAAGTCGTTGTCTACTTCTTTGTTGTTAACACATACTAAACAAATACTAAACCATATGAACCCATATAAACATTGTTATAAATAAAGGTTGAGTTTTTGAGGGTTCTTTTTTTTTGGTCTGAAAAAGGTTGTGGAACTGAATTAGTACTCCTAAGAAAACGTTTACAAGTTACGATGGTGGAAAACTCTTATGAAGAGGCCCGTCGGCAACGCCTCGAGGAAAACAAAAAGAGATTCCAGGTTTCTTTCTTGTGTTTCTGAATTAAATCTTTCTTTGCTTGTATCAATTTTGGGATGTTCCCTACTAATACACATGGATCCGCCTCTAATTCTCAAGGATGAAAACAACTTTATCTAATATCTGTATTACTCCACAGATACAAGTCAATGACGGAAGATTTATTTTCATTAGTCTACTTGTTGTAACATTTGACATGAGAAACTTGGCTTTCTATCTAAGTTTGGGGTTCGAAGTAACTCATTCACTCTGTTAATTCCTAATGTAGGAATTAGGAATTTCAGAAATCTCCACTTCTTTAGCTCAACTTTCAAATTCTCACAACAAATCCCAGTCCCAGGTAAAACTTTACTTACCATCGTCACTACTTCTTTGTTTGAGTTTATCTCAAATGGGCTTCTTATAATAATTCTCCTTATTTCACCTTGTTTTAATTTTTATGTGCAGCAACGACTCTACAAGCCCAGACTAAAACCAAAAAGTACCCGCACATTTGAGCAGCTTAGACGTTCTTCTCGTGCACGTAACCCAGTTCCTTCATATTGTGATGATGTAAATACCTGTGATGTACTGCAAAAAAAATATAGTTCAAGGATAAAGCAACGTTGTGATGACTGTATTTGGTTCCTTCCTGACACTGTAGATTCAAATTCAGTTATAACTTTCAAGACATACTTGTATTACACCATTACAGTTAGAAGAGAAAATTGAATTCCCATGCTTATAAACCTTGGAGTTACTGCTTCCTCTTTACAAATATTTTTCTCTTAATGGGTCTGATTGGCCTTGGTAAAAATGCAGAAACTACAAATAACTCCTCTTGCTTCTAATACAGGTGGACATAGACCTTCCATCTTTGCGAAAGAGATCAAGGTCAAATTCATCATCTTGGGCGAGGTAGAATTAATTCTTCTGTCAAATTAATGGTACCTTTCATGTTTCCTCTTAGATGTTAGTTTTGATTCCATCACTTTTCAGCTATCTAGCAAGGCCACTAGATGAAGTCAAAACTGCTTCGTATGAAGAAAGGGTTAAGGCTATTAAAGCTGCAGAGGATCTCCAAAACAGTTTACAATCTGGGAATCCATCTTTTGTAAAATCAATGGTTAGGTCCCATGTTTACAGTTGTTTTTGGCTGGTAAGTTTTTGTAAGGAAATTTTATTTAAGACTATGGAACTTCTTTACTTAGCTGAACCTTGCTCAACAAATCTGCTGCATATGCCTAAATAAAAGGCAAATGCAAAGTATGAGCTTACTTTACTGACTGTCTGGTTATTTCTTTTGCTACAAGGGGCTACCTTCCAAGTTTTGTGAGGACCATCTTTCAAAAATGGTAGAAGATATGGTATTAGAGGACGAAAATGGTTCAGAATATGACGCTATCTACATTGGCAAAAGAGCAGGGCTCAGTGGTGGCTGGAGAACTTTTGCACTGGACCACAAATTGGACGATGGTGACGCTCTGGTTTTTGAATTGATTCAACCAACCAGATTCAAGGTAAGCATAACTATGTTAGGGCGTGAACTATTTAAGTGAATTTTGCAGTCCCTTGCCCTTCCATTAGATGCCATTTAACTTAGATTCATGGACATCAGCTTTATTCTTGCATTTCTGATCCATTTTACAATCATATAATTTTACTCATCTTAGATAAATGAGATCTTACTTTGAGTCTATTTAGCATTTATGTTGCTGCAAAGCTTTGGCGTAAATGAGGTCAAATCTGGTCGGATTGTCTTGCTCATGCCTACGATTAATATTTCTCTTTCAACATAAAGTGCTCTTGAAGTTTAAGATCAAATGTATTCCATCATATGTCTGTACAATTGTACCGTGACCTAATCTGGATATCAGATATTTGTTGGCATATTTATAATAGAACCCTATTAGTCGTCCTTGAGCAGAGAAGGCTAAAATATTAGCATAAACTGCTTTATTCCCTTATGTTGCCATCCCTAAGTGGTTTAGAAATCTTTAGCGATTTCTCCAGCTTGTTTGAAGCGTTCACATGGCTAGAGTCCCTTATCATACTTGATGTTCTACCTATTTATTTTTGATTAATTAAGTTTTGCAAATCATCCTATTTGGTTCATATGTAAGTATTTATTTAAGAAGGAACAGATGGATGGAAATAAATGCATTCTGGTACCACTGCAGATTTACATAATTAGGGTATCATCAATTTTGAGTCAAGGATGTGAAGAGGATGTTGCAGACAAAGGACTTACCAGTTGCATTAAAAGTAGAACCAGGGGGAGCATGAAGCTTGACTCAATATCAAGTAAGCAGAATTGCTTATCAATTTCTCAAGAGCTCAAGATAAAAAATGCTACGGATAATGAGAGAAAGTATTTTGATGTGTCTCAAAAACTCAAAAGGAAAGGCAAAGCAACCACTGTTAGTAAATCAAGCAAGGAAGAACTGGCCAAGGATGGTGGAAAATTTGCCTCTTCTAAGCCTAGAAAAAAACCTGCTCCAAGATTGTCAAGGAGTAGAGTGTAGAAGGAAACATAAGGCTTGCAAAATTTTCCAGGTTAGCAGTGAAGAAAAAGTTTAGGGTTTTGCTTTGAGTAGAAAAGAGAAGCGCCTATGTTTGCAATGATGCTGTTACTTTCTCAGTTCTGAAATCAAACTAATGTCGGACATTTTCTACTGTGTTTTTTCTACTCCCTGTCTAATTATGTTTTGTATGTTGCTACCTAGGAAAACCAATTGGGTTTAAGTCAAGCTGTACAAAGGAAGGTAGCTTCTTTTATTGGGTCTGACATGCTAATGATTGTGTCTCGTGATTAACATTTGTTGAGATTTGAGATGAACAACTTTTTTTTTTTTCCCCTAAAATATCGCTTGTGGAATAGTTTTTGAATTTTTAATTAACTTTTCAACCTTAAAAATATACCACTACAATTTAATATTGAAGAGATTAAAACTTCATTTTGAAAATAGAGTATCACACATGATATATTTTTTGGTATAGAGTAGACAATGGAGTATATGCTCTTGTTATTTGGTATTGATCCACGTTTTTAGGTATATTAAGGCCTTCCCTCACTTTTTTTTGGGTGAAATTTAAATAAACTCTGTAAAGGAATATATAGATACGGTTGAGTCAACTTATCAACTGTGTTTTTCTACAATTGTTTTTTCTTATTTGGAATTTAGAAAAAATTTGGATTCTAACTATTTGAACAAAAAATATATATATATATATATTTACACACATGCATTGTCATTAAATCAAATGCTAAGTGCATTTTATACTATTAAACAATAATTATTATTAATATAAGAGCAAAATGTTTATATTGGTACATGTGTGTTTATCAAAAACGTTCATCTTAAATTTTGTGCCTCATCAGACAAATTGATGAGAGGCTAAAATAAAAATTCTTGTTGGGTCATTTTGCAATTGGTGTTACATAGGAGTCTGGGTGTAGTGTTAAAGAGACAGGTTGTTAGGTCTTCGCTCAAAAGTGATGTGTCACATCATCACTTGGGTGTGGTATCTAAGGATTCTTTTGTTTTAATGTACGAATATAAGTAAAAAGTTAGTCTAGTGGAGTAAATTAGATTTAGCTATTTGAAATATAGAATGGTTAATTGATAAATTAATAGAGATAAAAGAGGTGATGATAATGAGAGAGATTAATATTATGTGTTATTAAAAAATTAAATAAGTGAGAAGAAAGGTCATAGAGATAAAAGTACGGGGTTCTAAATTTTGGTACACAAACAAGGAAAGAAATAGAAATGGAATGGGATAAATTTAGATAAGAATTTGAAGGATGATGTAATTGAGATTAAAAGAAAATAAGATAAAATTTTATATGTTAAATTTATATTATGAGAGGAAACTATTAGCGTCATTAATGCTTATGTCTTATAAATAAGTTTGAATTAAGCAAGTAAGTAAAAATTTTGAAAAGATTCACATGAGGTAATGCCAGCTATATCAAACGAAAAAAAGTTATTTGTTGGAAGAGATATTAATAGTCACGTAAGTAAGAATTATAATGACTTCAAAAAGGTGCACGGGATATAGCTTTGAAGAAAGAAATGATACTAGAAATAATATTTTAGAGTTTGTTACTATATTTGATCTAACTAAATTAAATACGTGTTTTAAGAAAAGAAAATCACATTTGATGATTTTTAAAAGTGAGTTAAACGTTAGTCAAATTAATTTTTTTTTACAAGAAAAACGGATAGAAGTAATTACAAATATTGCAAGATTATACCGAGTGAGAGTGTGACAACACAATATAAATTACTAGTTCTAGATATCTTTTACTTCTGGGAGTCAAAGAGGATACATCAATGTTATGAACTATGTATTAAGTGGTGGAACTTGAATGGGGACAAAATGTTAGCTTTTAAGAATATAATGGTAAAAAAGTTGATTAGAAGTTTAATGAGAATGTTGTAGTAATATGGGAAAATATTTCTATTAGAATTCAAAAAGTTGCTAAAAAATACTTGACAAATCTGGGAGTTGTGCACCATTAGAAAATGAATCTTGGTGGTAGAATGATGATGTGAAAATGATAATTAAAATTAAGCGGGAGTGTTATAGAAATTTAAGGAACATTAAGGATGAAGGGAGTTATTTGAAGTATAAGACAATAAAAAAGAAGTTAAAAAGGCTATTAGAGATTTAAAGACTAGGATTAAGGAATTATATTGAAAACTAGAGACATTAGATGGAGAAAATTAGTTATTCAAAATTGCTAAGATGAATGATAAAAAGAATAAGGATTTTAACGGTGTAAAATGCATCAAAGTCAATGATGAAAGAGTTTTAGTGAAATATGTTGAGATTAAGAAGAGATAGAGAGATAGTTCTGATAACCTCTTTAATGGTAATTTTGAGCATGGTATAGGTAGGCTTAACATATATTTTTTTAATATATAAATCATGTATTTAAACGGAATATTAAAATATATGAGATTTAAAAAGCTTTAAGAATGATGAAAGTAAAGAAAATTATAGGACAAGATGAAATTTGATAGAAGTTTGGAAATGCTTGGATGAAGTATAGGACGATTGTTGGACTTTTGCAACAAAATTTGGCACACTTAATAGATGCCAAAAGAATGGAGAAAGAATATTATAATGCTTTTATATAAGAATAAAGTTGATTTAAAAATTATTTGAACTATCAAAAAATAAAATTTATTAGTCATATTATAAAATTTTGAGAGAGAGCAATTGAATATAGATTACGACGTGATGTCATTATTTTTGAAAATCAATTTGGGTTTATGTTAGGACGTTTCACAACAGAGGTAATTCATCTATTAAGGTTTTTACTAGAGGGTTTCAAGGCAAGGAAGAAATATATACATATGACATTTATTAATATAGAGAAATCATATAATAAAGTTTCTCGATAGGTGTTTTAGTGGACTTTATTGAAGAAAAGAGTTCCTTTAAAATACATTAATATAGTTATAAATATTTATTAAATGAGATGTAATAAATGTGAAGATGGTTGGGGGCATGATTGATAACTTTTTATTATCTCAGGATTGCATTAAGCTTCGGCATTAAGTCCATTTCTCTTTGCATTATTTATGGACGAGCTAACTGGATATATCCAAGACAAGGTGCCATGGTGTATGTTATTTACTAATGATATAATTTTAGTTACTGAGACTAGCGATGATCTTAATGTAAAATTAAAATTATGGAGGTATACATTGGAGTCTTGAGGCTTTAAATTGAGTGGATTTAAAATTAAATATATAAAATATAAGTTTAATAATCATAAAGAAGTGATTACTAATGTGATTATGTTAGATAGTGAGACAGTACCTATGAGTAGTTATTTTTAATATTTGGGATAATTATTCAAAATGATATTGCGATAAAAAATAATGTAAATCATAAGATTTAAGTAGAATATGTGAAGTGCGTTGGGTGTATTGTGTAATTGGAACATGGCTTTAAAGTTAAATGCGAAATTATATAAAACAACTGTAAGGTCTAAGTTGTCATATGGAACTGAGTGTTGGATCGTTAAATAATAAATGAAAATGTTTAGATGAATGTGTGATAAAACTATAAGAGACATAATTAGAAATGAGAAAATTTGAGAAAAATTAAGGATAATTTAAATTAAGGAAAAGATAAGAAATTTGAAATGATTTGGATATGTAAAATGTACATCTATTTGTGTACCTGTTAAGGAAAATAAACTTTTAAATTTAAGAGTAACCATAACTTTTAAAGATATATCGTAAAAGACTTGAATGCAAATAATAAGAAATGATATAAAGATTAAAAAAACAGATGAAAATATTGTTATCAATAAAAATAAATGGTGCAAAAAAATTTAAAATTATGATCGTCTCCGGAATTCTAAAATATAAAATTTAATTTGTTGTTGTAATAGACATAAAATGAGATATTGTTAGAATAATTGTAGTTTTTCAGATAAAATGCTGTCTTTGCCGACTTAGCTGTAGGTTAGAGCGATACCATATAGGAGATTTGACATCATGTTGACTTGTAACGTTGCACGCCCCATGCTATTTCAGTTCCAATTCTGTCTGGACATTGGCAGGAGTTGAGTTGCCAATTGCGCAAACTCTGCTAGCTTGGCTCGGTGACTGGAATTCTGTCTTCTGGAGAGTGGTTGACCACGACCTTTCATTTTGGGACCTCTTTAAGGAACCTGTTTTAGAAATGGGTTGCTATGTAAGCTTATTTCCTGAAGGATCCTTACCCTTAAACGGAAGTCTGGATCCCGCAACGATATTGGCTATTGGGTCTTCACTTCAAAAGGGTAACGAATGGTAGACTTGACCAAAAAAATAAAGCAAATGGTAAAGAAAGTTTAAGCATGCATGTCAAAGATGAAACCAAATTCATAAGCATTTGACAAAGAACTTAACTACAAAAGCATGTAAAATATAATACACTATTCTTGTACATTGCGTTCCTTCCTAAGTCAAACCAGTAAGGTAGCTATATTCAATCAAAAATTTTTTGACAAACTAAACAAATGAGAAAAGGCCAAGTGCCTCAGCCGAATTACAACAGCAAGTATGCAAGAAGGCACTGCACTGAGTCAATATTATCCAATAATGGGTAGCACTGGTAACGGCAGCAAAAACAGAATATCATGGCATTGGACTATTGATATCTAGTTTAGAAGCTTCCATTCGGTCTATCACGACTGTACAAAATAAATCAGACTCAACAGCTTTGCCCCAGCATTGAAAGAGAAGGAATCATACATAACAAATTCACCTCCATCTTGTCAGGAAGGGCATGGAAGAATTGCAAAGGGGCTACATCTGAATTTCTACAAAATTTGATTACACAGAACTATAATTTAAGTTTCATGCCTCAACTTTGATGGCTGTGTCAATAGCATCCACGGAATTATTTTGCTGTGACCACAGCTGTGCATATCTTCCTGCCTTTGCCAAGAGAATATCGTGTGGTCCCTGTTCGATCACCTTGCCATTCTCCAGAACAATTATCTGCAATACGTATATGGAAACAAAAAGAAAGAAAAAGAATGGCAAACTTGAGCACCGGATAAACCTAGAAAAGATAAAATTGACAGTTCAGGGATTAAATAGAGAAGGATGATCTTGGTTGAAAGTGAGAATATTAGAGGAAACAAGTGAGATTGATTAATTACAGTGTTCAGTTAAACCCAGATATCTTACATTGTGTCTGAGGAAACGAAAGGATTCATAATTTCAGTGAAAACCACTTTATATTTGTTTCTCTGCTGATGAAAGCAAGTTCATTTTTTTGAAAAAAGTCAGAAGCATCGCAGAACTGGCTGAATTTTCAGGCTGAATAGGTATTACAACATAAATAAAGACAGTTATCTCACATGCTGCCAAATTGATAATTTGGTGAGTCTCTGGATATTGCTGAAACTATATAATGGTACAATGCAGTTTATCTTTGTACTTTGATAGATATTAGTAAATTTTTGAAGGATTAATATCATATTTGGCCTGTACTATAAGAAAATTTTTGATTTGGTATCTTTAATTTTAAAATGTGTAATGTGTTACCTGTACTGTCCTTCCATGTGAGAATCTAGCACTTAGGGCTAACAGTAGTTGAAGAAGATGACGAGGCTGTCTGCCAATCATATGATGCATATGGCATATTTTACTATGTCATCTTGTCTCATAGCATATGCATAGGTCCCATTGTGTCATAATTTTAAAAAATATATAAAAATTTATTTTGTAAACTTTATACTTTTATTTTTTAAAGTTTTTTCCTTTCTAATTTTAAAAATAAAAAAGTATTTATACTTTTTTATATTATTAAAATCATGACAAGTGCCATGTGGCATCCATGTGAATGCCACCTGGCAAGATGACATGATAAAATATGACACATGTCAACATGTAATTGGATGGCAGCCATGTAATTGTCTTTAGTTAACGATGTTAGCCCAAGTACTGGATTGTCACACAGAAGGATGGTATAGGAACCGCATTATACATTTTAAAAGTAATGGTACTACACTGAAAAATTTTTGTAGTAGGGGTCAAATATGATATTAACCCAATTTTGAACTACTACTTAACAAAATAGTTGGCACAGAATCTTGTATATTGGGCACAGATAGACAAAGCATGAGGGAAAAAAAAAAACAAAGGGCGTATAAGAGGCCAAAGCCAGAGGGAATTTGACATTCTCTCTTTCACATTGTTAGAATTTCTCAACCATTTTAACCCAAAGGATGAAAGCAAATGGTAAAAACACAAATCATTTTTGCGATTTTAGTTCTTTGTAGGTACTTTTTTCCTGCCTACTTAGTATTTGATCCTCTTGTGCATGGAGAGAGAGAAAGAAGGAGAAAGAATAGCAAAGGACATTTCAATGTCAGTGCCATGAATGCATGATCACGTAACTTTTATAGGCATGCGTACCTTATCACACTGCATTGCTGTTGTAAGCCTGTGAGCAATGAAGATTGAAGTCCTATTATTTGCTAGTGACTTTAATGCATTCAATATCTCTGATTCAGTCGTACTGTCAAGTGCACTAGTAGCTTCATCACACAACCTGTGAATAGAAATGAACAGAAAATCATGCACTGTTTATGACAAACAGATGAAAGAACAAATAGGCTTTCCTTTTCTCATTTTTTTGTTAGCCTATATCTTTCGGTTCTAGGGGAATTCGTCTCCCACATGACAAATAGGCTCTTGGGGAAAGGGATTAAAAATATTCTACATTTTTCTACTAATTAAGTATGGCAGGAATTGCATTTCTATCCAATGTAACATTAATTCTCTTTGTTGGCGAAATCTACCCGCATATAACAAGTTTATCAAACACTGTAAAAATTTATCAATACAAGAATGAAGTGTAGTTAAGATATGCATACATAATAGGTTACATCAAGAAGGAATGCTTACAAAATAGCTGGAGCTTTCAGGAATGCACGAGCAAGAGCTACACGTTGTTTCTCACCGCCACTTAACTGGCAAGAAAAGTCACCTGATTAGGTAGAATTCTAGAGAACGCCAGAAGGCAATCTATAGGAATGATCACTTCTTTCCCATTCAAGTTCTTTGGACAGGAAATTATCATCAGTATCGAATAATCTATTTGAGAGGCCATTAAAAAATCCAAGCATTAGGCCCCAAAAGCCTTAAGTCAGGCATCACACCACCATAATGCATTAAAAACAATCATGAATGGAGAGGCCTCTCACCTTAAGCCCTCGTTCCCCAACCACAGTTGAATATTTTTCAGGGAAGTTCATGATAGTGTCATGAATTGCAGCCTGTTTAGCAGCATTATAGACCTATATGGAAACATGTGTTAGGCTGTAAAAGAAAAATAAGAGCAGGGCTGTGAACTATGAAATTAACCTCTTCTTTTGTAGCAGAAAGACGGCCATAGTGTATATTGTGAAATATCGTATCATTGAAGAGTACCTGCCCATTAAGCAAAATTGGTGTTCCTCATCGGTTTATACATAAATAAGCAAGGAAAAATGAATACAAAATTGTCTATTGAACTAACAGTATCTTGTGGCACAACACCAATAGACTGTCGAAGACTATCCAGTGTTACATCTCGTATGTCTTGACCGTCTATCCTGATCTGTACAGAGAACCAATAGTCAGTACTGTGGGCTTGTGAGTCAAATTGGAAAAAGGTGCCAAAATACCTTAGACCAAATAAAAAATTTATGGTCTTAAATGTAAATTGTGCAAGCTGTTACCAGCATGCAAGAGAGATGAGCTTTTTTAATGAGAAATCATTGCAGAGTTTATATATGATTTATAATTGAATACTATTGTTGAACTTGCCATGAAGACTGACACTGCGAAGATAAGTTCATTAACTTGATGAATTAAAAAGATTGCCAAAGTCAGAAACATGTATTGGTAACTTATAGTACAACTAAAAAAAGTATTTATTCTTACGCTTCCTGAATGAACGTCGAAGAACCTGAAAAGCAATCGAAGAATGGTTGACTTGCCTGAAAGCAAATTCAAAATTAATTACATCAAGGGTTGTTAAAGTAGACTAGGAAATATAATACAATAATAGAGTTTTAATAATAAAAGCCACAATTAGCCCTATGACTTTTTGAGATAGTTGACTCATCACGAAAATTAAAAAGCATCTCACAAACGTGTTGCACATTTTGACACCCAACGACCACACCCACCCCCTTCCCCCCCCCCCCCTCCCCAAAAAAAAAAAAACAGAAACTTTTGCTTGTGATTTTACGAGCCACCATCTCAGAGTGACATTTCCAACCAAATACTGAAAGGTTCCATCTAGCAGGGTAATCTACACCGTTCATACACCCAATGCAGGAAATATTGCGTGGAGTCATGCATGTAATGCTTGAATCTTGGGAGTTAGAGCATTCAACAAATGACAAAATCATAACACTAGGAAAACCAAGACTTGGAAGGAAAAGAAAAAGGTTAACAATTGTTCCACATCAAATGCAAATACCAAGTATGAGTTTACACCCACTGAAGTCTTACCACTTCCACTAGTTCCTACAATAGCCACACTTTTCCCAGCTGGTAAAATAAAAGATATCCCATCCAGAATCTTTCTTTCTGCTAGGTAACTATTATAACCAGAAAAGAAAAAAAAAAAATGCACATTAGGATTCTATCATCGAAAGAGACAAAAATAGCAGATTAACAATTAAGGAAATTATATTACTTAACATGACCAACACATTCCTTACATCCCTGGATCACATATCAACTCAATCAAACCAGGCCTGATTCTCAAACTAGTGATCTGAACTAGAGCCCTACAATGTGTAAATCAATCCAAGCAGCAACTTAAAGTTTCTAAGCTACCGGATTCAAAGAATTCAATAACCATGTAAGAAGAAACTCTGAGATTCAATTAGGAAAGGGACAACAACAAATTTAAAACAGATAGGGAGACAATTTCCATGCACAGCATGACTAGCATGTAGAAACAAACATGTTACTGACCTTACATATATACAAAATTAGTAATTTAAAATGCTCATACCAAGGAAATAATGAGTTTCATATGCAATCTAAGCAGTCAGAGGGAAAATTAGAACACAAATTACAGACAAAAGCAATACTTGCAAATTATAAACCATACAAGAAATAAAAGAGAATCAATAATTTACAGCATTTACAAAATGATACTAATAATCCGGTATACATTTAATTGAAAACTTTAATACGTATGACAAAAATGGGGGTCGCCACTATTATAAACATTTAAGTGAGCACTTGGTGATCGTTCACCCCAGTGACAGGATTAATGGTGATGTAAAAATCATCCATGATTTCACAACACCCGGAATCCTCAATCACCATGTTTGCTATAAATTATCTAAGTACATATCACCACTAATGTTTCATCAACCTGCTTGTTAGTCAGAGCGATTGGTTAATGTTGAAGTAATACCACAATTGCCTTTCATATCAATTCTTTTGATTTTCAAAACCAAAGACTGATTCATAGAATCATAGAGATTTGCTTATAACGAGGATAGCATCTTCTAGTTAGAAATTAATTTCACACTTTCATTTTTGTTTTACTTGTAAATGAAAGTGTTTTCAATTTCTATTACAATACACAGGAGCTTCATATAAATTGCTAATTTTCTGGTTAAAAAGCAATTCAAGATCCCTACAAAATTAAGTAACCATGATCTAAGACCAACACACAAAAAAGATGAACAGAGACCAAAAGCAAATAAATCTGTATGATGTACAGGGGGAATGGATAGGCTTTTCCACTAGTAGTGCTAGTAATTTGTTGGGGTAATTTGTCCTGCTAAAAGAAATCTTTATCACTCCCTTGGCAGTGATTGAGTATCACCGTGATTTTTGGGAGTGATGGCATCACTCTTTCAAAGGGTGACATAATTAATCCAGTGATTTAAATCACTGCCACCAAAATCAATGGTATGATACCAAACAAAAGGTGATCTTATCACTGATAGCTCCATGACTACTACAACTTCCATCATCCACTTTTTTTAACCAATACCAAACACACCCTAAAATGTATAGATTAACCAAGTTCATTTCACGTTAAATGGACTCTTTGAGGAGAAACTATATTCATGGAATTGAATTCAAGGACAGTGCCAACAAAAAACGGGTCAAAAATAAAGCTGAAGATTTTTGCAAAGAGTAATAGAACTTAAAAATGGTCATTCGTAAAAATACAAATGAAGTTGGAACACTATGTTTAGATTGGGCAATGGAGGGGAAGTGAAAGGAAAGGAAGGATACCCCTTCCCTTTCTGGATGTACCATTAAAGGAGGGGAAGGGAAATAAAGAGAAACCTATTATCCTCCCTTCACCATAAAAAGGCATTTTTCAATCCCTCCAAAGTGGGGAGAATGGTAGAGAAAGGAAAACCTTTAATGAGTAACGAGTGTATTGTGAATTCTACCCCATAAAATGTTAATAATACTTATAGATAAAGGGCTAAATAGTAAAACAATATAATGGCTAATCTTTTCTGTTCCCCTTTTATATTTGTAATATCCAGACAAGGGGATCCACCATCTCTCCATTTCCCTTACTCTCTAGCCCTTCTCTCATTCAATCCTGACATAGGGTAAGTCTGACCATTAGAATATCCTAGCGCTACGTATAAGTACAACCAGAGGCAGCTACATGATAAAATGTGAGAAGATTGGAACATTTTGACAAAACAATGCAACTCCTTTATCCATGATAAAAGAAATTTCCAAACCAAGCAGAACTAATGACCAACCAGGGCCATTTTGAGCATCACAAAAACGTGCAACTTGCCTAATTATAATGCCTACAGATGAATATACTAAATGCCAGATGTTACCTTTAAAACATGACTAATTATAAAGATAACCGGTAATCACCTGAAGTGCACGTTATCAAACAGAATGCTTCCCCCATTCAGTTTCAAAGGCTTTGCATCTTTCTTGTCACTAATATCAGCCTTCTCCTGCAGCGATCATTAAGTTGAATAATTTAGGTTAGAAGAGCAACATGACATGATCCCCATATCATGTAGAATAATTTATGAATTACCAAACTGAATTCATCTGTGCACTTCATATGGATCATTATTACCAGGCAGGATCTTTAAAAGAGAAAAATGAAGCAAATATTTTCTTCTCATTGTCTGTTCTTTAATTATTTTTTTGAAAATGGTTTCATGAACTATAATGTTGCTCTCCTAACCCCAAAAACTCAGGAATTGCACTATGAAGAATTGAAGACCAAAAGAAAGTGACAAAACAGTCAAAGGCAAATATATCACGACACACTCTTAATCTGCAGGAACTTCCTCAAGAAATACCTCAAGTAATTGAAACATGGATTTCATGTCAACAAGACTCTGTATGGTCTCACGATAAACACTTCCGAGGAAATTGAGTGGGAGAGAGAGCTGGAACAGTAGCCCATTCACCATAACCTGTATTTTCAAATTCAAAATTTGGGCACATCACATCATTCAACAACTTGACTAAATGTAATTTATTTTGAAAAATCAGAAGAAAAGAAGAAACTTTTGTGACAATTACAAGAAATCACGTCAAGAAAAAGTTTTACCAGATCACCAACTGTCATTTGGCCATTCATAATTCCATGCGAACACAACACCATAGCTGTAGATAAAGCTGTGCTAAATATCACATTTTGGCCAAAATTCAGAAAAGCAAGACTCCGTTGAGTTTTCAAGGCAGCATCTTCATACCCTAGAAAAAAAGCAGGAGTAACAGAAGCAATATCAGACAAAGTGTGAAGAATGAAAAAAATACTAAAATAGATGCTTTCTTTTTGTCTAAGCATATTTGGAAAGGTCACTAAAAGATCTTCTAGTAACATGAATAACCTGTACAACCTGAAGAACTACCATATTACAAAAGTTTATTTCACATTATTGCTTAGACAATACCGAAAGCAGCCACCTTCTCAGGATTACAATTTCTATGTACTAACTGTAAGAAGCAAGAAAATGCAATGCAGCATAGGCAAAGCTCATGGAAGTTCTTTTCCTTAGAAGACCTCACGTTTGGAACTTGCAGCATGAAGGAGCACATTTACTGATGCACATATGCACTCTCAACATAACAAATTGTTAAGCAATTGAAAGTGTTGAATTTCCAATGATTCCACATCATCTCTAGTTAACAAAATTCTTTTCTGATTACCAAATTCAGCTGTGCACAAACTTTAGGTCTTCCAAGGTAGTAATGCAGAAGCTTCACATGATAGTTAAGCAATAATATCCATTCATTTTACTGTAGTCTTAATAAATGCAATTGATAAATTTGGAAGACACTTTAGATTATGAGGAGGCCTGCATTTACAGATAAATGGCTGACATTGATTCAAATAGGATTTAGTTGTTCTGGAATTCAGTTGTTAATATCAGCTTTTATGATAAAGTAGGTCATGGAAGAGTCATTCTACTATAGCTTTCCAGTTTGAGAGGAAGTTACTTGCACTTAAAATTTCTACAGTCAGCCTAAAATACTTACTCTTTAAGAACTCATCATACTTTTCTGCTTCGAAAGCTTCATTGTTGAAATATTTAACCGTCTGAAATATAAGACCCAAGAAAAAACAATAAATAAGGCATTAAGATGGGGCTATATAAAGAGAAAAAAGAATCATTATCAAGTACAAAAAGATAAAATGATTACTATAAATTAACGTATTCATAAATGGGAATATAGCTTCACCTCATAATTGATAAGTGAATCAATGGCCCTTGTACTTGCATCATTATCAGCTTTATTCATAGCCTTCCTAAATTTGGTTCTCCACTGGCAATAACAGGAAAAGCTTAAGTTTCACTCCTCACAAACTACATTAAGGATCCTGATAAAGTATTGACAATATATATGGTACCTGTGTCACAGTTAAAGTAAATGCAACATATGCCACAACTGATAGCGAAGTTATCCATGCAAAAGGTGCTCCAAATTTGTATGCTAGTATACCCGATACCATAGATATCTAGAAGGATAGAGATTAACTCTGTTAAATTTGTTAAGAAACTGAGGAGCATGATCGAATGTACTAACATTGAATCATAACACTATGACAAAGATAATGACTACTGGTGCTCGTAGTGGATGGCAAGAAGAGTTCTGGTGTCTGTAGTTGGTGCCAGCATATGAAAGTAGAAATTAACATCTTTAAAAGTACATAGCTCATCAGAAGTTGAACCAAAATCAAACCTCTAAAATGGTGGGTACAACATTGAACACCATAGATGAAAGAATAAAATTGATTGCACGGCTACCACGATCAATTATTCTATTTAGAGCACCTGTTTCTCGACTGAAAATAAAGTGAACAAAAAGAATCAGAAGCAGAAGCACAAAACTAACTGCTTGAGGTAGACTACATTGTAGAAGAGCCTGCTACAATGAATATGAGCACAGATAAACAAGCTGTTTATGGAGGGGGGTGATGAAACAAAAGAATAAAGATTAAAAGTCATTGCAATGTGCCTGATATTTAAAGCAATACCTAAGATGGTAGCGAAGGTCAAGATCATGTAAATGTGAAAAGACCTGCAAAAGAAAAAGGATATTAAGAAGTTTAATAGAGTTAAACATGCAAAAGATGCAACCTTTTATAGGGTAAGAAGTGTAATTGTTTTGAGATCTCACATACCTTCCTGGAAACAGAGCGGATTGTTCGTAATGCTACTTTGGAAAAGACAGCAGTACGCAGTTCTGCCAACACAGAGGGAGCGTGGTTATATATTGGTAAGTAAATGATGTAATTAAGAAGAGAAAAGCAGATACCATTGAAAGCAGAAGCTCCGGAGCGGGCAATGCCATAACCAATCAAGACAGCAGCAGGGGTAGCAAAAAGGGCAACAAGAGTAGAGTTGGCAAGAGCAGTAGCGTTGGGGGTGGTCAACCAGTCAACAGCAAGCTTGAAGAGGAAGGGAACTTGGACGTTCAAAAGCTTAGCCCCAACAAGGAATCCCAGGGCCGTCATCACCCTTAAGCGGAACTCCAAGTTATCCTTCATCCACAAATAGCCTGCAAGAGTGCGTAGAATTTTCATGTCCGCAGCTTGTCGTTTCTCAGTAAGAGATGAAGCTGATGCTGATGGTGATGCTTTGTTTTGAGATTTGTCATCATCATTACTTGAGGCTGAGGATGAGAATAATAAGCGCCCATTTAGCATTGAGCCCTGTCTCCCGAAATTTGCAGAATAAAAGTTTTAGTAAATCAAAAAAATGAAATTTATGGGGAAAAACATTAGCTGAGGCTCGAAATTGACGAACCGGGTGGTGGCAGGGTGCCGAGAAGGAGGAAGAGAAGGAAGAATCGGAAAGAAAGGCGTTGATATTAGCATTTCTGTTCATGAGATTCCACGAATATGCCCTTCTAGTGTTGTTGGTGTAGAAAGTGGGATTTTTCCCAAAAATAGAGCTGCTGCTGCTGCCTGCTCCGATTGGAGCCAAAGCACGGGAAAAAAAGAGTGAATTATGGTTGAGTACATCTTTGCGCAACATTAGTAGCGCTCGAGCTCTCAAGCCCCTCGATGCACTCAACATTTTCCACCTCTTTATTATTCAATCACTCGATCAATCAATAATACTCCAATTCGGATAATCAATACCCTAACACTTATGGCCAAGAAAAAAACCCTAGAACTTGGATTGACTATAAATGGTGAAAAGGGGAGAAGATGAGATGAGATCAGACCCAAACTTTTATTCGTTCCTTTAAAAAGAAACAGAGGCTGGGCCGCCTTGGACGTCGGAGACAGGGAAGTATGTCTAGCTGTAAGGAGATTCGATTGGAGAGAAGCCTAGTTATAGATTTGAGTTGAGCACGTGCGCAATACTTTATTTGCGGCGCGGCTCGGTCGTTTCTCTGATGAAGCTTATACTCTGAAATCTGAATAGTGTCCAGAAATAATTACGGTTCTCAACTGGTAACTGGCAAAGGAATGAAATAGCGACTCAATGTTGATTTGTTTGGAATGGATTAAGTATGTTCTAGTAAATGAGAAGATTTATAAAAAAAATTTATTTTAAGAGAAGAAAGATTATTGTTAGGTAAGTTAATATATTTATAAATAAATGAAATTTTTATAAAATTAAATATAAGAAATATATATAAGATAATTATAAGATTTATTAAGTTAAATATCACAAGATTAGAGAATAAGAGAATTTTTATGATTGAGAGAATATATATAAGTTTATACCAATATGATGTTATAAGTAAGTTTATATGAATATGATATATAAGTACAAATAATTATATTTTTATTTAGATTAAAAATATTTCATAAGATTATATATCTATTTGTTAATATTAAGAATATTTTAATTTTATATGTTTGTTTTGATGAATAAATACTTCATAAAACTAATAAAGAATATTTTTAAGTGGAATAAAATAGAACGATAGATTCATATAAATATAATATATAAATCGATACGAGTATATATTTATTTATTTGAATTAAAAATATTTTATAAAATTATAAAAAAATAAAAAGATCATAGATATTAATTATAAATATTAATTTACATTATTTGTACGTTTATAATTTTTTATAATTAATAGATTTTTTTATTTTTGAATAAAAGCCGATTAGATTGATCATATTAAATTATTAATTATTGTGTAATTAATTAATTATTTTATTTTATTTTCGTTAGTTTGGATGTTTAATTGATTTTAAGTGTTTTATTTAGCAACTTATATCATAATCATGTTTTAAACTCGTAGATGATATTCCTGACATTTTAATCGCGCTACACCACAATTACAACAAATCATAATGGTTGTACAAGGGATAGGCTCTGCGACTGACGTGCCTTTTTGTCCCTTCTCCTCACTTGGCTCCAGCTTTTGGTCGTCTCGTTGCCTTTCTTTCTTATCTTGTTGGCTTATCCACCTTGCAACGTTTGCACCACACTGCATCTGCAGTTGTGCTTGGACTTCCTCATATTATTTTTCTTTTAGAAACATCTCCAAAACATTAAGAAAAAACGATGGCCGCTGCTGCCCCCTGCCTTCAGTTGCAAAATAGGGCGCCAGCCTGGCTCAACTGCCAGCGCAGGAGCAGCAACAGCAGCAGAAGAGCAATGACCATGGGATTTAGAACTGCAAATGGACATAGTAAGACATCAAAGAGCAAGAGATGCGGATTGGTGAAATGCAGTGGCAGTGAGATTGGGATAGGCGACTTCATTGGAGGCGATCTATTAAGATTTGATTTAGGGCGTTGGCTATCCGATGTAGAAGAGCACAAAGCCCTCGCTATTTACGCCCCGCACGAGGGAGGCTACGAGGGTCGCTACCTTACCCGCCTACGATACCAAGGATACTATTTCCTCGACCTTACTGCTCGTGGCCTTGGTGATCCGGAGACTACCCTCACCAAGATCCATCCTGTTTGCCCTGTATGCATGCTGCTCTATTTACAATCCTCTGTTTTTTGGCAAGAGACAGAACAGAGTTTTTCTGTTACTACTTTCTTAGTACTAAAATAATTAAATTACAGGCTCACGTTGGGAAGCAACCGATAGCAAGGTGGTATTTCCCGCCAGAAGTTGATTATAGGCTCCAGGCATTGCCTCCTGATGCTAAAGGGCTTGTCGTCTGGATAATTGAAGCCAAGGTATACTGACACTCACCCACTTAGCCCCCTCCTCCCCCAAAAGAATTGTTGACCTGAGTTTTTTTTCCTCCATCAATACAGTAACCTGGTCATTTGCGTAGGTTCTCTCCAATTCGGAGCTGCAGTTTCTTGCTTTGCTTCCCACCCTCCGACCTAAAGTTAGGGTTATTGCCGAATGTGGAAACTGGTAAGGCTGTTCATTGATCCTTTTCATCCTACAGTTAACCCCACATGCAGCAGTGCAGCTATACATTCACAGTTTCGCACATCCTATCCCTATTGGTGAGTGACGATTTGCTTGTCCAATTGAATGAGTGATGATTTGCTTATTGTCAACAACGCAGGAGAAAATTCATGTGGAAACCACTCAAAGAAATTTCAGGACTAACTGCTGAGGAAGGAGCATGAACAACAGTAATGCGGATACTATAGCAAATGTTGAGAGAATCAACAACCTGGTAGTGGAACACTCATAACTCCTGTATTACCCAAGTATCTAAAGGCCTTTTAAACTGTGCTGCAAAGAAGAAAACACACGTAATTCATGGAGAGATCATTAAACTTACCTGTCAATGTCATTCCAGATAATGTAGTCCAGAATTTCCGTCGGCTATAATCAATAGTCATCTTCCGCTTCTTTTATTGACACGCTACCTAGTGTTGAACAACTATGACCCACACTAAGATCCTTTTTACATGATTTGATCGCATCTCCAAATGAGAAGCCTTTCAAAAGTAGCTACATTGCACCACGCAAAATCATATTACCAATGCAGATGCGCTCAAGCATGGAAGAACCACAATGTTGCTTATCATGCACTGTATACCATGTTGTTCACCATGAACTGTATTCCATTTAAAATAATAATTTAAAAAAACTCAAAAAGATCCAAATGGCTGACATCATTTTTTTTCAAAAAAGCAAAAAAAACGGCAATAATAATCCAAAGAGCAATGCTACTGTCTCTGGAATAATCTTACTTAAAGTGCTAGCCCCAAACACCATTTTCCTAAATCAAAATAACAAGAAAAAAAAAGGTAAAGAGCTAAAGTTTTCTCTTTCCACGTCTTCCAGTGTCTAAATCAACCAGCTTTGATGATGATAGAACTGGCATTGGCGTTGATAAACCAACAGATTCTGGAATGTCAAGATTGACTCTAACAGATTGTCCTGCCATTATGCGCTTCATATCAAGCTCATGAAATTGCTGAACTTGAATTTTTACTTTGTCAATCTGCTTAGAAAAATACATAAGAAATAAATGGTAAGTGGCAGCAGATTAAGACCTTTGCCAATTATGCAAGCTGCTTTTCGCTAGAAAACCAGATATGTGAATCAATTAGTTGTAATTACAAGTTCAATATGATGAATGGATGAACGTGAATCCGCAAGTCTCTTCTGCAACTCATCAAACTTTTTTCTTCGGTATTCATCATTCTCCATTTCATTTCCCCTCTCACCTAATTGTTGAAAGAGACCTGCAAGAACAATATTCAAATAAAAGTAAATGAGAAAGATTAATTCAAAATTAAAGTACTTTGAGAATACACTCAATCCATATCTAGAACCTGCAGCGTAAGATATACCTGTCAAAACAGACAGAACCCATATCTGAGTTGGTATATCACCAAGCTTCTTTGCCAAAGTGAGTGAGGATCTTAGGATCTCTCTGGCTTGTCCAGTGTCATGCAGAACAAGTGCCAAATTCCCAAGAATAGTCAAATACTGTGAAACAAGTTGGAGGTTTCCCATTTGAACATGAGCAATCTGCAAACCCTTGGCCAACCGATTTCTGCATCAAAGTTGTTATTTTATACGCACTGATTGAGAGAGAGATAACAGTCATACCAATCCCTAAACCATAAAATTAATTCGAATATTCCATAACAGACAAGAGAGTATCTTTCTTTTTTCTTTTCTTAGGTAAGTATCTATATTTTCTTCTTTTCTTTAAAAAAGTTAATGATCATCATTAGTAAGAAGTATATTATGAATCTTGTTCATCCAAACATGTTTTCTTTTATCCAAAATACTATAAAATAGGAAAGACACTGTCCTTTTGAGCGTGTTAACTTATCCTTTTACTACTTTCAATAACCATAATTTTTCCATCAACACTACCTTCAATCCAAAATAAAACTTTAAAATACAGCCCATCACTCTGAAGAATGGTCAAAATGAGATGCCCAATTCTAGAGAAAACTTTTCATTCCCCTTGGATTTACAGGCATAAATCAATGCACAGTAGACAGGACAAGCTGACAAGGGAGGAACAGAGGAATTGAAGGAGAAAGTAGAGTAGGAGAAAGGAACTCAAGGTCTTTTCAAAAATATTAAAATGTTAAACAACGCTTTTTGACACACTAACACAAATGCTATTGCTATTACTGAATAGCGATTCTGGAAATGCATTAAAAAAAGAATTGGGATGTTTCAAATGCCACATAAGATACAATGGACCAATTATCTAAATGAAACAGTCAACTTTCTTTCAGTTTAAATGAAAATAATCAACTCAGAAAAAACGCTCACCTTGCTTCCTGTAGATCTTGCTGCTTCATCAAAAGAAGGCCATAAGCAAAAAGGATACTTGCTTCCTCTCGAAGTCCAGCAAAGGAATCTTTCATTCTGTAAACTGGTCCAATTAAATCAAGTGCCTACATGCAAGATATATATCAGTAACAAAATATAGACACAAGAGAGAAAAAACCAAAACCATAAACCAAATTATAGTTTCAGCAACAATGAATTTTGTAACAAGACAAACTACTAGACCTGTGAAGATGATTCAGCATCACCAATGCAAAAGTATGAAACAGCTGCATAAGCTTGGCACATGATTTGCATTGATTTGCTCTCAGTTATCTAAACATGTGAAATGAAAGGGAAACTTTAAATTTCACAAATATTCATCTGAAAAACAGGATATAGGCAATGTGTATCAGATGACATCATCTAAACAGAATGAACTTCCTTATATTAAATGGTATAAGCATTTAACTACCCACCTCCATTTCAAAAGTGATAACTAAAATTATGGAACTTGTGAATTGATGCCAAGTTAAACAGCATACCTTTGCAGCTTCTACATAATGAAAAGCTGCTTCATTATAACAACCAACAGAATGGGCATATTGCCCCCTAAGCATCTCAATGATGCTCTCACAAGCCTGTAAAATTGTTGGAAAGCGAGTGAACCAGTTCTTCATTTGCACCAATGCCTGTAACATTGAGATACTATCATAGTGATTCAATTCCAAGAATTACTGATACAGATTACTGGCATGGAGATTATTAAGGAGTCAATAAGCAAAACAGCCAACCAAAATGCAAATCTACTATAAGTACAAATAGTTTCAGAATGGAAAATCAACTAAGATGCTGCCAATCCAGAAGTTTATAATTGTACAGCAGAAAGAATTCAGTGTCTAATGGAAACTGAAATGGAAATGATGATCTTGTTAAACAAAGTCAGAGAAAGTCTCTCCACATGTTTCTGTACATAAAATAGATATTGAGGTGAACCAAAAAGAAGTATTCTCACAATACCAAAGTAATTTCAAGGTGAAGTCATCATCAGTGCTCACTAGAGGCAAACACATAACCATATTGAAGACATGTACTCTTTACAATCTATCATCTTTGTTTCAACCAAACATAAAATTATAATTAACATAACTCGATAGTTTAACTTAGCTTAGTGAAGAGATAATCGGAACTAAAAAGTCAAGGATCCTTCTTTTCTTTTACTTTTTTTTTTCAGATAAGCAAAATCAAAGATCCTTCAAACCTGTATAAATGTTAAAAAATAAAATAAACCACATACATATATGCATAAGACTTTTGGCTAACTTATCAATTGTCCATTAAGATGCTGTTTAAAAAAGGTAGGGAAATATAACACACCCCAAGATAATTCAAACAAATGGATTTGAGTTTTCAGAGAGAAGATATAAACAATTCATTGGAATAATTGGAGGCGTAAAACCCACCTCTTGAGCTTCAAGAAATTCAGACCGTGTAAGCTCCACAGCCACTTTATTCTCAAGGAACTGCATCAATAGCATTAAATATACACCAGCCATCCAGATTGCTGAGTGTTGCAAATCCACTTCTACTCAAGAAACATTAAGAAAGTTACTAATAGTTGTGGGAAAACACTTATTTACAGCTGGTTGTAATATTGTAATCTGTATATTTATATTTGTATCTCTAGAATTAAGTATTTGTATCCCTAGAATTAAGGACAAAAAATTAGGATAGACAATCCCTCAATTATAAGATCAATTTTTAGGAAGATTTAGTTTCCTAATTTAACCCCTAATTAGTTGTATATAAACCTAAGGTTCTTGTATAATTCTTTATGAACAGTTTTTCAATATACATTCAGTTTTTCTCTTAATTTTTCACACAGTTTTATTTCTTAGTTTTTTCACATGGTATCAGAGCTTTAGGCTCTTCTTGGGAAGCAAAATTTTCAACCTTCATTGCTGACTTCTATTTTAGGCCTTCATTGCCGAACCCTGTTTAGGCCTTCATTGCCGAACCCTGTTTAGGCCTTTATAGCCATTCTATTTTTCCTTTCTTTAGCCTTCATTGCTAAGAGTCATTTCTGGTTATATCTTAAGACTTGTTTCAGTTCAAAGAAAGATATCACTACCACCCAATTTGAGGAAATGTCAACTGAAAAAATGACCGGAGTGCTACAGATGTCTCAAAAACAAGAAGAGTTCAACAGATAAGAGATTGAAAAGCTGGGAAACCTATTGAAAACCCTTGAAAAGCCTACTGTGGTATGTTCCTTGGGTAAGGTCTCTAGTTCAGGTAAAGCTTCTGGTTCTCATGGATTAAATGTCGCGTTTAAGCCTATTACGAGTTCTTGGGTCATTGACTCAGAAGCCACAAACGATATGGCGCATTCCTCACAGAAGTTTAGTACATATACCCTGTGTTCTAGTAATAAGAAAATTGTTGTTACAGATGGTTCACTTACTACAGTGGTAGGATTAGGAGATGTTGAAGTTAATCCCTCATTTGTTCTAAAAAATGTTCTTCATGTTCATGGATTGTCTACTAATATGATATCTATACAAAAACTTACCAGAGATATGAATTGCAAAGTGACTTTTTATCCCTTTTATTGTGAATTTCAGGACCAAAGTTCGGGGAAGAGGATTGGACTTGCTAAGGAGAAGGATGGACTATACTATCTTGAGACATCAAATAACACAAGTAATATCAAGAATAGTTTACCTTTGTCATTTCTTTCTGAAAAATCTTCCAATAAAGACAAAATCTAGCTTTATCATTTTCGTCTTGGACATCTTTCTTTTGGAACTTTGAGAAACATGTTTCCTTCATTGTTCAAAGGATTAAGTGTCGAAGATTGTCATTGTGATGTTTGCAAACTTGCGAAGCACAGACGTGTGTCTTTTCCAATTAGTAACAAAAGAAGTTCTACTCCCTTTTACTTGATTCACAATGACATTTGGGGTCCCTCTACAATTCCTAATATTTTTGGTACAAGATGGTTTGTTTCATTCATAGATGATTGTACTAGGATCTCTTGGGTTTTTTTACTTAAATCCAAATCAGATGTGAATAGTGTATTTTCAAACTTCCAAAACATGATCCAAAATCAATTTGGAGTGAGAATCAAGAGATTTAGGTCTGATAATACAAGAGACTATTTCAACCAGAGTCTATCCACCTATTTTCAAAAGGAGGGGATTATCCATGAGTCATCTTGTGTTAATACTCCACAACAAAATAGAGTGGCAGAGAGGAAAAACAGCCATTTACTAGCCACAACCCAAGCCTTCCTTTTTCAAGCAAATGTACCCAAATCTTATTGGGGAGAAGCTGTTCTCATTGCCACACACATTATAAATAGGTTATCTTCAAGGGTTTTGGGATTTAAAACTCCTATGGAACTACTCTCACAATTCTATCCCAACCTTAATACCACAAACAACCTCACACCTAGGATATTTGGTTGTACATCATTTGTTCATGTTCACAGTCATAATAGGGGAAAGTTGGATCCAAGAGTGATTAAGTGTATCTTTGTGGGGTACTCATCAACTCAAAAAAGGTATAAGTGCTATCATCCTCCTACCAAAAAATTCTATGCGTCTGCAAATGTCACTTTTGAAGAAAGTAAACCATTTTTTACTCAACCTTATCTTCAGGGGGAGACTTCATTCATGGAAGATAAGGATAAAGACTTTTTTTTGCTTGATTTGTCCTCTTCTTCAACATTTTCACCCATTAATTCTTTTGAGTCGAAACCTGTTTCTGCTGAGTCCAAGTCAAACATTGAATTTGAGTTTGAACCCATTCCAAATACAAAAGATGTGACAAAGGATAATATTGTTCTTGATTCTATGAAGGAATTACAGGTGTACTTAAGAAGGAAAGTTCCAGATCCTGAACCAGTGCTAGTCCAAGAACCTGATCCTAACTCTGGAAATGAGCTAACTACAGTTTTTGACTCTGTTTCTCAAAATGAGCATGAATCTCTTAAAATTATAACTAGTGATTATGATCTGTCTATTGCCATTAGGAAAGGAACCAGAGAATGTACTAAGCATCCACTATACCCAATCTCTAATTTTGTGTCATTAAAAAATTCTCACCATCCCACAAAAATTTTCTTGTGAGCTTAAACACTATTTCTGTTCCAACTACATTATCCGAGGCATTATCCAGTGAGAAATGAAGGCAAGCTATGAAGATAGAAATGGAGACTTAGAGCAAAATAAGACATGGGAACTGGTAGAGTTGCCTAAAGGAAAAATCCAGTGGGGTGTAAATAGGTTTTCACTGTAAAATACAAGACGGATGGTATTGTTGAAAGGTATAAAGCCAAGTTAGTGGCTAAGGGCTACACTCAAACCTATGGAGTGGATTATCAGGAAACCTTTGCTCCAGTTGCCAAGATGAATACAGTTAGGATTTTGTTATCATTGGCTGCAAATTACAATTGGTAGCTTCAGCAATTTGATGTAAAGAATGCTTTTCTACATGGTGATTTGGAAGAAGAAATATCTATGAAGGTTCCACCGGGATTTGGAGGTCATCTAGAAGCAAACAAAGTATGCAAGCTTAAAAAGGCTTTATATGGCCTTAAACAGTCTCCTAGGGCTTGGTTCAGGAGATTCGCCAAAGTGATGCTAGCAATGGGATAAAAACAGAGTCAAGGAGATCACACATTGTTTATCAAGCACTCTGATTCAGGGAGAGTCACAGTTTTATTAGTGTATGTAGATGATATAATTGTAGCTGGAGATGATGCAAAAGAGAGAGAATCTCTAAAACAGTGTTTGGCTAGAGAATTTGAGATAAAAGAGCTAGGGAGACTGAAGTACTTCCTAGGAATTGAAGTAGCTCACTCATGGCATGGTATTTTCATCTCACAATAGAAATATGTGATGGATCTTTTAAAAGAAACTGGGAAGCTCACATGTAAACCTACAAATAGCCCTATAGATCCTAATCATAAAATTGGAGAAGCTAATGAAGATGCTACTGTAGATAAAGAGATGTACCAAAGATTAGTTGGAAGACTCATTTATATCTCACATACTAGACTTGATATAGCATATGCCGTGAGTGTGGTAAGTCAATTTATGCATAGTCCTAAAGAAGTGCACCTACAGGCTGTTTACCGTATATTGCACTATTTGAAGGCCAATCCTGGGAGAGGTATCTTATACAAAAGATATTGCACTATACAGATGCTGATTATGCAAGTTCAGTAACTGATAGAAGATCCACTTCAGGCTACTGCACTTTCTTAGGTGGTAATCTTGTGACTTGGAGGAGTAAAAAACAGAATGTGGTGGCAAGATCAAATGCTGAAGCAGAGTTCAGAGCAATGGCTCAAGGAATTTGTGAACTACTATGGTTAAAGATTATCCTAGAAGACTTGAAGATCAAGTGGGATGGACCAATGAGACTCTACTGTGATAACAAGTCTGCAATAAACATTGCACACAAACCTGTGCAACATGACAGAACAAAACACATTGAAGTAGATCGGCATTTCATAAAGAAGAAACTAGATAGTGGGTTGATTTGTACACCCTATGTATCAACCAATGGTCAACTTGCAGATGTGTTGACTAAAAGTCTTAGCAGTGCAACATTTCAAGAAATTATTTCCAAGGGAATGGAAAACACCTATTCACCAGCTTGAGGAGGAGTGTGGGAAAACACTTATTTACAGCTGGTTGTAATATTGTAATCTGTATATTTATATTTGTATCTCTAGAATTAAGTATTTGTATTCCTAGAATTAAGGACAATAAATTAGGATAGACAATTCATCAATTATAGGATCAGTTTTTAGGAAGATTTAGTTTCCTAATTTAACCACTAGTTAGTTGTATATAAACCTAAGGTTCTTGTATAATTTTTTATGAGCAGTTTTTCAATATACATTCAGTTTTTATCTTAATTTTTCACACAGTTTTATTTCTTAGTTTTTTCACAATAGTAACAAAAGTCAATTACTTCAGAATGAGCATGGAAGGTGCAAAATAAGAAAAGCAAACTAACCTCTAACACCATCAGTTATCCCTAGCCTGACAAGTTCCTCTGCAAAGAAACAATAATGCTCAGATTTCTAGGCATCCATGAATTATATAGTTTAAGGGGGTAGAAAGAACTTATAATCCCTTCTACTCCACTTTTTTCTTACACTCAATCATAGAAAGCATGGTAAAAGAAGAGAAATTTTGAAGGGTCTAGTTTAAAAAGCAAACCTTGGATGATATGCATTCCAGACTTAATTCGTTTGTCACACTCTTTGAAATTTCCTTTTGGACGGCCAAATATGGTGACCATAAGATCAACAAGGGCATAGACAGCACTCTTTGGCAGCCACTCCCCATTAATAGGAGGTGGTGCGAGAAAAAGCTTATCTTGCAATGCCCGTCTTGCATTTCCAAAATATGTAGGTTCGAGGGCATCATTTCCAACTGAAGTGGAAGAAGTAGTAGTAACATGGGTAAGCTGTCCCTGCAGGCGGGCTTGTCGTGCAGAGAGAGCAGACCTCTCCCTGGAGGGTAAGTCAGAGCGGGACAGACTTTGATTCAAGGCGTTAAGCTCAAGAGTGAGTTGGTGCCGTTGCTGCATGTTGTTGGAATCTTGCTTGATAGCAGCATCCAATTTGTCCACGTGTTTGACAGCATTCTTGTAATCGGCAACTCGAAGTCGGTAGAAGATATGGAGAAGCTCATTGTAAAAGAGTAAACCCAGGCAGTGGGTTCTCTTTAGTAGGGAAAAGGAATTAGTATTGGTAGTAAATATTATAAAATGGAAGTACTACAAACTGATTAACAAGAAGACAAACAAAAAAGAGAAAAAGAAAAATGACATGGTAGAGCTTAACTTACCCTATCAGAGGGGATAGTCTCCCAGACCTGATCGCATCGGTGAAGAGCTCGCTCGACCTCAACCGCAGTTTGATCATCCCATTGCATAAGGAGGCGTACATGCAGGATAGAAGCCACAAAGAACATCTGAAGCTCCGGATAGCAAATTTGAGTAGCGGATACATAACCTGATTCTAAAGTGGCGATTGAATTCTGGTAGTCTCCTTCAATAATCAGAGCGTTTGCCAACTGAGAATTGAAGTTGCAACACCATAACTTGACCGACACACTGCGAGTACAAGAAGTGTTTAACACCAGCAATTTATTTCCTCTATTGTTAATAAAGTATGTAATATAATCCAATCTAATCAAAAGTAAATTATGTTTCAAAAATAAAAAAGTAAGAAAAGAAAATCAAAGTGCAAGCAAGCATACTCGGGAGCCGCCGCAGATGTAAGGTGAAGAGCCTTGTATAAGATCTGCTTCTGAGGAGGTATGGCCCCAACGAGATGGTAGCACTGGCTGAGCAGTGAGTAGGTTCGGCACTTCAAGTCGAAGCAAGAAGGTATGGAATTGAGGAGCAATTGGGAGCGTTCCAGGTGGGACTTGGCATGGTTCACGTTATGAGAGTGGCGTAGCAGAAGAGTGGCTATGCGGAGTCGAGTCTTCACCTCGACGATGGGTAGGAAGGAGGCGTGGGACTGGCAGATTGCCTCCAAGCACTTCACAGCCTTCCCTATCTCTCCCTTCTTCTCATGGTAATCCGCCAGTCCCCACAGCCCTTCCGCTACTGCTTCCATTCCCCAATTTTCCCCAATTACCTTTAAAACAAAACTAAGCCACAACTGTATGCTCCAGTTGTACAAGGCAAATCAGCAGAAAATAGTAAAAGAAATGGATGAATCTCAATCATCATCACAATGCATCTCCCAAGTCCCAACCCTCCGGTCTGAAGTCAACAAAGCAAGCAACTACAAACAAGCCAAATGGGCTTTGCTTTTTAATTTAGAAAATGACCAACCGGTTGCTGGATTTTAAGCAAATGGGTCACCTTAATCGGGTAACCTTGGATTGACAAATATGGTTCATGGGTTTAGTAGTTCATCTGATTGGGGAATTGTGCACAGGCCACAGAAACAAGTTTTCTGGAGGCTTTGGAAAGGTATTTGGGTGGCCTTTGACCTAAGCCCTTTGAAATGTTTGGGCATTTTTGTTACTTTGCGTTTTTCAGAACTTTCTGGAATCTTAAATAGGCTCAATTGCTCAAGCCCAAGAGATCACCGTCCTCAGGTATTCATGTTCACGTGTTAAGTATGTTTAAAGGAGAAATATGCCATAATATCATCTTGTAAAAAAAAAAAAGAAAAACCTGAAGCAACAAGTCTTGACAACGTTAAACTCAATGGATTGATTCTAAGACTTAGACAATTTTAATTTCATTAAGGTTTGCATCATCATCTATAATAATTTAAAAAGAGGTGTTTAAAATTCAATTTTAATTAAATTAATCGATTTAATTTATTCAGTTAATTGATTCATTATTAAATTAATTTTGATCGATTATTAAAAATAATTTTAAAATTTTTTTAATGTTTAGTTAATTTGATTTAAAAACTAAATTAATCGAAATATAACAAAACTTAAATGTAAAATTAAAAATGTGAACCATTTCATTTTATAAATTATTAGAATTTTAATTTAATACTTTAATAATTTTATTATTTTGTTGGATGATTTTGTGTAGTTTGTTTCATATTTTGGTATATGTATGTAATATTTTATATATTATTTTGTACAATTTTTTTAGTATTTTTTGTATTTTTTGATAAATTGATAGCACTATGGATTCTAGGACGTAAAGCGGGAATTAGGCAATCACTGACTTAGGATCTAATGAATTATTAGTTCCTTTTTCTTCTGGACAGATTTAATTTATGTATTTATATTGTATTCATGTGATATTAAACACATAAAATATAAAAATTTATTTTATTTACCTGTCACAAAACGCTTTTTTTTTTGTCAAATTTATATATAATTTTTATTACAATTTTAAATCTTTTAACTTTTGTGTTTTCTTTCATATTGTTTTTATTTTGTATCACCATATTGTACTTAAAATTGATAGATCCGAAGAAAACTGACTTCAGCTGGACCGGAAGATGCTGTCCATATGCACTGCACTGACGGTGCAGTTGAGGAGGTTTACCCTCCGGTTGTCTTGTATCTTGCTAGTTGGCATGATCTAGGATGTTAGCATTTCTTGTTATCTTGTTGATTAGTATTTGTGCCTCCGCTACCCATAATTCCATCTTTTAATTTTAAGAATGTTTCCCAATACATTGGAATTCATGATAGTAGACAAATAATATGTACCCAGACTGCGGAGATGATGATGATGATGATGTTGAGAATGAACTCATTCAAAACTTTCAGGAACCAGTCTACAGACATGTTAAAGTCAAAGAATGACAGTTAGCTGCGAAAGCAGCCCTGTTATGAAAACATCGCACGGGTTGTTTTCCACTTAACATGTTGGCAAGATGAGTTATGAATTATGATTCTTCTCTCCATTGTTGGTGCAGTGTTTGCAATGCCGACGGTGCTATGCTATTTGAGAAACATGGGAATACCGTGGATGCCTATTCACGGAAAGGTTTGGCTGAAATAAAGAGGCAGTATGCAGTTTTTGATGCAAAGGTTCTCCCGAAACTCCAGCATCTATTTTCCATCACAAGCAGCATTAAACATGCCTAGGCTATATGCTCCTTAACATGCGGACATGAGCTAGTTTAGTAGGTCCCGTTTTAAGAGCTTCAGCATATTTCACTCCTTTCTTAGGCAACTCTTAAATTATTACTTTATCTCTCAAGAAAGGGAGAATCAAGAGAATTCCAGGAAAAAGGTTTTGATGAGAACCTCTCTGCAGAAATCTACACGCTGGAGTCTAAGATATTAGCTTCGCAGCTGTTTCATTGAGAATTAAAAATTTTGAATTGTCTCTACTAAGTACCAACTCATACGCAAACTCACCAATCCACCAGTTCCTAATAGAAAACCACAACCTTTCATCCGTTAGAGAAATAAAACCAACTACACAAGAACTGAGAGCCAAATATGCTATACTTTAGATTCTTTAACTCCAGCTGGCAAGAAGGGCTCCCACCATCCAAATTCATATTTTGGATAGGGTGCCACCCAGTTTTCTGGCTTCCCAAACTCCAGAGTGCTAGGATTGGAGGCTAAAGCTTCTTCAAGACTGTCAGATTCATAGCTATCAGATAAAACTCTGTCCAACCTCAATTTCATAAACCTGCCAAGCAATGGAATTAGGAGAAAAAAGATGCAAGATAAATGACATTTATATGGTACCTTCTATAGAACAAGAAAGGTAATAGAGTTTGGCCTGCGATACCAACATCCTAATACCATGTGAGTTATATTGCTGAGTCATACTAATAAAAAGTTCAGAACCGAATGACCGTGGATATATGTTCGATTGGGATGTAATTGCATCTGTGCTACACCTATGACCATGAGAATTGGTTGTTTTCAAGTCATTTGCAAACTAAGAAGCACTTTTGCAGGCAGTGTCAAAACTAAAGCTACCAATGAAACAAAGAACTAGTCAAGCCAGGATATGGTTCTTTTCTTTCTCATTTTTCTTTTCAAATATGGTATGACAATGTACCACACAGACAATGGCACAAAGGATTCAACTACACATGAGTAATGTGATGTCTCCACTCTAGGTTTACTGTCTCCTAGAATTCCTTACCAAGATGGCCTCCAAAATGATCCTAGCGTAAATACTAGTCTTGGCATTAATTCACCTTTTGATATTCAGATTTTCTGCATTAGGCACAAAGGAAGTAGGAACAAGATGATGAAAAAGAAGCTAAAACCAAACAAATTTTTTGGGTCCAAGTCTTACGTAATCCAAGGACCATTAGTTGAAACCAGAGCAACTGCAGGCCTGCGCAACCTCTTAGTAATGTCAGGGAACTTTTCCAAGAACTTGGGCTCGATCACAAGCCAGAAGTCCTGCTCTTTATTCCGTTCTCCATAGTTCCGAAGCCTCTCAAACAAGAGCTCCTTGAAGTGCTCTTCTTCATCCAGCATGAACTTGGCATTTGCAACAACAAAATAGTATTTTTTGGCTTGTTGCTGGAGTATAAGAAGAATTTCAGAACCATAAAGTAAGTCATACCACCAGAAAAACCTACTTAAAAATACCATTCTGAACAGAAAATCAGCATGGCCTATTTGCACTCGTACTATCTTATAGCACTTAGAAACTATTAACAAATAGAGCGTGGTCTTAGAGAAGTTCTACATCATCTTAATAAAAGAAAAGGCATACTCTGGAATTTCAGAACAAGACTCATTTTGCTTGATCGACAATCATCAAACTGGCACCTCAATTGAATGCTAAGCATCAATCTACGAGAGATCACATTTCCATTTTCTTTCCTGCATAGGTTTTATTTAATTATGAAAGATTATGGGCTTTTGGAAACCCATGGGAACAAAAGATACCCATATCAATTAGAAGGGGGAATATTTGAATTGGGAACCATTGTGTTGCTTTTCATTGCCTCTAGTTAAACTAAAGTGAAGCAAAGGAATTGATATTATGAAACAGATTTGGCCTTGGTTGCAATTTCTGCAGTCTTAACAATAACAAGGAATGACTTTGCTCAATCAAACATGAAAATATAAAATCTATTGGCTCCAATAGTGATAATGGCAAGAGGTCTTTCTTGTTGATATGTACATATAACATAGCACCTTTAGTCCTACTTGATCGCATATCTCTAACCTTTATTGACCATTTTTGTGATTGTGGAAGATGACACATTAAAAGCTAGTTTAGCATTGCTGTTGCGGTTGGAAAAAACTTGGATCGAGAAAAGTGTGTTTAAAAAGTTTGGTAAGAAAATTGGGATTAGAATTTTTAAGTATTTGATTTGCTGTAAGTAATTAAAATGTCTAAAAAAAAAATCATAAAACAATAAAATATTAAAATTATATGCAACATATAGTAAATTTCTATTCCAAATGTACTTTTTCAGCGCAAAAGCACATCTTCCAGCTTTTTGGTTTGGGTTGGCAAGCCAGGTTTTTAAATTGAAAAGCAAATATTTTTTCTATTGTTTTGAATTTAAAGCAACTTTTGAATGCAAAAACTATTTTCTACAGCAATGTTAAGGCCTGACTGTGTTGAGCTAGCTATTTGGCACTATAAGGGAGAAGGCAACGAGAAGGAATGCATGGAAGCATAAAAGACTATCAACTGGTTAGGCAATACTATTACCAAGGTAAAGTGAGATACCGATCTTACCTGATGAAAAGCAGTTAATTATATCTACATGGTAATGAACAGAGATACAGCATTAAATCATGATCCAAAGACCAAATTAATGCAACTATTTGATATTTGACAGAAGGTGGTAACGAAACAAGTGATAGAGAAGGAGTACCTTGCCGGGACTGAGCTGGTCAGAGTCAGCTGCTGCAACGGCTGTCCTAAATGATGATGTGGTCCTGGAAGTGGAATTGAATGAGCTCTTAATCAACAATTGGGTGCGGTTGTTGCTGCTGCTACTGCTGCTGGTGATGGTGGGTAGCGCAAAGGCTTTGGCTGCGCCACCATTGCCGCATTGGGCGGTGAATGGTGCTGGCGCACCACCCAGACTGAGTGTTAGACTTGCGGCACTGAGCGCACCTAACATTTCCTTTTCTTGGTGTAGTACTTTTTATCGGACCAGAGGAGCAGCAGTGATCGGTTTCTGGTTTTAAAAAATTGTGACTTTGGGAGGGCAGAAGAAGATTTTAGATTTGCCCTTACCACTAGGCAGTACTGCTGCAGACAACCTTATCTTGTTATCTTGAAACCCATAGAAGTCGAATGCAGACGGTAATAAAAAAAATAATCTTTTCATTGGTCTATCACTAATTAATATTTTAATTAGGGTTTGTTTGATAAATATTTTTATTTTTTGTTTTTTTAATATTTTTAGATAAAATTTAAATTAAATAATTAAATAATAAATATAATATTAAATATAATATTTAATTTTAAATTTAATATGATATTTAACTTAAAAAATTTTTAATTAACATATTATCAAATCTTAGAATGATAAACTCCAAATACACACATGAATAAATAATATTTTAAATTTTATATTAATTAATATATTTATAATTTATATATTATGTTAAAATTTTTAAAAATTTAAATATTATATTAAAAATTTTAAAAATTAAAAATAAATAATAAAAAATGAAAAGTAAAATAATCTAGTAACAGAAAATTACTTTTTTGATAATTTATATTTGTTCAGAATAAAAAAAATTCCTCAAATAAGACTCGGGAGTACGAACTCCTGATGAAATGATTGACGAAAGCAAAACCCTAAAAGAAGAGCCAAGTGAATGAATGACAAAGTTGCACCTGCTATGTCCTCTAGGTCTGGGTCTGGGTGGGAGTTGCTTTATCAGGTTTTGTAGGAGGGGGTTCCAAGCTGTCTCATCTTCCAGCTCCACCGCCACCGCCACCGTCACCGCCACTGCTAAGGCAAGTGAATAATAAAATGATATTGCCAACATTTTAGGTAATTGTATGGTATGAAGTATGAACCCAAAACTAAACATCGGTATTACAAACCAATGTGGTGCAGCAGATGTCAACGGAATGCTGTACGTTCGGCCCATATAAGGTAGACCCCAAGGAAGTCTTCTACTCCACCCCGCTTTCCTATGCCATGGTCAACCTCCGTCCCGTTGTTCCTGGTAATTACTACTACTTCTAATTAGCAAGCACCAACCACAACACTTTCCTTCCTTTGCAATCACCACCCGACGAGGTTCCTCATCATTATCTTAATCCCCTTCCCTTCCAATTATATTTTTTTTCTGTTTTTATTTCTTTTTCTCTTCTAATTATCAATCGTCGTTGATTTCCCTTTTTTTTCCTTTTCAGGTCATATCCTTTTTCACTTGGAAATTTAAATCCAATCATATTTTTTCTCAAATAAATGGTTTTGGGCTGCATAATAGGAAGAGTAATTTTCTCCCCAATCATTAACCCCCACCCCTTCCATACGATCGAATTCACGATCTCGAAGTTAGAATGATTTTTATATGTGTTTTGGAATTCTTTCAATGCCTTTACTTTCTTTGAAAACAAGATGAGATTGTCATCTGATCTGATATTCAGCATCCTTAGAAACTGTCAAACTACTTAATCCGCGGGACAATCTTTGTATTCATCATGGTAATTTGTTGATATTAAACATACTTTTCCTTTGTGATACAACTCACATGCAGGATTTTTTTAATTCTAATGATGGGTTTGCCAAGTCCAATTGTTTGTTGGTAATGACAAGAAACAATGTCTGCTGCAGATTAAACTGTTCATATGGGAACGATATAAACTTGATACTGAAAAGTTTGGCCTTGGGGATCTTGGGGGAGAGGAGTGTTGATGGCATGTTTGCACACACGCCAATATATGTATGTGTGTACAATACATCCACATGGGATCTTGGGGGAGAGGAGTGTTGATGGCATGTTTGCACACATGCCCATATATGTATGTGTGTATGTACAATACATCCACATTTTTAGGAAGATGTGAAAAAAACAGCTTGACATAGTTATTCTGACTATATATCCAAATCATTACATGCTAAAATGCTACCAAAATTTATGTTGCATTTGTTTCATCTATGCGGGTATGGTTTTTGATCTAATTTGTTAGGGAACCATGAATCTTTATTGTTGAAGAATTCATTCTTGAATTTGTTTTTCTTAACATTGTGTACATGTGCTTGTCTGCCCAAGGCGTGAAGTTAAGCGCTTTGTTGATCTAACTATTGATGAGACTACTGATTTATGGCTAACGGCTCAGAGGATTGGTGGGGGGCTTGAGTGCTACCACAAAGCGTCATCTCTCACTTTTACCATCCAAGTAAGAGAATGGCATGCTCCATTACTTTTATTTAAATACATATAGGTTTTTTTGTCTCAGTGTTGTCATAGTAGTTGACTTTGTTTGCCAATCATGTTGTTTTTAAATCATATGGTGGCACATTTTAAATTTTATTTGCCCGCCTTTTATGACTGTAGCAGAGACGATGAAGATGTGGACCTCTTTGTTCATGGTTTTATTTATCTGCTGTTCTAGTTTGCTCACCTTCTGCTTTTCATTTCTTGGCCTTTTCCTTCATGTTTTTGTTACCAAAGCTTGCATATTAATGCCTCTTTCCTTGAGATGTTTTACTCTAGTACTTATCTAATAGTTTGGTTTTAATATTTTCTAAAATTGTTAAATTTACATCCTATTGATAATTCTCTTGGCCAAGTTAAACCCAGTCAATCTAGGATGTCCTTGAGTTTGGTATTTGTGGGTTTTAACTCTTTAGATGTCTTTGCTGAGTACCTCATGTTAACTCATATGGTTATATTCCATTTCAAGTTTTAGTTATTGTTTCTCATGCAATAACAAGCACTTAGTGTGTTTAAGTGATCTTTTGGAATGAGAAACTATGCTTTCGTACGGAAAATTGAATGGCAGAAATTTTTTGTGTGATACTTGTGGAAGTTTTTGGCTGCTCACTATGTGGTAATGCTGCTGCTGGGCAAATAGCATTTTTTATGGATCATTTGAGACTAAAGACTGTAACATACGTGTTTGTTTCTACTTTAGGATGGGCCACAAGCAGGGCAGACAGTACCTCATGTTCACATTCATATCCTTCCCAGGAAAGATGGTGACTTTGAGAGGAATGATGAGATCTATGATGCAGTAAGATAGATATTCGTACTAGCTTAGCTTTTATAATATAACCTTGGATAACTTGTGTTTTATCTGTCTGTTGTTCATGGTGTAGATAGATGTGAAGGAGAAGAAACTAAAGGAAAAGCTCGATTTAGATAAAGAAAGGAAGGACAGAAGCCTTGAAGAGATGTCTAAAGAAGCAGACGAATACAGATCACTTTTCTTTTTGAAATCTTAAGTCTGACCTCTGTGCTGCATAAACACAAACTGTAGTGGATTCCCTTGTCATTGATAGCACAAGGGCCTGATTGGATATGGATGCTAGTACTTGATTGACTTTCTCTGCAACTTTCTTCTGTGTGTCTGGATGAATCTTTTGATTATTGTTGATTCAGTTAGTTTATATTTAGTAATTGTACCGTGGCCATCATTTATGTGCTGTAATAACAAAGCTTTGTGTGAAAGTGTGGGTTTTTATGCTTTTTCCTGTTTGTTTCAATATTTGCCTTTGCTTTCATACAAACCTTTCAGTAAATGGTGAATGGATGATTAGGTAAGGAGCTGAGGTTAACAACTTTTGTGGAGTAGATGGGGACGAGCTGACGGTGGCATGTGGTGTGTGTAGTGGGGAGAGGGAGGGGGTAAGCAGGTACCCTCCTTTGTCTGATAACTCATTAAAAGGAGGGAAAAAGAAATACTTCCATTTTTTTTCGATCTCTTTAAATTTGCTGCAGTGGCCGCGGATCTAGGAGTTTTTCCTCATGGTGTATAAGAGAATTTTTAAAAGTTTTTTATTTTTTTTTAAGTTTTGAGGGTGTTCATGAACACCTTATTAATACACAATATTCGCCTTTGATTGAGAGAAAAAGGAGGGAAAGGTAAGTGCTTCAATGAATAATGATTACCCTTAATATGAATTATGTTTAAATGATGGGGATTGGGAGGGAGTTTAATTAAATAACTGTTCTTTCTTACATAAAATAAGATATTCAAATTTTTTTCTTAAAAGCAGCAAGTAGCAATTAGCCGTCTACTTGGCTGGAAAAGCCGAGAAGTGTAAAAATAAGATAGCGGAGCGGACGTAAAACTTGGGCTCCTTGTGTCTGCTGGTTGAATAATTTAAAGCCCAATGAGGTGGTGAACGAGCGGGAAAGGCTCGTTGGTCTCGACTGTGTCCACTTTCGAAAAAGGAGAGCGCGAAAGCTTCGTGTACAAGAATTATAAAAAAAAGGTTCGTGTGCAAGAATTGTATAAAAAATGAAAAATGTAAAGGACTTTCCGCCTCTACCCATTCTCTGATTCTCCACTGCCAAATACGAAATGGGTGATAGAGAAGAGATGGATTTCGTTCTCAAGGTAAAAGTAAAACCAAAACCCTCTGATTTTTCTTTTATTTTTTTGTGATAAGTTATATTATTTATGTTGTTCGAAACAGAAATACTTTGGCTACTCTGGATTCCGAGCGTATCAAAAGGAAGTGATACAGAAAGTAACAGAAGGAAGGGACTGCTTGGTGGTGATGGCCACTGGCTCTGGGAAATCTTTGTGGTAAAGGCTTTTTGATTTTTCATTTGAGTTTGATAAAGCCTCTGCCACACTAATCTTGGTTTTCCTTTGCTGTGGTGTGGAGTAACAGTTATCAGGTTCCTCCACTGATTGTCGGAAAGACAGCAATAGTTGTAAGTCCTCTCATCTCCTTAATGCAGGATCAGGTATACCCTTTTCTTTTAAGTATTATTTCTTCAATTTTTCGTTAATAAAGTTTTTGATTTTGTGACAGTCACTTACAAAACTTTAACCTCTTTATATTTTTGATATGATCAGGTCATGACTTTGAAACAGCGGGGCATCAGAGCTGGGTACCTTGGCAGCGCTCAGACTGATTCCACCGCCCAGACCAAAGCTGAGAATGGTTATTTTCACCTACTCTTCTTGACCCCTGAGAAGGCATGCCTCCTTCCTGCCAGGTACTTCCCTATTAGGGATATGAACTGGACCCAACTGCAACGGGGAACCTGCCTCCTCGCCCGGCATCAGATTCAGGGCATGTACGGGGGCAGGATACTTTTCTCCGTTTTAGTGTAATGCAAATTTAAGTACAAGTAGGGCACCTTTTATCTCTCACTCACTGAAAAATGCCACTTATCCTTGATTTTTTTTTTTTTTTAATTTCATTGGATGTTCATTCACGGCATCATGGAAAAAGAATAAAAAAAACACTCCCTTAACAAAACCTTCATATCATTACAAGACCTCAAAGGAACAGTATATCTTCCATGATTTCCAGGTTCATGCAAATTATTATGCAGATTAATGCTAATTATAAGCTGAATGTCCTGAATGCTTTATTTGTACTTACTAAGATTTGCATTTTACATGACCATCTCTTTTGCTATTTTTCTCCTTTTCCAAGGTTCTATCCAAATATTTAATTCCCATGTTTGTACTTTGAATTTAGCATTTCTCTTACATTAACACTACTTTACGAACTTTTAAATGAAAAATGTTAATATTGAGGATGCTTAAATAAAAGCTTCCTTGTCTCACTAATGATGAAAATGTCTGTAGTTTATAAGACATTTTGCTTGTAACATCTCCTGCCTTTTGTTAGACTGAAAATGGAATTAAATCACTGAATATCATCATTGCCCTAACTCCATCTCTTCCCTTAATTTCAACTACTGTACTTATGATCATTTTTCGCTTGGCAGCTTCTGGTTAAATCTTCTAAAGCTGGGAATTTGTCTGTTTGCTGTTGATGAAGCACACTGCATATCTGAATGGGGCCATGATTTCAGGTCATTGATGCTATTTTTTTTCCCTTAATACTTCATTTTTCATATTTCCACTGAGCATGCTATTCCTATTTCCTTTTTGTGGTTGCTGTTGATGAAACACATTGCATATCTGAATGGGGCCATGATTTCAGGTCACTGATGCTATTTATTTTTCCCCTTAATACTTCATTATTGATATTTCCACTGAGCATACTATTCCTAGTTCCTTTTTCTGGTTCTGTGGGGACAAATCCATGATAAGTTTTTATATTTCCACAAAGCATAATTTTCCTAGTTCTAGTTGCAGATTTGTGGACTTTGGCATTTTTAACTTATTCTGTAATCTTATAGCAGCAATAGAGCATTGCAAAGGGAAGCTAATGACATTTGTTGACATTTTAGCAGGAAGGGTACATGAAACATCAAATTTCTGCACCTCTTGCTCCTGGATATTGGGTTTAATTAGTTGCCTTTCCAAAATATATGTGCATATAGTGGCTTTCAGATAAATGATTGCATTCCACATGGATTTTTTTTGTAGCTATTGACTTGTTATTTTAGCCCATATGTCCCACAGAAGATTCTCCCTTTCCCTTTCTTACAAAAGGACTTTATGTTGTGTCCCTTTCTTACCATGTCTCCTCCCTTTCTGTTCTTTCTTTTTTGCATGCTACTTAAACTTAGACATGGTTTTATTTCTTAAGTAGCATTGCTTTCTTTGGCATTTACTTATTGTTCTGCCAGCATAGAGCAAATGAATTATCTATGGTCAGCTATACAGTGACTGTTATTCTTCTTGTTCTTTAACCAAGTTAATATTCATTAATTTACCATTTATCATTATTTTCTCGTTTTCTATATTTTCTAAAAAAATTTCACCTTTGGATTGTTAGGGTGGAATACAAACAGTTGGACAAGTTACGAGCTATTCTCTCTGATGTTCCTTTTGTCGCCTTAACTGCAACTGCCACTGAAAAGTTGGTACCTTTTTATTGGCTTTTATTTCATTTAATATCTTTTTGTGCTCTTGCTGTTGGATGCGAGTCATATTGTTATCTTGCTTCTTTTTTCCTTTGCTTGATCTCTGATTTTGGGGATAATCTTCATTCTTTTAACGTTTTCATCCTCTGCTTCTTGGTCCACACTTCTCATTCTATGTTTTAAGTTCGTCTGATTCTGCTGGTATGTAACCATTAGATCAAATGCTTATTATGGAAATTATATTGCACAAATTAATTTAATGTTGAAACCTAGCGGAAGTCATATTGCAAAATTATACCCATCAATTCCAGGCTCGTTGGAGTTAAAAGTTGTAACTCTTATCTCTCTCCCGCACCCCTCCACACTGTTCCTTCTCAATATGCGACCAGATTTTATTATGTGAAATTTGGTCCACATTTCGTTACAATGTGTCTAGATGGCTTAGATTGTGTGAGATGATCCCATCCACTGGGGTAATGCTTATTTGGTTTGCTCATCGAGTCTTTATCTTTCTTGTTTTAGTTGTTGCCAATGTTACTTCCAATTTTAATATATAACTGAATTCTATTTATGTTTTGGTTGGACTTTTATACTTGAAAGAAGGCCTTTAATATTCTGGCTTTTTCTAAACTCCCAGTGTTCGTGTGGATATCATCAATTCCCTGAAGATGAAAGACCCATATGTTGCAATTGGATCATTTGATCGTAAGAACATCTTCTATGGTGTCAAGCATCATAATCACAGTCAATCATTTCTGGATGAGCTTGTGCAAGAAATTTCAAGATTAGTAGCCAATGCAGGCTCAACTATCATTTACTGCCTTACAATTAAAGAGGTTGAGCGGGTATTTTTCACTTAATTTTTTGCTTAATACCTTTTGCCAAAATTTTCTTTTACACCTAAAATTGAAAATTGCTGTTACCTGTTGCTTCCAAGACAACTGTTGCTGACCCATTTGAGGACTTGGCAATTTTGATTCTCCTTTTCGTCATTATTATTATTATTTATTTTATTTTTATTTTTGTGAAGCTTTTGGCTCACTGTCTTGTGAACTTTTCAAATCACCATGCTTCCTTAGATATTCAAGTCACTCCAGAAGGCAGGAATTAAGGCTGGAATCTACCATGGTCAAATGGGCAGTAAAGCTCGTGAGGAGTCTCACAGGTTTTCTTCATGCATGCTTATTTGGAACATAGATTGTACTGCATGTGATCCATTGGCTTGTAGAATGTGAAGCTTTTTTATTCAACCAATTGCATTATCACTTTTGTCCACGCCTCTCACGTACTAACCCTAAGCTAACTTCTCTATTTATCTCAGATTGTTTATAAGAGACGAACTGCAAGTAATGGTTGCAACTATTGCTTTCGGTATGGGAATTGATAAGCCAAATGTAAGGCATGTCATTCATTATGGTTGTCCAAAAAGTATAGAGGCCTATTATCAGGAAAGTGGGCGATGTGGTAGAGATGGCATGGCTTCTGTCTGCTGGCTTTATTACACAGGAAGTGACTTTGCAAAGGCAGAGTTTTATTGTGGGGAATCACAAAGTGTATGTAGATTTTGTTTTCTCCCAAGTCTGAAGATTTTCTTTTGAAAAAGTTATTATTATTTTATCCCAGTTTGTTAAGATCATGCATATAGTTGATATTATTTAGTAAGTTTTGAGGTTCTCCAAAAAAGATTGAATTTTATGGTCTTTGCTTGTTTTTCAGAACACTTTGTCCTTGTAAATTCTATCTTGTTGTTAAGAGTTTCTTTGTGGACTGCCATTTGCCAGGAAAATCATAAAAGAGCCATCAGGGAGTCACTGATGGCTGGGCAGCGCTATTGCTTACTTACGACTTGCAGAAGAAAGTTCTTGCTAGATCACTTTGGGGAAAAACTTTCAACTGACAATTGTGGTTTGTCCTTGACCAAAGATACAACATTTTATCCTTTCGGTTAATATTGGATTTTAATTGAAAGTATTTGTGAAGAATAGGTCTTTTACCTTTTTGCCTTGCCATTTTATCTGACAAAGACATGATTTCCTTTTCATTTTTATTAAAGCTGACATTTAGACAAAAAAAAAATGATGTGTCTTCCCTTATTTTAATTTCTCCTATTTGGTTTTGCATTTTTTTTCTTTCTTTAGTTGAGACAATGTCGCGGGGGGGGGGGGGGGGGATGTTGTTAATGGGAATGTTATCTTAGATTGAAATTAGTACTTATATTATAAACTTATTTTAAGCATTATTGTCATATTCTCAACAAAGTAATTTGACATTCCCTGTAAGGCTGTAATTTCTTTTTGATTGCTAATAATTTTGGCTGAAATAGATGGAGGTCAGGTAGGTTTATCTTCAACCTCTCTCTTCTGACATAGTAAATGACTATATGTAGCTCTCATAAGTGATTCAGCAAACCATTTTGAACTTTGAACTATAACTAACATTTCAACAGAAATATTACAATACTGTATTCTTTGTAACGTTTATTGACTAGTGGAAAAGAAAAACTGAGATGTCTAACTGCTTTATGTGTAATACTTTAAATTGGAAAAACTCCATTAATAATTGGCTTAGATCTTATGTATTTTCTGATCTCGATAGCTGTATATTTGCTAAAAGTTCACAGACTTTTTTTTGAATTTTTCTTAATAAGTTTTAATTTATTAAAATGTGTCTCCAGGAAATTGTGACAACTGTTTGGTCTCAAGAAGGGAGCGTGACATGTCTAAGGAATCATTTTTATTGATGGCTTCTATTCAATCATGTGGGGGTAACTGGGGCCTTAAGATGCCCATAGATGTCCTTCGAGGCTCTCGAGTAAGTTGTTACCTAGTGCCTTCTTGATTTGTTATTTCTGAATGCATTTTTTAGCCTGAAAGTACGATGTGACTATAATATTCAATCTTTTAGCAATATTGACCTTAACATCTTCTTCTACCCAAAATAAATTATCCGTGGTCATTCTGCACTTTGTTCAAGATCAAATATCTAATTTTGTTCAAGGCTGGCGTTTAAAACTTTTCTATACTGCAGGCCCAAGGTTAGATTTGATAAGGCTTTTTTTTATAAATGTACATGAACATGCACTTCTGATTTGCCAAAAAGAGAAGAAAATAATAATTGTAGGGGGTAAGATTCTAATTTACCACTCTATTTAGGGTGATGGATCAAATTTACTACCTATCTTTAAACGGGTGCAATTGTAACATTATACTTTTTAATTTGATTAAAAAAAGGTCAAAATTAATTGTGCAAAAATATTTTGTGAGGAAAAAATAAAGGAATATTCTACAGAATAATCTAACTTTTAACCTGTTTGCCAAATCAAAAATTATAGTGGTAAAATTGCACTCCTTCAAAGATTAGTGGTAAATTTGATCTATCACCCAAGTAGAGTGGTAAATTCTAAACCCTAAAACAATGAACAGACAGACTACAGGATGGAAAGTTAGAAGAGATCGAACCATAATCCTATATTTCTTTAAGATTCTTTTAAGCTTTCATTCATCTTTATATGCCAGTTCCCAAGCTTTAAATGGGTATTGCTATACCTGATAGCTGCCTTCCCTCATGGTTTGCAGTCAAAAAAGATTGTTGATGCACAGTTTGACAAGCTTCCACTTCATGGACTTGGAAAAAGTTACTCTTCAAACTGGTGGAAAGCACTGGCACACCAACTAATATCTCATGGTAAATAAACCTAGAATTTATACTTGATAATTGAGTATTGATCAATCAGGAAGAATGCCTATCAGTTATTGTAGTTTGTTATGAAAGGATTATAGAATTACATCGATATTCTAAGCTGTTATAATTATTTGACTTCAGATATTTGTCATTATACATTGTAAAATCCTCTTGCTGTCATCTGGTTAAGATTGTTGAGTTGTGTGGCGATTTTTCTTTTTCTCATGTCACCTTGTACTATTAAACCTCAATCTGTGTTTTTTCTTCGTATTAATCTGAATGTTTTAAGATAAATATGTTCTTTTAGAAATTCTTTGTGCATTTGATAGGTGCTGTTGAGTATATATTTGTTTAAAATTAAACTTAGAATTAGGTTTCACCAAAGAACTCAGTGTGGGTAGTTCTTATTGCTTTTTATCATGTTGGCCACATAATAGAGTGCTCTCATGAGAATAGTTAGAAGTATTGTACCAAAAGGGAGAAGGACATAGTCATGCACAAATGAGACTAGATTCTTTTTTTTTTTTTTTTTTTTGCTTTCATCTTCTTATAATCTTGATTTTGTGTTTTTATTATATTGAATGTCTTATTTTAATCTGCATTTCTCATTATCATGTTGATAAGAATGTGTAGTTTGCAAAGAAAATGTTGATTAGTTTGTAACGAGATTTGCAACTTAACCCAGGCTATTTGATGGAGACTGTCAAAGATGTGTACCGAACTGTAAGGTAGATCGCATCTTTTGTTCTGATCACGAATATAGTACCTATTCATAGACTAAAGTTTTTCCATCTATTTCTCCCTCCTCTATCACAACTTATAGCTCACAAATTTGCATATGATGATACATTCTATATTTGATTCTTTAATGCATCAGTGTTAGTCCAAAAGGGAAACAACACCTTAGTTCTGCTGGACCTGATCATCAGTCACCATTATATTTGCCGCTGACTGATGAAATGCTTGATGATGAGGACCAAGATAGCACATCAGGAGAAATTCGGAAGGTTAAGAATTTGGCCCCCTTGGACAATGAAGGATTCTCAGAGGTTGTGACTTGAGTTTTATTTGGTCTTTTTTTTTCCTTATCATATCATCATTCTAATCATTACGCAAGTAATCTATTATGCTGACAGAGGCTGGACCTATATTTCTTGCACCATTGTAAGATGTCTAGGGTCAGATGTTTTGGAAATTATTGTGTCACCATGTCTGTATGGTATCGTGCCCATATTGCATGTCCGTATCCGTGTTTCATAGGTTAACACAGTATGTAGGAGATGCATAGGCAGACAAAACAGCGCCATTAGTGTAGTGCCAACTAAAGTATCTATGACTCAGGGTTTTCATCTTTTCTGTATTTCAGATCCCAGATTTCACATGGCAATAGATGCCTAGAGTCCAGATGTTCTCTACCTGTCCCTTTTTTGTTTAAACACACTGCTTTTTGGTGTCTAGATGTATGTCTTAACGGGTAGTGTTGTTTATCTTGTAGTAATTTTGCTAGTTAAGTTTTCACATATTAATCAAGATACATTCACCACTATATGATGAGGATCTTCTAGAGGTTGGTGATGGTTTATTTAATGGTTATGGTTTATAGGTTTTTGCATTTGTTTCCAAAAGAACAGAGCAATTCCTTAAGGAAAACACACAAAGTATTCATATAATAGAAAAGTTGATGTCATCTTAATATTTCACAGACTGCATTGTCAATCTATTCACAGATTTTGTTCAGTAACTATGTGATTCTCCTCTGTGTATGTCTATTTCTTTTGACTACAGGCAGAGGCACAACTCTATCGCCTGCTTTTAGAAGAGAGAATGAAGCTTGCCAGAGCCATTGGAACTGCTCCGTATGTTTTTATTATTTGATAAGTAAACCTACTTGCAGAAGACGATTTAGTTGTAATGCAAGAAGAATTTGAGATGTGACCTTTATCTGTTGAATAATTTGCTCTGCCAGATATGCTGTATGTGGTGATGAAACAGTAAAAAGAATTGCATTGATAAGGCCATCTACCAAAGCAAGATTTGGAAACATTGATGGTGTTAACCAGGTTGGTTAAAAATAAGGACAACAGAATAGATGTTTCCCATGTCTTTATAGTCTAGCATGTAAATAAATATATATACATATGCACACAACACACTCGGAGATATTCCTGTTTCTCTTCCTTGCTAGGAGTTTAGGAAATAGTGATTGGTTGATTCTTCTAAAATTTAGTGTATAGATTACCCATCTTTCACAATGACTAATGTCAGCATAGAGTTTAGCATATTCACTACCATGCATGCTGTAAAACGGACTCCTTTTCTAGTTGTACTAATTTGGACATCTCACCATTTAATAATAGGTTGCCAATACTCAACTACTCATCTGATTTAAGTTGGAACCTGTCATTCCACCAGGTTACAGGCATCTATTGCATTAGATGTTTCGACTTGAAATCTTAAATATTAATATTTTCTGCTTTGAAACAATTTTAATTTAGTTCTGTTTGGAAGGTTCAAGGAGCAGTTTCTGCCTGGTGGATAGTTTAATAGGATGAAATAAGTTCTTCTATTAGTCAGTAACCTCTCTGCAACCAGCAACATACGCTTGTACAGATAAACACAAGCATAATGCCCGTCTGTTTCTGATAAAAAGAGAAACCATATTTCTGAGTGAACTAGAAGGTCATGGCACTTGGTAGGAGTGGCTTTATCACTGCTTTTTGGTGATCCCTGTGAAAAATCTTGATCAGCTTCACTTACCTACGTGATAACTGTCACCCAGTGGGCACATTTAAATATTTAAATCTATGTTCAATTTTATCCCTTGCCGCTCTAGACTTCCTCGTACTTTTGAAGCCTTACTTTAATGATCAATGCTATTGCAGCACCTTGTAAGGACACATGGGGATTATCTTCTTAACATTATCAGGCATCTATCAGAAAGCCTAAACCTCTCTTTGGATGGGGAAGCATCCTTCCAGACTGCTATACCAAAAGCACATCCTGTATTGAACAACCAGAGAAAAATAGCTCCTGCAAAGTATGACGCTTGGAAAATGTGGCATGCAGATGGCTTATCAGTTCAGAAAATTGCTGTATGTTTTGATGAATGTTTAAAATCATATATTATCTGGCATTATACAATCTTATAACTATTATCTTTTCATACATAGAACTTCCCTGGTAGACCTGCTCCTATAAAGGAACAAACTGTTCTTCAATATCTTCTGGATGCTGCTCAAGAAGGATTTGAGATTGATTGGACCAGATTATGCAGTGAGATTGAATTGACACATCAAATGTTCTCGGACATCTGTGATGCAGTGTCAAAGATTGGCTCTAGAGAGAAGTTGAAGCCTATTAAAGATAAATTACCAGAAGAGGTGAGCATATCTTCCTGTATTTATTTTTGGGTTGTTTTTCATCTTTAATGTTAATTGTACAACCCTTAATGACTATGTCTTTGGAACAGAATTACTTTTTCCTTTTGAAGTAAGAAAGTACTTGATATAACTAAAGATATTTGCTGCATGATGCCAGACAAGTTATACACATATCAGGACATGTTTGGTAATGCAGAGCTATGGAATATCTCCAGAAGTAGTTGCGCCTTGTTGCAATCCACAGAAAACAGCTGAACTATCAAGTGAGGCTGTCGAATCATGCTTGATTGATGCATGCCACACTAAAAGTCCGCATGAATTTGACATGTCAGGCAATAGTATGGTTCATTTTTCGTCCTCTAAAAACTTAACTAGTGCCCAGGGACCCAAGTTGGACCTGGACTGCAATGATGATCTGGTCTCAAGTAAACGCCACAAACTTGTACATAAAGGAAGTTCAACTGCATCAGAGGCAACAGAAGATTTGATATTAAACTGGTTGAAGAATCATGATGAAGGGGTAAGTGGTCAAGGAGCATACAATTGCAGGAACTGAAATAGAGAATTGTGTATTTTGTTTCCTTCATTTATGTTTTTGATTGCAAAATAATGGAAATGGAGTCTTGCAGGTTCCGCTATCTGCTATCGTGGAGCACTTCCATGGATCCAACAAGGAGCACGTGGTGAAACTATTGGGTAACCTTGAAAGTGATTTTATGGTATTTAGAAAGAAAGATTTGTATAGGCTTATGTAAAGAGAAAAATTAAGTGATTTTATGGTATTTAGAAAGAAAGATTTGTATAGGCTTATGTACAGAGAAAAATTAACTTGCTGAAGCAAGTTCTTGTTTGATGTAAGGCTTTCCTTGATAAGAAGGATAAAAAAAATGTGGGAGAAAAGGCTTTTAGTCTTTGCACCAATTGCAAAATCTTGCCTTAGCTTAATTAAAACTTTTATCACAGTGATTACCACAAAGAGGAAGGTTTGACGTAAGAAATACGGGTTAGAAACATTTGCCCTAAACTACAGGGAAATAGGAACATATAGTTATCAAAATAATTCATCCACATAAGAAAAGTGAGAAAAGATTAAGAAAAATAATAAAAAGAGAAGGTGGAGATAAAGCTAATCCTTATGTAATGCATCATCCAATTCGAGTTCTAACCCTACACGATTTCGAATAGATGCAGAGGCATCTAGAGGTGTTTTGCACTTCTTTTGCAACTCCTTCCATCTGCCGATATCAAAATTATGTTTCTTGAACAATTTCCTCTGCCTGGAGAGAAAAAGCCTCTTCATCAGATCTTGGTATGTGGGATCTCTTGAAGTGAACAGGAAGTAAGCATAGCCTATGACTATTCCAGTAGTAGTGGTGAAAAATGCAATCGGTTCCATAACATCCCATGAAAATTCCCAAAATGTTAGTCGGAAGAAGAGTCCAACTTGTACCACAGCTAATCCTAGACCAGTCCAAAGGATGCGGCGAACTTGCTTATGTGCCAGCACATCAATTTCTTCCTTCTTCTCCTGCAGCCTCTTTAGCTCATCTCTAATGGGATCATCATCAGAAGCCAATGCAAGAGGTACTGCTTTTCTAACCAGATCCACCACCTAAGTAAATGGGAATAGATTTCAGCAAAATCAGTCTATACAGTCAAAATGGTTCATAATAGGGCAATAGGGGGCAAGTCTTAATTTACTGAAGTCAACTATGATGAACTTTGGAGGAGAAAACAACCACCACATAGTTTTGAAATCCACACCCGGTATACAAGCAAATGAGTTACGTTGAAAGTGCAGGAACAATAATAACATTATGGATTCATATTCCTTCTGGCAACCAAAATAAAGGAGCTAATATGCATGACTGCAGGGGAGAAATAAGAGAATGATTTGGAGTCATTGCAAGCATGGAACAGAAAAGACGTAAACTGCAAAGAATCTTGTTGGAGGGGTTTTGGAAGGGGAAGGGATAAGAAGTGCAGATGGCTTAGAGGGATTAATGGCAATAATGCTTATGTACCATTAGGTTTAAATAAGGACTCAAGCAGAATTTAATGGAAGGCTTGAAGTGCAGACAAACCTGAATGAGACTACCAGCAGAGCAATTTGCTTTACACAAAAAGATTCCAATTTTATTTGGGTCTAAACACAGCATGATACTGGCATGTCAAACAAATTTATGGGACAACACATGAACTGAAGGTTGCCATCTGCAGATAAACCTTTGTGCTACAGATTGAAGCATGAAACAAGTTTTAAATGCTACATACGGTGTTACCAGGAAAGAACAGTACATACAAAAATCTTACAAACTCTGTTACGTGAAGTTGAGATTATCACTGTTCAAGTATTATCTGTATGCACACACGTAGAAGCAAGGATGCATGAGCAATTATGCAACAGTTACGACTTTTTCCATTATAATTAAGTCAAACATACCAAGTGATCTTCAAAAGTATCACATTAAATGACTAAGTCATCACAAATTTTGGCAGACAGTTTGAAAAGTGAAAACATAGCACGCATAGAAAGGCAAAATGCATGTGTCCAATGCATTTTTTAATATCCTAGTCTTTTCTATTAGAGCATTATTTCTAAAGGTTAATTACACATTTAGTACTTGAACTATAGTTAATTGTTTGATTTGGCATCTAAAGTTTAGAAATGCTTAATTAAGTAGTAGAACTTCGCTTCTGTTAAGTATGTTGCATATTTAACTAACTCAATTATCAAAATGCATTAGCAGTCAGGTTTTTAACAGCTGTTGGATATATATCACACTTTATGCTAACAGAGTTAACAAAACATGCAATATGGTCAATAGAAGCAAAGTTCGCACCTAATTGTGTGTACTTAAGCTTTAGATACTAAGTCGAACATTTGACTATAGTGTGAACACTAAATTCATCATTAACTATCCATAATGAATATTAACATTTTTTAGTAAAATTACTTAACAAGATATTAGGATTTGACTCCGGTCTCAAATGAAATCCTTAGTTCTTAATGTCAATACATTAACTGTCAATTAAACAATTTAGTGAACTTTTCAAGCACTAGTTGTAGCAATAATGGCTTAATCAGTATGCATATCAGTCATTTTGCATAATAGCAAAGATTTGGGCATGAGATGTGCTTTCCAACATGCGCAAACCAAAATCGAGTCCACTAGGATTGTTCTCATTGAGTTTTAATTTAAACAGAAAGACTTCACTGAGGTAAAGAGGAACATGTAAATGAAAGATTTATTTTGGTTTATTATGAATTCAAGGCTTCTTGAAGAGGCATAAAACCTCAATACTAAATGACTTTAGGGTGTGTCTGATGGAGAGGAATATCTTCTAAAACAAGCACATCAAAAGCATTACTTACCCTAAGTTTCGTGCGTTCTGTCCTCAAGATGGACAGGAATGTGCGGCTTTCAATTATATATATATAAATATATATATCTATTAAAGGTCATATGCAGAATGATGGACCCGTGAAATATGAAGGAGTACCAATGTCAGCTCATTGGCATCTCGCACATAATTCCAGATTTCAAAGTAACCTAAGGAAAGAACAAAGCTTTCAATAAAAACGGAAAGGAGAAAGGAATATCGTACTCTATAGCGCAAAGAGAGAAAGTGAAACTGGCAGAAGCCCCCACTATTACAGAAGTATGGAATATCTCAAAAAAATATTCCTAAGTTGACAAACCAAACACCAAAAAGGAATAAAATTAACGTGAATGGATTCGATTGCAAATCCATTATCGATCTTTTTCAATCGTTTCTCAATCAAGAATCATGGAAACGATTAGAAGGGAAAGGACATGCGTCAATATAAAGAGACTACAACGAGAGAAAGAAAAAGGTAAAAAGGGGAATACCTTATCAGGATGAAGATAAACCTTGTCGCGGAATAGAAGTATGACGCCTGCCTCATCGAGAACGCGTGCAAAAGCAATGGCCTCTTCCAGAGATCTGGCAACGCCCATGCTTTCGCAGGCCTCCAATAACTCCGAGTAGCCTATCACCTCTTTGCCTTCCATTCCAAGCTTCGTCTTGAGTGATTCCACGTTTACCAGCCTCATCAGCTTCTTGGCCTCCGGGAATGTTATGCTTTCCAGTCCTGCTCCTGCGTTTTTGGAATCAGATGTTGCATTGGCATCGGAAGATGAAGAAGATAACCAAACTTTTCTCCCCCAGGATACTGGATCGGTTCTTACAGCCAATCCCTCCATCAGCAGCGGATTCAGCGGCGAAGGCAGAGGTCTCCTCCCAACCGCCGCAGATACGCCCTGCTTCAAAGCCTCGCAACACCACAATCTCCTCCACATGCTTCAATATATCTCTATATATAGAATATGTATTAATATCTCCTTAATACGTTTTTTTTTAATTATGTATGTATGTTCATCTGTTGTGTTTTGAGTGATTCAGTTTCCAAATCATAGATGATGCCCCAAACGGATCTAACTTCGGCTTCTAGAAAAACAAAAAAAGAAAAGAAGGTTTAAACATATATATTAATTTAAGAAAAATATAGAATTAGAAAAAGAAAAAGAAAAAGAAAACTGTAAACAATATTCCATTAAGGCAATGGGGCGGTGATAAAAGCTAGGCATAACATGCGGTGGGAGGAATGACCGAGGAATGCACACTTGCCACCCCTTCTAGTGCTAATATCTACTGCTATTACTGCAGTATAACTCACCGTATTATCAATTAAATTTAAATATAATTTATTTAATATAATTTTTTTCAATCATAATTATAATAATTTGTATTATTATTTTAATTTCATTAAAATTAATTTTCTAAATATACCAAACGGCACTTATGATCCGTGGCTAATTTTTATTCTCAACTACCTCTCTTCGAAGCGCTTCGAAGTTTGATTCGATCCGCTTACCTGCTACATGACCATTACCCATGGCCCAATTACAATTACAGCTATGGCCCACGCTGTTTCCACACGGTCCTTCGCTTGCATGTCGGCCCCGACGCCATTTCCATACGATCTTAGTTTTTTATTTATATTTGTCAACGCCACGTTTGAGTTCACACAATTTTACAGACTTTTTACAATTATTATCACAAGTTGATACGAAAAAGGCGCTTTTTTACATTTCACGCCCACCATTAAACAAATTAATGCAAGCGATTAACACACACAGACCTCCACAAGGATGTGTGTGACATTGATTTTTCCTACACACACCGTATAACTTCCTTCCCTATTCAAGAAAATAAATAAAATATATCCACAATTTCTTATAAAAGCATGTCGGAAACAACTGTAAAAATTCTAAAATTCTAGCATTTCCTCGTTCAAAATCCTAAAAAGCTTTGATTTAAGTTACTGCATTTTAGGGCATTGCTGTTATTTATGCATGGATCTAAGCAGAGATGCACATTTAACAATTGCTTCAAGGAGAAGACCGAAGAAGAAACTTACGCCTTTCATTTTATAGGATATTAAACACTATCTTAATTTTGAAAGCAATACAATTCAATGCCCGACCGCCGAGCCGATAAAGAATGACTTTACCTGGAGAACAACTTTTTATGTGAAGGGAATCTTCTGCATGCTTCAAAATTCAATAATTTTCATGATTGCGACCTTCAAAATTTATGATAAAAAAAATTGTGAGAACTTAAAAATGAATCTCATTGACTGACTTAGGATTTTTCATGAAGTGAGAGAAATCCAATAATAGCTCATATTAATCTGGTTATTGATGGTTGAGTTGTTTAAGGAAATCGTGAATTTTAGATTCACTAAAAATGTAATTTTGGATGGTTTTATTGAAAGTAAATAACATTGTTCATATTTATTTTTATTTTAATAATAACAAACCTTTTATATATGTTTTTTTAATCCTATATTATCGATCTAGTCAAAGTGTCAATGATTCTAGTACTCCAAATTTTGTTATTAATGAATTATTTTTTTTATTTGATTTGATTTTGTGATTTGTTGATAAGTTTTAGAAATAGAATTTCTATTTATTTATATATTTTTAGTTTATTATAATTAAATGAATAAATTAAGTGAGAGATCTTTATTGTCAAATTTTGAAATTTAATTATCGTATTAGAATTTATATAAATTTAATTATAATATTATTTTGATTTGATAATCTTTATCCATCATTAACTTCATCAATTTTTATCATTATAAATGTTGATATTATTGTGGAGGATGATTTTATTAATGTGGCGTTGATTTTAATGATATGATAATATAGATATATGAAATTAATTGTTAAATTATCTAAATGATACATGTATTTATACGATATTTAAAATTTAATCCCTTTAGTATAATTCATAAAAATTTTATACTCGTACAAGTTAAAACTGATAATGTTGGTTTAATTACTAATAAAATATATATCTTTTAAATATTTTGATTTTTTAAAGAAAATCTTCATATTTTTAAATATTAAATTTATTTTTTAATATTTTAATTTTCTAAAAAATATTTTAAATTAGATTTTATTTTTATTTAAAAATGTTAATATTTTGATTTTTTTAGAAAATTTATTGTTTTTTAATATTAAATTTATATTTTTTTCATTATTTTAAATTTTTAAATGAAATTATTTTCTATAAATTTTATATTTTTTCAACTTTTAACATTTTTATTTAATCAAAATATTTATTTTTTATTTTAATTTTTAGAATTTTTTATATTTTTATATTTTTTAGAAAATTTTATTTTTTAATATTTAAATAAAAATAAATAAATTATAGAGAAAACATAAATATTTAGAATTTGTTTTGTTTTGATATATTTGGGGTGAAATAGAATAAAATCTAGGATATAACATAGTAATTACGAAGCAAGAAAGGTTTCTAATTTTAATTAATTCTTCATTTGAATAATATAAAAAACATGTGAAAATTTTTAAATTTTATAAATATTTTTAAAAAATAAAAAATATGAAAATTTTATAAAAAATATATAAAAAAACATAAAATTTAAAAATATAGAATATTTTATAAAAATTCCAAAAAATTAAAAAACAATAAAATTAAATATTTTGATTAAATAAAATATTAAATTTTGAAAAAAAATACAAAAATGTTCAAAAAAATTAAAGTTAAAAAACTTAAATATTGAAAAAATATAATTAATAATTTTTTAAAATCTAAAAAAAATTAAAAAAATCAAAATAATGATTTAAAAAAAATCAGATTTTAAAATAATTAAATAATAAGATTTTTAAATTTAAAATATTTAAAAATATAAATTTGATAATTTGATAACTGATTACTTCCATCTAAGTCTTCACATTAGCAAAGTCAATGTCATATAAACAAAGTTAACTCTAAGTTAGTATTTTTAATAGTAAAAATTTGATAAAATTAACAATTGGACAAAAATTATTATATCAAAATATTATAAGAATTAAAATTGTATGTATTATATTATAGGGGTTAAATTTTAAATTTTGACAGAGTAAATGAACTTCTAACATAATTTGATCTAATTAGTTTTGTAGAATTATTTATTTATTTACAAAATAAATAATGGTTATGTATTTCATTGTTGTTTGTCCGATTACATATTTACTTTTACCATATACTTTTTTATGTAGTTATACAATTATATACTTATATATATATTATTTATTTATTAAGTTAAAAAAATAAAAATATGAAATCAATAAAATGAAATTACAAACAAGAAGAAGCAAGATTGTTATTGGTTTTAAAGTTTTAAGTGTTTTAAAGTCTAAGATTTATGCTATATTTTGATAAATATTAATAAAAGAAACGAAAGAAAAATAAAATAAAATAAAATTTTTTAAAAGAAAAGAAATGATATATGTAATCTTTATTTGGATAATTAAAATTAATAAAAGAAAATAAAAGAAAAGAATTTTAATAATCATTATTTGGATAAAGAGTAAAAAATAAAGGAAATGATTAATTACAATAAAAAATTTTAATTATAATTTTTCATTGCTTGTGATTTTAGAGCACTCATAGATTATAGTATATTTGTTATCTTGTCTAGCCTTACAATTGTTGTTATATCAATAATTTTAAATCACATGAAACTAAAAGATGTTTTACAAATATACATTAATAAATTTTAAGTAGTTTGACATCTCATAAACTTAAAAAATATATCTATTTATATTTAATCATTCATTAAAATTAAATAACCAAAAAATTATAAAAAATTTTTATATTGAAAAATATATATGAAACTTAGTTAAAAAAAATAATTTAAAAAAAATTATAAGATGATTATGATTTGTTTAAGTTTATTTTATTAGATTTTTAGTATTAATAAAAATACGGACATAATAATTTTTTTATAAATTTTTTTTATAATTTTTAATTCAAATTGAGGTATTAAAAAAATTGAGTTTACAAAAAAATAAAAAAATTTTTAATTTTCACCACTTTCTTTTTTTTTTAAAATTAAAATGTTTATTTAAACAAGAGAAATAATGTTTTATTTACTTTGCTTTCTTTTATTTTATTTACTTTTATTTTTCTCCCCTCAATTCAAACACACTGTTAAATTTTGAGGTTTCATGAATTAAGTTTAGGGATTTAGAAAGATTTAAAGTGTTAAAGGTTTCGAAGGATTAGAGTTTGAGATTCAAACTTTTAAGAATAAGTTTATATTTGATATATAAAGTTTATATACAGTAAGTGAATCAAATAATAACTAATCATTAATAAAATAATTTATTAATCAAATGATAATAATTTATTATTTGTTCATTTATAAGTCATTATTACATGATTGATTAACAATACATAAAATTTATATACTGAGACAGTATATAAAATATAAACTTTTTAGGTATTTGAAATTTAAGATTTAAAGGGTTTATAGTTTCGAAAGTTCCTGAGAGTTTGAGATTTCGATGTTTTAAAGTTTAGACTTTCAAAAGATTTTGGAAGTGTTGAGGGTGTAAGGTTTTAGAATTTAGGGTTTTAATAATATTTTTATTTTTGAAAAAGGAAAATAAATTAAAAAAGGAAGAAAAATTTAGCAAATTTTTGGAGGAAAATCGAGATTACAGAACAGAAATGAGGCTGGCCTCAGAAGAAATTTGGAAATTTGGAAAATTGCAAGAAACCAAGCAACAACACAGAAGAAAAGTAATGATCGCAGGAACTTGCAATAGAAAAAAAATGGCAGTAAATAAAAAATAAGAAAAAATTAAAAAAGAAATCAAAGATGAAAAATTGAAAAATTTTTGGAGGAAAATTGAAGGACAGATTCTTTTTTAATCGAGATTAGAGTCCTATCGAAAGAGAACAGAAATGAGCAATCAAATTGCAAGAAACCCAGCAACAAAATTCAGCAAAACAAAGGTTCAACAATCAAGCATCAAACAAAAGGACAACAGAGCAAATCAAACACATCTTCTCAGTCAGCAACAACACACAGAAGAAAAGTAATGATCGCAGGAAATTGCAACAGTATAAAAAAATGGTAGTAAAGAAATTTTAGGGTTTCAGCAGTAAAAAAAATGGCAGCAAGGAATGGCTTCTTAGGCTCAAAAGCGGCAATTTCAAGTTTGATTGCTTTTGGTTTGAAGTGGTTTCAACAGGCTGATATTAGGATTATGAGTTTAACCGTTTAGGTCTCGGGCTTGAAGGAATTTTTTTTTTCTTTTTGGAGTTTCAAACAGGTGGTCGGACGGAGGCTGGCAGCTGTGACTGCGAGACGCGAAAGTGGCGGCGACATGCCGGTTTCTGGGTCCATTTGATGTTGCCTGCAGTGTTTGATTGTAGAGAGAGGTCAGAGAATTCGCATTTAGAGAGAGAAAGGGCGAAGAAAAAAATGAAAATTGTTGGATTTTGAAAGGTAAAGGCCGCTGACCCGTTTTTAAATTTTTTTTTTTTCATTTTTTTTATTTGTTTTTAACTCTGTTTTTTTTTTTTTTTTTTTTTTTTTTTTTTCTATTTGTTTATTGATAGTGTTCCGATGGTTTTGTAAGAGTAGCCAGCAAAGTCCGGCAAGGAACTACAAGAATATTCTTGGCTCCTGGGGATAAACCCATAGATCATGATGTCATTGTGAGAACCTTTGAATAATTGTATCATAACAATTGTACCATAAGACCAATTATCCTGCAAATTACATTAACCCCTTTTCCCTCAAATCATTTAATTTTGCCACTTCATTTTTTTTTTAATTTTAAGCTATTGACGGAATTATCTAGTGGTTATCCTTTTTTTTTTCTGCAGTACCTCTACATATATGAGATTGAAGAAGGGTCATGATTAATCTTCAACTTGTCACAAATGACAAATACTTTCTATTTTTTTTTCCCACCTTTCATTCCTACTGTAAATTTGAAGCATCAAACTCTAATTAGGTATGGTTTCTTCCAAACATGGAAGGTGGCTCAAACACTTGGTCATAAGCCTTCCTCACCAAATTTCCTTTGTTTCATTCCCTTTTAAAGGAAAAAAAACCCTTGCACTACCATTTTGACTGACAGGATATTTGTTATTTGTTCCAACTGGTCTCTCCTGGCATTTTTTTACCACGGGAGTCGCATTTCAGTAGCTACACTTGGAAATTGCCACTACTTTGCAAACAGAATTCAATAAAATAAGCATACATTTCTTATTTTTAATTGAATTGAGCAGGTCAACCACAACTCTTTAGGCCCACAAAGAGGAGAGCATAAAAAAACCACTAGATCCTCGAGGAATCATTATATTCTCTTTAACAATTTCTTCCAGGTTGGAAGCTTAACGTCTAAACTTTAAACTATAAGTCAATGATTATTATTTTGTTTTCTGAATTGTAAATGTCCAAACAAGTTATCCCATAATACCACTTGGACCAGGGTGAAACCGCTGTGCCAAAAGTAAACCCATGAGCAAATGGCAGCTGCTTAAAGGAAAAAAGCAATCAACAATATTTCTTCAACTAGTGTTCTGTCCGTTAACTGATTCCTTGATAAAGCCAGCTGCTAGAATCTGCAAGTCAAAGGAGAAAGAGAAGGAAAGGAAATCAAACATCATTAATCTGGGAAGTCACCTGAATCTCAAATTCGACTTTTCTCTTCAATTTCGAATGGTGAGTAAGCCGTCTCTTTCCTCTGTGAGATATCGCTGAAAGATCACTGAATTGAAATTTGCTAGATCTACTTTTTTCTTAAAAGACAGTGGATATATTGCTGATTGGTTTTCTGGGAATGGTCTAACAGGCCGCACAAGTTCCTGCTCCACAGGAAACGGATGGTTCACCAGAGGATCCTCCAGTTAAGTCACCAAGAGTCAAACTCAATGATGGAAGACATATAGCTTACAGCGAGAGAGGTGTGACCAAGGCCAAATCTAACTGCAAAATCATCATTGTTCATGGTTTTGGAAGCTCCAAAGGAATGAATTTTCAAGTTCCCCAAGTACTGATATTTAACTCTCTTCTCAAATGTTACAATTCTCTGAATATTAAGATAATTAGGCAGTAGGATTCGGTAATTTGATAGATAGAACATACCCAGAAACAGAAAGGAGTATTGGTAAAACTTCGGGAATTGATGAGTAACTTAGCGGAAACTCTTTGAAAAACTTTTTGAATTCGTAGGAATTGTGACGAAAACTATATTCAAAACCCATATGACAGAATTTAGATTTTTTTTATTGTTTTAATAATAACAGTATACAAAATAATTTATTGAGTACTTGATATAACTGACCTGGAGTTGGACATGTTGCAATGAAAAGAATGGATGTGTTTAACTTATCATAAGGCCTTGATCACATCAATAGTTGTTATGTCATATTTTCTTGAAGAATTCTTTTGTTTTCTGAAAAATCACCCAACTAAAAAATCTATGGTTTAACGAGGAGAATCCTGTTAGACCTTCTAGTCAAGGAAGAAATGACACAGTTTGGCCTAAATCTATGAAAAATGAAGCTAACTTCAAAGTTGGTTAAGTTTCCAGGAATTAATAGAAGAATTGGGGTTATATTTTCTGCTATATGATCGGGCGGGCTATGGAGAAAGTGATCCTAATCCAAGGCGCTCGGTTAAAAGTGAAGCATTTGACATTCAAGAGCTTGCTGATCAATTACAGATAGGAACAAAGTTTTATGTGATTGGAGTCTCAATGGGATCATACCCCATATGGAGTTGCCTCAAATATATACCAGAAAGGCAAACCACTCAAATTTTCTGATGCAAAGCTTTTTTACTTCACTCATGTCATAAAATAATCTACTTATCTGTTGACTATCTGTGCAGGTTAGCAGGTGTGGCCATGGTAGTTCCTGTCATCAATTATAGATGGCCCTCCTTTCCTGTCAGCCTGACAAGAGAAGATTATAGGAGATCACTTGTCAAGTTGCTATATTGGATAGCAAAACATACACCTCGGCTGCTACAGTGGTGGGTTACTCAAAAATGGTTCCCTTCACCTTCTGTCATGGAAAAAAAGCCTGGATTCTTCAATAAAAGAGATATAGAAGCCCTGATGAAAACAGAAGGATTCCCCATGCTCACCAAGGTAAAGATAACATTGTGCATACACAAACAAGCAACGAATAGAGGACTTCTTGCTGATAACAAATTTGAAACATTCCAACAATTCCTCTACATCAGCATAATTTTATACCTGGACAAGTGCTGTCAAATGATTATATGTTGACAATTATGTTTGTGCCAACAGGAAAGATTACGAGAACGATGTGTTTTTGATACCCTCCGAAATGACTTTCTGGCCTGTTATGGTGATTGGGACTTTGATCCAATGGAACTAAGCAATCCAAATGAAAGCTGTGTGCATATCTGGCAAGGTCATGAAGACAAGATTGTTCCATTTGAACTTCAACGATACATTTCAAGAAAGCTACCCTGGATCCAATATCATGAAGTTTCTGATGGTGGACATTTTCTTGTGCATTACAATGGTTTATGTGAGGCCATAGTACGTGCTATGTTGCTTGGAGAGGAGCATCACCTGTATAGACCAGATGCAGATAAAATTGTCTCCTAAATTATTCACTATTTCTTTCATTCTTTAAATGTTGAATATGTAAATATGTGATTTTCTATTGATAAACCTGTGTTACATCAGATTTGTTATTCATTATTCAAAGAATGACAATTGTTGGATTTGCCTTGTTTTTGCGTTATATGTTCATCGTATCGAACTTTATACCATTACACCACAAATTCTTGTTAGAAAATTATTGAGATCCCCCAAATATGTAAGTAGTCTAATGGAGTTGCAATCCACGTAAAGTAAGAGCTGATATCTCACGTAATTGAATTTGACAAGTTACCACCATTGCTGGGTTCAAGTAAGAAAGACAATCGATTAACTTACTGCACCTTTGACAAAAGAGTTCAAAGAGAGATAAGCAGTTTGCTGGCATTCTGAGGAGAGGGCAAAACTGACTTGGAACTTACACTTTTGTCTTAGACTCGAACATGACCATAATTTATATAGGCATAGCATTTCACCACACGAAAATAAGATTAATTGTTTTGAATCAACTGACAATTAAATATGGAACATAGTAAATAATCTTAACAATCTTATTTAGGGATAGACATATAGTCGGAAGCATCAGTCTGTTGATGTTGGAATCGGTTTGAATGTTGTGGCCCTTAGCCCCTGCCTACCTTAACCCTCTACCTGAAGGACAACAACCCCAAGCTTGAGACTCGTCCTTCCAATTGTTTGAAAGAGTTGAAAGAATGTTCGAAGTTTTCAAACTAAGTGATGGTCATCACTTGCATGTTTTTAGGGGCTATGGTCCTAAATTAGTAAGAAAAATGGAAAATAAACAATCAAAGAGAGAATCTGAAATCTCCCCCCTTAACCCTGACTGTCATCAGTTCATTATTTTCAACTGTTACTAATACTTTAGTATTCAAATCAAATGGTGCTGACTGATGAGAGGAATCTGAAAAATTGACTCCTTGTAAGGGAATTTTGACAGAAACCAAGCGGCATGTGGCACAAACGTGTCAAAAACTGTGACCAAAATGATGACCACAACCATTGCATGTATTAAGGTGGCCATGGCAGTTACAATTCCTTCACCCCTCCCCCCCTCTCCCCGCTCAAACCAAAGCCAAGAATCCTTCTCTTCTCCACAGATTCCCTCCTTTTGGGTTCTTCCAACACGCCAAAAAGGGAAAAAATGGTTTTCTTTACCCAAGCCTCTCCTAGCAGATCACATTCAGGTAATTTGTTTACATTTTTCTTTTCCCATTTCTATATGTGGTTTCTTTTTCTTCATGCATTATTTCCTTTTGCATATCTTTGACAGTTTCACTTGTGGATTTCCTTTTTCTTTCTTCTTGGATAGTTGATCTATACACTTGCATGTTGATGTTTTGGTTTTCCCAAATGGCACAAAGCTTAAACTGATGCTGCCATTCTTTTTTGTTTTGTTTTGTTTTTTTTTTTTTTGTATTTACGTGAATAAATCTAAGTTCTTTCGAATTAGTACAAACATTAGTTCATTTGAATATTCAAATGCATGATATTTAGTTCAAATTTTGACATGCTGCACTTCTTTTTTTATAAAAAATGATTATATTTATGTTTTTTTCCATTTGTTTTATAGTATTTTCTAACTTAGTCAAAATATTTTTACAATGGTTTATATTCTGCTGTGGGAAATTAAAAATGTTGTTATTTAAGCACATGCAATGGTCAACGATTATTCAGAAAATAAATACAAAAACAAAAAGAGAAACAGGGGAACAAAAATACTTACTCCATATAAAAATCTTTTTGGTGCCACCAGCCCTCACTCAGAAGCTAGATGTTTGGGCCAAAACCAAGTATGGAGATAGTCAAAATACCAATTCATTTTGTGCATTGACAAAGAAAATAATTTCTTGAAATACACACATGAAACTAATAATCAGTAGCTACCTAGTACCTTCAAAAATTTTATTGATTAAAGGACTCCAAAGAAAAAGATAGTTACTTCATGTTACTTCTATCGTCTCCTGAAATCTTATTGTTACTCACCTGCATTTTCAAGAGAAATTAACAGCTATTATAAACTGTATGTGCTTTCTGTGTTTCTTATTGTGCAGGAACTTGTTTTGAGTGTGTGTGTTTTTAGGTAATAGCATAATCATGAAGGCTAGTGCTTGTACCATCTCAGTGAACAAGACAATAGTCTCCAGTTTGTGGTAAATAATGGTGTTCTCTGAATCAGAAAGTGTTGCCTATGGCGGCATCAAAACAGGATCACAGTTACAAGCACCACAATCACCGCACAAGGGATTAACAGCAGATCCATCCATTTCTTCCTTAAGCAAACAGAATTTCATTTTCTCACTTACTCTCGACGAAATTCAACTTAATAGTGGGAAGACTTTTGGGTCCATGAACATGAATGAATTCCTTGCCAACTTGTGGAATGTGGAGGAAAACCAAGTTCCGTCACAACTCAACCAAAACGAACCTATGGATGACAAAGGCATAGGAAGCCAACCGACTTTAGCACGACAAGGCTCTTTTTCCATCCCTACCCCTCTTTGCAAGAAAACAGTGGATGAGTTATGGTTTGAGATACAGAAAGACCTACCACAGCAGCGAAAAGCTAACGACATTACTGATCATGAACCTCCTCAGCGGCAACGTGTTAGGAAAATGAGGTCCAGTCCCATGTAAGTGGTTTTGGACCAAGTAAAGGCCATGGGCTTTGATCTTTTATTTTACACAGAGCCCTAGCTACTTAATAAAAAAGAGGTGGGGTTGTTTAAGGTGTGTGTCGACAACCAAGCAGAGAAAGAAGAAAAGCCAGGAAAAGCAGAGAGAGAAAAAGGAGAAGGGAGAGTTGATTAAACGGAAGTCGATCCGTGGTCCGATTGAGTTGGAACCTTGTCAGGAGGTTTATGATTCAGAGTTATACATTCTGAACGGTGAAGATCGGGTTTGAAGCTCTCTAGGAACAAATCCATGGTGTATTTGTTGAGTCACTTATTTGGTGAGATTTCTCCAATTGTTTCTCTAGTTGTTGATTAGCTCTAGTTTTAGCTAGAGAAGAACTTTGTATAACTATTATTTGATAGTGAAGATTTTTCTGGTGGCCCGTGGTTTTTCCCTCTACACTGGAGGGTTTTCCACGTAAATCTTGGTGTGCTTTATTTTTCCTGCGTATTTGATTATTGATTGTTGTCTATTGCTTCTGTATTGTTGTGATTATTGCTTCAGGCGCAACAAGTGGTATCAGAGCGAGGGTTATTTTGAGACATCGATACAGAAAGCAACCCAGGATAGAAGTTAAATTCTGTTTTGAGATCATGGAGGGTGATACAGGTTCCATGATAAAATTGACAGCATCAAATTATTCAATTTGAAGCCTATGATGGAGGATCATCTATACTGCAAAGATTTGTATGAGCCAGTATTGGGTGATTCGGCTAAACCAGCAGATATGAAAGATGAAAGCTGGAAGAAGCTAGGTAGAAAGACGCTGGCTACAATCAAAAATGGGTTGATATCAGCGTGTTTCATCATGTAGCGCAGGAGTCAGATGCTCACATTGTTTGGGAAAAATTGGCAAGCATTGTAATGAGAGAAAACAGGTATGAATAAAGTTATGCTTGTTAAAAAAATTGCAACTTTACAGTACAGGGATGGACGATCTGTTACAGAGCACTTAAGTGATTTTCAAGATATATTTTAATCGGATGACTACTATGGAACTTAAGATGGATGATGAAATGAAGGCATTATTTCTTTGGTTCATTGCCAGACAGCTGGAATACTCTAGTTGTGACTGTTCTTAATTCAGCTCCTGATTATAAGGTGACATTAGAGATGGTAAAGGACAGTATGCTTAATGAAGAAGCGAGGCGAAAAGATGTAGACCCTGGGAATCAAGCTTTGGTCACAGAGAACAGGGGTAGAAACATCGACAGAGGTCAGGACTCAAAAGGCCGTGGTAAGTCTAAACATAGATCCAAGTCTAGAGGTAAAGTGAAGTGTTTCCATTGTGGTAAGGCGGGTCATATAAAACGAAACTGTAGAATCTTAAAGCAAGAGCGAAAAGATGAGAAAGGCAAGAGTTCAGATGATGGCAATGTTGCAGCAGTGAATTCAGATAGTGATTCAGTTACTTTGATTTGTACACATGGTGATTGTAATCATGTTAGTGATCCCGGCATTGAGTGGATAGTTGACACAGGAGCGGCATATCATTGTGTTCCTAAGAGAGAGTTGTTTACAACTTACAAAGCAGGAGACTTTGGTTGTACCAAGATGGGAAACAAGAGTGTGTCGCAGATTGTGGGATTGGTGATATTGGTGTACAAACTAGTACAGGCTGCATGTTGACTTTGAGGGATGTCAGACACATTCCAGATATGAGAATGAACTTGCTTGCTATTAATGTCCTTGATAAGGAGGGATATGAAAGCCGACAAAAGAATGGACAGTGGAAGCTTCTCAAAGGATCTATGGTAGTTGCAAAGGGAAAACTATGCTGCACAATGTATAAGACATGGATGCAATTGAACGGTAACCAGGTAAATACCGTTGAAAATGATGCTTCAGCAAACTTGTGGCACAGGAGGCTGGCACACATGAGTGAAAAAGGGTTACAGGTTTTGGCAAGGCACTCTCTCATTCCCTTGACCAAAGGTATGTCTCTCGATTCATGTGATTATTGTTTGTTTGGTAAGCATCATAGAGTTTCTTTTCGTAAAAGTTCTCAGAGAAAAGAAAATAGATTGGAATTAATTTATTCTGACGTATGTGGTCCCATTGAGGTTGAGTCATTAGGTGGTAGCAGATATTTTGTTACTTTTATTGATGATGCTTCACGTAAGACTTGGGTGTATATGTTGAAATATAAAAGTCAGGTACTGCAGTATTTTCAAAAATTTCATGCCATGGTTGAAAGGATGACAGGGTTACCCTTGAAGTGTATTCGAACTGATAATGGTGGGGAATACACATCTAAAAGCTTTGAAGAGTATTGCTCAAAGCATGGGATCAGGCATGAGAGGACAGAACCTGGAACACCGCAGCATAATGGTATAGCTGAAAGAATGAATCGCACCATTGTGGAAAAAGTCAGATGTATGTTGAGGATGGCAAAATTACCAAAGCCATTCTGGGGTGAAGCAGTCAACACAGCTTGTTATTTACTTAACAGGTCACCATCAGTTCCTTTGGGCTTTGACATTCCAGAAAGAGTGTGGACAGGGAAAGATGCTTCATACTCTCACTTGAAAGTTTTTGGATGTAAAGCATTCATGCATGTGCCGAAAGAGCAGAGATCAAAGCTTGACAGTAAAGCTACACAGTGTGTGTTTGTAGGATATGGTGATGAGGAATTTGGCTACAGGGTATGGGATCCAGTAAAGAGAAAGACAGTCAGAAGCAGAGATGTGGTCTTTCATGAAAAAGAAACCATAGCAGATCTTGAGAAAAATGAGAAGACTACACGAGTTACTGTTGAGTGTGATGTTTCAACACCGACAGAGATTTCACAGGAAAGAGCCACAGATGGTGAAAATGAGCCAGAAACAGAACTTGGGGATATGGATGAGCCAGCTACAGTTGGTGATGAGCCAGATGCTATTAGTTTTGAGCAGGGGGAGCAATCCTCTCTACCTGAGAGTGTTGAGCAGGGGGAGCTACCTTCGGCATCAAGTGATGTAGAGTCTCAGCCCAGGAGATCTACTAGAGAGCGCAGGCCATCTACCAGGTATTCAAGTTCAGATTTTATTTTAGTTACCAGTGAAGGGGAGCCAGAAAGCTTTCAAGATGTGCAGGCTACTCCGGATAGAGAGCACTGGTTAAAAGCAATGAAAGAAGAGATGGAGTCATTGCGAAAGAATGGTACTTATGATCTTGTTAAACTTCCAACAGGAAAGAGGCCATTAAAGAATAAATGGGTGTTCAAGTTGAAAAAGGATGGTGACAAACTAGTAAGGTACAAAGCTCGATTGGTAGTAAAAGGTTTTTCTCAGAAACCAGGCATCGATTTTGATGAGATTTTTGCTCCAGTTGTAAAAATGAGTTCTATTCGAGTGGTACTGGGATTGACAGCTAGTTTGAATCTTGAACTTGAGCAACTTGATGTTAAAACTGCATTTTTGCATGGTGATTTGCAGGAGGACATTTATATGAATCAGCCTGAGGGTTTTGAAGTGAAAGGGAAAGAGCACTTAGTTTGTAAATTGAAGAAAAGCTTGTATGGCTTGAAACAAGCTCCACGACAGTGGTACAAGAAGTTTGATTCTTTTATGGTGAGTCATAGCTATAAAAGAACAGCAGCGGATTCTTGTGTGTATGTTAAACAATTCCCTAATGGTAACTTCATTATCCTATTATTATATGTTGATGATATGTTGATTGTAGGACAAGATGCTAGTATGGTTTGCAGGTTGAAAGAACAATTGTCTAAGTCTTTTGATATGAAAGATTTAGGTCCAGCAAAGCAGATTCTTGGTATGGACATTATCCGGGATAGGAGAGCTGGAAAGCTGTGGTTGTCACAGGAAAAGTATGTTGAACGAGTGCTTGGTAGATTCAACATGCAACATGCTAAATCAGTTAGCAGTTCACTTGCCAACCATTTTCATCTAAGTAAGAAATCTTGTCCAGTGTCTAAGGAAGAGCAACTAGCTATGTCTAGTATTCCTTATTCTTCTGCAGTCGGTTCTTTAATGTATCTTATGGTTTGTACAAGGCCTGACATTGCTCATGCAGTTGGTGTAGTGAGCAGATTTCTTTCTAATCCAGGGAAGGTTCACTGGGAAGCAGTAAAATGGATTTTTAGATATTTGAGGGGTACCTCAAAAATGTGTTTGACTTATGGAGTTTCACAACCAATTCTAGAAGGGTTTACTGATGCTGACATGGCAGGCGATCTTGATGGTAGGAAATCTACTTCAGGGTATTTGTTCACTTTTGCAGGAGGAGCTGTATCTTGGCAGTCTAAGTTGCAGAAGTGTGTTGCTTTGTCAACTACAGAAGCTGAGTATATTGCAGCAACTGAAGCATGTAAAGAAATGCTTTGGATGAAACGTTTTCTTTTTGAATTGGGGTTGAATCAGAAAGAGTATGTGGTATTTTGTGATAGCCAGAGTGCTTTAGATTTGAGTAAGAATACCATGTACCATGCTAGAACAAAGCACATTGATGTTAGATATCATTGGTTACGTTCAGTGATTGAAGAACAGCAGATGCTATTGAAGAAAGTCCATACTGATAAAAATGTGGCAGATATGTTGACTAAGATACTTCCCAGGGAAAAGCTTGAGCTTTGCAGTAACTTGGCCGGAATGAGTTCCCTGGCCAAGGTAAGTTCCAAATGAAATTGCTATGGTGATGAATCTCCTTCTAATGGGACTGGAGGGGGAGATTGTTAGGAAAATGGGGTCCAGTCCCATGTAAGTGGTTTTGGACCAAGTAAAGGCCATGGGCCTTGATCTTTTATTTTACACAGAGCCCTAGCTACTTAATAAAAAAGAGGTGGGGTTGTTTAAGGTGTGTGTCGACAACCAAGCAGAGAAAGAAGAAAAGCCAGGAAAAGCAGAGAGAGAAAAAGGAGAAGGGAGAGTTGATTAAACGGAAGTCGATCCGTGGTCCGATTGAGTTGGAACCTTGTCAGGAGGTTTATGATTCAGAGTTATACATTCTGAACGGTGAAGATCGGGTTTGAAGCTCTCTAGGAACAAATCCATGGTGTATTTGTTGAGTCACTTATTTGGTGAGATTTCTCCAATTGTTTCTCTAGTTGTTGATTAGCTCTAGTTTTAGCTAGAGAAGAACTTTGTATAACTATTATTTGATAGTGAAGATTTTTCTGGTGGCCCGTGGTTTTTCCCTCTACACTGGAGGGTTTTCCACGTAAATCTTGGTGTGCTTTATTTTTCCTACGTATTTGATTATTGATTGTTGTCTATTGCTTCTGTATTGTTGTGATTATTGCTTCAGGCGCAACACAACGAACATTTGGAGAGATGACTTTGGAGGATTTTCTCATCAAAGCAGGAGTTGTTCAAGAACCATCAGGATCTTCCCAGCAAGAGAAGGTGAACCCTACCAGGACCAATGGCACAATTTTGGATGCAAACTATGGAATGGGGCATGTGATAGGATCTTCTCAACAAAAAATGTTGACACCAATTCAATGTAACAATGCAAGCCTCGAGGCAAACTTCGGAATGGGACATGTGATGGGGCTAGGATTCCCAGGCCACCAAATTGTTGCCAACAACTTGCCAGCAGCAGGCAATGGTTACGCCACAACATACCCGATTTTCACACAGACTAAAACTATTATGGGGGAATCCTCTAATGGTGCTGAAAATGGGAATGGCACTAATAGATTGTTAGAACCTGTTGTTCTAAAGAACAAGAAGAGGATCATAGATGGTCCACCAGAATTAGTAGTGGAAAGGAGGCAGCGCCGCATGATTAAGAATCGAGAGTCTGCAGCAAGATCCCGAGCAAGGAAACAGGTTCATACTTATTTCACATAAAGATATAAAGATTTTGAGAAAAAGCTCTCCTTCCTAACCATTCTAGTACTATTTTTGGTTGCATGTGAATATGTTTGCAAAGAATATCCGAAGTTCACCGTGGTGCCATTAACTGTTAAATTTGGACTCTCATCATTCACATTATTGACTTTCTTCAATTGCAGGCATATACAGTGGAGTTGGAATTAGAGTTGAATCAGCTTAAACAGGAGAATGCAAAGCTGAAGCAGCTAGTGGTAAAAAAAATTTTTTCTTCTGGAAAAATTAAAACTAATTGATTGTTTTTATAAAAATATGGCCAATAAATACTGCTTTTTCTCGATTATAATTTTGAGCAGGAAGAAAACGAGCAAAGGCGAAATCAAGAGGTAACTCTAACTTTGATAAAACCACTAAACATATTCTAAACATGTTTGTTTAGTTCTTGCTGCCCTGCATTTGGCATCCAAAACCTCAAAAACATAAAAATGTTAATCACTCTATTTTTTAAGAAACAATCCATAATTATATGTTGCTTTTGATACTTTAATCATCATTTCAATTTCCATTAAGGTACATTCTTTGCTATCACGAAAACATCAAAAGGTTCTGAAAAGGAAGCAATCAACGCATGCACAAAGGAAGGCTGATAAGATGAGGACATTAAGGAGGACAGTGAGCTTGGGATGGTGAACTGAGAATAGAAACTCACAATACTCAGCTTAATGATCAGGCAGTTTAGCTTCATGTACATCTAAAAACAATATCTCCAAATTAAATGTATTAGTCTCTTTTTATTATTTTTTCTTGAAGGGTCTATGTGAATAAGTATTTAATTAATTATGTTAAACTTCTCCAAGGATAAAAAGCACTTATCCAAGTTGTGCTTTTATAGTTGCACTCTTTTTAGGATAAAAATTAAGTGTGATGGTAATTGCCACATTGCAAATGATGTAATTGTTTAATTTTAAATTTCTATTTAATATGAAAAAAAGATGACAATATGTTAAAAAAAAGAATGAACATGAATATTATAAAAATAATAAAATAATAAAATTTATTTTAAATTGTACATGAAAACTAATTGTAATAATTAATTATTTGACATTAAAGTTCTAGAAATTAAAGCTCAATTAAAATTAATAACAACTTATTTTTTAATAAACAAAAATCAAAGTGTTAAAGGGGGAAAAACTAGCAAGGTGTCAATTGAAGAGCTTGAAAATTATGGAGGTCAAACTGTAATTTACTCTAAATACCACTTGCATATGCATGACGTCAACACCTGCACTCGGTATGCCAACATTAAAAAAATCGAAAAAAACAAAATAACGTGACGCCGTATTAAGTCTACGCCCAAGAATTTTATTTTTATATGTACACATGAGACGGTAATCGCTCCCGCTTTTCCTTTTTCTTTTGTTCTTAAAAAAAAAAGAACTGCTGATTTTGATCTGCGCTTTGCTTGGTCGATTGTCAGGTAATTGAATCCTTAAACTCTCTAATTTCATTTGCTTTTTCCTTAATTTCCTTCAATTTCAACCTACCTTTCTTTGATTTCTTTCTTTCTCATGTTAGGGTTTTCATTTATCTTCTTAGCTTTCAAATTTTCAAAATTTTTCTTTTTCTTTTTATTTTTTTAAAAATCTTTCTTTGCCGGGTTGAAGAGGTAGAAAAAGTGAAGGAACAGAAGTGTACGCATTTTTTTTTTAATTTTAGTTTTTTTTAAAAGAAATTATTTCAAAGGTAATTTATTGAGCTTTCAGGTGCTTTTTTGTGTTTCCTTATGATAATGTATGGATTTTATTTTCTTGAATTTTTTGAGTTGCTGGGTTTTTTATGGTCATTGTTTTTTGGTGGATTTAATTGAACTTAATTGGGGATTTTGATTTGTGACTTAAAATCAACAAGTTTACTGCTATAGTCCTTGAAGAGGTAGCCAAAAGAAAAAAATGTTAAGGTTTAGCGTTGTATGAGAGAAATTTCAGGTTTTTATATATGTTTTTACATATGTAGTTAAGTTCAGTTGTTTGTTTAGTCTGTTTATTTGTTGCTTTTGTATCTGAAAAAAGTTGCTAAAAATCTAAAGCAAATGGTAAAAACTAAAAGGAAAAATAATAATTGATTTAAAAATGAACAAATGTGTAAAATGCAACACTGCATATAAAAGTAATCGTCCAATTTGCTCTCCAAAAAATAGTACTTTTAATTTTTAAGCCTTTAAATTCTAAGCCAAAGGCAAGAACTGAACAGTATGTAGGGGGATAGTTTATTAGTGGGAACGGAAATGATGATTTTCTTGATTTTGGTGGATAATGGTCTTGGGTTCATGTGGGCAGATTTGGAAGTTCAAAGTCGGGAGATTGACAGAGAAAAAAAATGTTAAGTTCTGGGAATAGCTTAAGCCGAGGGACTGCAGGATTGTCATCAGATATGCCACCGTTGCCTCAGTGTTTGCCTTTGGAGCCGATTACATTAGGCAATCAGAAATATACACGGTCTGGAGAATTAAGTCGAGTTCTGGGTGTTCCTCTTCGAACTAGTACAGTGGAGGACCATTCTTTTGGAGTTTCAAATCCCAAACCTTCCCCTCCAGTGGCAACAGAGGAGCTTAAGAGCTTTAAGGAAAGTGTTCAAGATGCCTCAAGAAAGGCCAGGTAGTCTTTTTTTTTTTTTTTTCATTGGTACCATTCACTGCAAATAATGCTAAATTTTGGAATGGTTAATATTTTATGGAAGATGGTATCCTTCATGAGTTAGTGTAGTGACTCCTCATTGTAATTGTGGTGTTAAGGGAACCTTTAAGGTTGATCTGGTGCTGATAGGTACTGTCACTGGAAACAGAATGGGCAAATAACAGTCCAAATGTTACATGATTATTGACAATGCATGCAATGCTTATGTGTCATGGTGCACATGCAATATCTTATCTCAGCATTCAATGTAGATATCCTGTCTTCACACATGTCCTTCCCACTTGAGTACGTAGCTGATTGTCTTAGGTAGAATGTGTAAAGCTTGCCAGCAATTCAAATGCTTCTTCTCATAGCTTTCTTTTGGCGCAAGTACAGCATACATATTTTATCTTGCTTATGATGTCTGTTACTCATAAGTTGTGTGGACAGTATTTAGTTATCAAATCTACATTGTCTTTCCAACAGGGATAGGGCAAAAAAGTTGCGAGAGTCAATTTCTAAATTGGAAAAGTATAAAGAATTCTTAAGCTCAAAGAAGCGACAACGAAGTGATCTTTCGAGTGAGAGAACTAGTGGGGTAAGTATTGCAAAGATGGGAAGCCAGATTCATAGAAACGCCCATGACATAATGAATCGAAGATTGGAGGATAGGCCAAAAGGTGTGGGGCTCAACAAGCGCATTCGAACATCAGTTGCTGATATACGGGTTTGTATTTTATTGTTTTTGCTGGAATATAATCTATGCTTCAACCTATTTATCCTTGACATACTTTCTTGAAGATATTTTATGTGAAGTTTCATGCAATTTCCAAAGAAAAATCAGTTAATCTTTTCTCAACTTTGAACAAAGTTTTCTGTTGGCCTTCTGTCATTTTCTTTTGGTTGTAACTGTAAGTTGTGTGCTATTTTATGACCCCCCCCCCAAAAAAAAAAAAAAAAAAAAAAGAGGAAGAAGAAGACAAAATGGGCCTGAAACTTAAAACATAGTTTGAGAAGACCCTTTCCTTTTCTCTTAATTTTTAGCTTATGCTTCATGAGTTTTATTCCCTTTGTTTTCTTTTCCTTTTCTTGTTTCATGATCCCAGGCTGATAATAGGACTGCTGTGAATCCAAGGCAGCGGGGGATAATAGAAAAGGATGGTGATGTGCTTTCAGCTGTTAATGTTGGTTCTGTTCGAATTGAAGAAAAGATCCGCAGATTGCCGGGTGAAGGATGGGAGACAAAGATGAAAAGGAAAAGGTCTGTTGCAGCTGTAGGAAATAGAGTTACTGGTGTTGATCGAGATTTAAAACGAGCTATGCAACTGAAGATGAGTTCTGAATCAAAGTTGCGATCATGTGATACACAGTGTTTCAGGTGATTGTCAATGATTGAACTTGCTTCCTAGTTGCTGATTCAAAAAAAAAAAAAATATCTACTATGGCTGGACAGGGGTATGGCAGTTTTTTACTCGAACTGAGTAAGAAAACTTTAGCTTTAGGCTTGGGCTAGAAATCTTATGTGATCCTGGATATATTGCTGATGAGGTTTGCCATGGTTAACAAAAACTGTCTTTTGGGATTGTCTGTGGATGTGCATCTTTATCATTGATCAAACTGGCAGTGTTATGGTAATTGTGGAAGAAACATTCTGTTTTACTATCTATTGCTGATAGATTTGATGGTTCCAGTTATTATTCATAATGTATGGAACTTTGTAAATTGCATTCTGTATATGGAAAAAATTATGCAGGTTCTTAGATAAAATTGTTTTAGAATATAGTATAATAATGGCAATCTTGCAAATGTCCAGGCTTAAGAATGCACATTATATCTTGGATCGACAGAACTTCATGCTTGCATTGTTGTTTTGGATTTATAATCATAATTAACTCAGTGTTTCTATTTTACCTGCTGTGATTTCTAATATAAAATACAGATGGTAAATGCTTGTTTACTGTTATGACGTGCTTGAATGCTTGACGAGATATTATTGTTTTCTAATGACAATGAAGAAAGATTTCTTCTTTCTATATCTTATGGCCTTGTCATTGGATATGATTATTGCTTCAAGTTTAGGCATTTGTTTATAAATTATGCTGATCCAGTCATTTTTCAGCCATTTGTCTAACTTGTTCTGCATATGTATTCTCAAAAAATGTTGTCTTTCTCTTTTTTTATTTGGTCTTTTTTGCATGCAGATCAAAATCTTCCCCAGGAGTTGGTGGAATTAATAGGTCAGATGGTTCTTTTGAAGCTGCTGGTTCAGATGCCAGTACAGTGCTTAGGAATGAATTGGAGAATACCTCTATTCCACGGGATCGGGCAGCTATCTTGGAGCAGAGGATTGTAGTAAAAGCAAATAATAAGTATGTGCCTTTGCCATTTTATTTCTAGCAGTCTGTAGTGAAATTCTGTTGGCAGGAACCATACATAGTGTTCAACCATCAAATTTTACATTTAATTTCTACCATGTGTGATATTCTTTTAATGATTTCTTCTCCTGGATTATTGATTTTTAATGGCTCTATACTCTATTAATCAGGGCAACTCTCCAGGATGACAACCAAGCAAATGGCCCAAGTACAATGCTAAAAGGAAAGGTGTCTAGGGCACCACGAACTGGTTCCATCATGGTGTTAGACTCATCTTCTAAAGTTCACCTCTCATCTGGAGCGTTGCAGGGTTGGGATCAGCCAAATCTAAATAAGATCCAAGCATTAGGTGCTGGGAGCAATCAGAAACGTTCAATGTCTACAGGTTCATCTTCACATGCTATGGCCCAGTGGGGTGGTCAGAGACCACATAAAAACTCACGGACAAGGAGAGCAAATTTAGTATCCCCTATCTCTAATGCTGAAGCTCAGGTTTCATCTCAAGGCTTTGCAACACCTGATTTTGGTTCTAGGGCATCTACCGGAACTGGTGGATCACTGCTTGGCAGTGGTGTAGATAATGCTACTCCAAAAATTAAGAGGGAACCTGAGAATGTTTCTTCTCCATTTGGGTTATCTGAGAGTGAAGAATCTGGGGCTGGAGATAACAAATCAAAAGAGAAAGGAATTGATAATAATGAGGTTAGTCTGCCAGCATCTCAAACAGCTGTGGCTTTCTTATTGCCCACTAGGAAGAACAAAATGTCTACTAATGAAATTGGAGATGGAGTCCGAAGGCAAGGAAGGACTGGAAGCACTGCACCACCATTGACAAAACCAGGTGTTCATCCTATACGGGAGAAGTTGGAGAATCTTACGACAACCAAGCCAATTCAAAATGCAAGATCTGCTTCCGATAAACATAGAAGGTTCTTAAATATTTTTCCACTGACTCTTGCTATTAAGTTGTTTATTTGCCTTGAGCAAATCTGATGAATGAATAATATTTATTTGGTTCAGTAAAACAGGTCGTCCACCTTCCAAAAAGCTGAAAGATCGAAAGGCCTCAACTCGTGTTGGGTCTATGCTAAATAATGTTTCTTCAGAATTCACAGGTATTTACTAGGCCCATGAGACTTTTGGCTTCATATATGTCGAAAATTAAAAGACTATTGAGTCTATTGTGTCACTATGTTTGGTTTATGAGATCTCTGATATTCTAATAATTTTGCATGGCTTTTACCAATCTTAAGGCTGTGCATCAATGATTTGATTCTTATTTGCATCTCCATAACCAGACATTATCATTTTGACAAATATTTTGCACTTAGTGTTAGTTTAGCTATCAATAAGTTATATTTTTGTGCTTGTGTGCATTTAATATTTCTTTTAATGAAGAGTTTATTTTTGTTTATTTAATTTTCAAACCACAGATATATGCAGATAAGTCTAAAGTTTTTGGTGAACTACCTAACTTGCTTAAAAGTGGGTGCCAAATCCATGAAAGCTCCTGTTATATATTCTTTAATTACAATGTGTTTGGGATGCTATGTTCAGGTGAATCTGATGATGATCGGGATGAACTATTTGCAGCTGCAACTTCTGCTCGTAATGCTAGCAGTATGCATCTCCCTCTCCATTGATAGCCCCAAACCCCCCCCCCCCCCCCCCCCCAAAAAAAAAAAAAAAAAGGAAAAGAAGCATATACCTTTTGAGAATTGAGCTTTTATTGTAGTATATTCTCATTTGTTATTTGTTTCAATAGGTCTTGCTTGTTCTGGTCCTTTTTGGAAGAAAATGGGATCTATTTTTAATTCTGTCAGCTCAGAGGACACATCATACCTTAGGCAACAGGTACAAAATGGCGGCTAACAGATTTATGATTCATTGACACTTTGGGGTTTGGTTAATCACAGTTTCCTGATCTTCTATTTTGATGTTGAATCAGCTAAATTTGGTAGAGGAGCTCGATGAGAGTTTGTCTCAAATGTATGGAGATGGATGCAATGTTTTGGTAAACCCCACCATCTTATATATCTCTTCATAAAGCCAAATTTCTTTTGATTGACTATAAACTGCAAAGTTTGAGTATGTTAATCTCAACAGATCTAAGGACAGAAGAAGGATAACTGAAATTAAGTCACAATGTGTTGCTAAATGCAGAAGAAGGATAACTGAAAATTAAGTCATAATGTGTTGCTAAATGTTGATATGAACTCCTTCCATTTCCACAGGGTGGTGTGCTGCAGAAGGATGCTTCCAATTCTGTTGAAGAAATGGCCAAAACTAATGCTGCTAGTGAAGTATTTGATATAAAAAAGTTTGACAAGGTTACTCCTTTATGCCAAAGAGTTCTTTCTGCTTTGATTGATGAAGATGAAAGTGAAGAAATTTACCACCATAATGAAATGAAGAATATGTCCCTTCACTATGCAAGTGATGATTCCCATTGTGGTTCATGCAACCAGATGGATGTTGAATCTAAAGATAGGGACAGGATGGAATCTGAAGTTGAGTCAAATGCAGATTTTCAATATCAGAAGAACACTCTGTTAGACAGACTCTCATGTGATGTGAGTGTTGCATCTAACACATATAGGAACTGCAGTATGTCTAATTCATTACATAGTAGTGAACGGTGGTTGGGAGATGATGATTTTTCACATTCGGATATGGGGCTTCTGAGTGAAATATGTTCAACCGACCTGGGTCAGCTCCAACCTAAGGAAATAAATGTTTCTAGCATTTCTTCTTTGGACTGCCAATATCAGTTTATGTGTATGGATGACAAGCTTTTGCTGGAGTTACATAGTATTGGTCTTTATCCAGAGATTTTGGTGAGTTTTCTTTCATACTTTGACTGATTAATTAATTGTACAAAACTTCCCGTATGAGTTTCAGTCCAGTAGTGCAAATTGATATATTTTCCTTCTGCCATTTTGAAGATTTTTTATGTGGTAATTTGTTACTTGTCTATTGGATGTCAAATTTCTTTGTGCTGACATCTTATATGATTTATTTTCCTTTTCAATTTTTTTACTGTTGCCTCTTTGCAGCCTGATTTGGCAGAGGGAGAGGAAGCAATAAATCAAAGTGTTATTGAACTTAATGAACTTCTTTATCAACAGGTTGCTGTTCATAACTGTTATCTCTTTTCACTAATATCTGCAATTTGGATTATTTAGCATATTTTGAAATTAGCCTTGTTGCTATTTGCTTTATTTGGTGTTCTATCCCCAAAATCAATTTCTTTTTTGCTTAAAAGGAATTTCATTAATTTGATGTTAATTCACTTTTTTTTCCACATATTTTAACACTTTGTTTCATTAATTTATAGATTCAGAAAAAGAAGAAAAAGTTGGGGAAGATTGACAAAGCCATTAAGAATGGGAGAGATGTGGACAGAAGGTGGGATAAACAATTGATCTTCTAGTGTTGTTATAACCTTATGAGTGGTGCTTCAACTAGAATACTGTGGTTTAATTTGCAGGAACATCGAGTATGTTGCAATGGACCAATTACTCCAGATGGCTTACAGAAAACGTTTGGTAATTCTCAGATTCCTGGTGCAATTGTTGTTTCTAATTATTAACTTAGAGTGTTGAGGCATAACTCTTGCATGTTTTCGATACATGTAAGATTAATTTTTTATCCAGGCTTCTACAAGTTTCCCTTTGATAATTAAGGAAGTGCAGAGTGGTTGCATGCAAGAATTGTCAACATGTCGATAACATTTTGGCCAATTTATTATATAAGTGGCAAGGAAGCTAGTTTTTTATGGGCAGCATATAAGCTATGTGCTTATAGTCTAAAATTGCCTAACTTCTACTTGACATTGCCTTGTATTTAGCTTGCTAATTTGTCCCTATATTCCTACCTTTTTGTAATCACAGACTCACAGTACATTTGAGTAACGTGGAGAGTCTAATTGACTACTATAGTGCCAGTCTTTAAAAGACAAAACTGGATTGGCTAAATTGAACTGGATAGGACCTATCTGGTTGGTTAACTCTTAATCCTGAGTGGCTAAAAACAACAAAACTGGAGAAAGTGGGATACCCGCTTATAGTATTCTTATTTTCTTTAAATACTTTTTTTTTTTTTTAAATTTTAAATAATATGCAATTATAATTATAAAATCATGCTTATGTTGGTTTTTAGCAAATCACTCTATCTGGCAGTAAACTAGCTGAACTGATTGACCTTCGACCTACTCCTGCAGACTGGTTGCTTTTTCTTTTTCTGTTTTGATTTACTACCATCTTCATGATGATGGAAAATATTATGCCTTTGGATAAGTTTGAGAATTTTTGTTCAGTGCATTTGCAATTGTGCTTGTCTTCATTTGAAAATTGCGTGACATACAAGAACTTTTCCTTGGTGTGGCCAATGCATTATTAGTGGTTATTTACTGATGAATTTTACAGATGGAAGCACTTTGACAGTTACTTTATTGTTGATTTAGATGACGAGTGGTTATAGCATCTTGCACTATGATGTTGAATGGTTTATTATTTTATATCTGAAGTGATTTGGAGCATGGTGTTTAATTTAGTATAATTGATTGAGTTTCTACAAACAATTTATGCAGGCATTTCGGGGGAGTAATTCATCGAAAAGTGCAGTTCGTAAGGTTTCGAAACAAGTTGCATTGGCTTTTGTCAGGCGAACTCTTGATAGATGTCGAAAATATGAACAGACAGGCAGTAGTTGCTTTAACGAACCTGCATTGCAAGATGTCATGTTTTCTGTACCTCCATGCGGCAATGAAGCAAAATCTGTTGATTGTATAGGCTCTGGAACTGCTAGTAATACTTGTAATGAAACTTCCAACCATCAAGCAGAAGCCAGGGGCTCAGGTATATGTAATCTAAATTTCCACCCTCTCTTCTTGTGAAGGCATTATGTCCCTATAATATACCATATTACGTTATGCAATTTGGATTTTGTTAGGCATTGAGAGCATTATTCTTTTAAGGGTAGGAAAATTTAGAGAGTAAAATGATAATGTTATCATGCCTTATTTCTTGATATGGGGAAGGAGGATGTGAAGCCCAGCTCTTATAGCAAGCTTGGGTGCATGTTTCATTTAACTTTTGAGCTGCTTACATATGTTCATTTCACTTCTGCCTCAGGTGCTGTTTGTGGTACTTTTGAGAGGTATGATTCTTCGGACGCTCTTCCAGCCATTCACTCATCTGAGCATGCTGTTTCTAAGTATGGATCTATGTCGAACGAAGGGAGGAAGAGGGAAGTACTGATAGACGATGTTGTTGGTAGTGCCTCTTCTAGGGTAACATCAACTCTTGATGGCACCGTTGGAGTAAGGGGAAAGAGAACCGAAAGAGATAGGGAGCAAAGCAGAGATAATTTAAGAAATACTAATTCTGTATCTGGGGCTGGTCGGACTTCATTAGGCAGTTTCGAGGGTGATCTGAAAACGAAAGCAAAGCCCAAGCAAAAGAGTAATCATTTATCAACTTCAGGAAATGGATTCAATGGCAAGCTTACAGAGACTTTGCTACCTGCTTGTGGATCTAGTCAGCCTTCGTCTAATCCTGGCAAGATGACTGAAAGAGATCGGAATTCAACTAAACAAGCAGATGAACCCATTGATTTTGCAAACTTGCAACTAAACGAGTTAGATACAATGGAAGAATTGGGTGTTTCCAATGACCTTGGTGGGCCCCAAGATCTGAGTTCCTGGCTAAACTTTGATGAGGATGGGTTGCTAGACCATGATTCAGTAGGTTTAGAAATTCCAATGGATGACCTCTCGGATTTGAAATTTGCATTTTGATTTCTTGCCCTCTGCAGTTTCTAGTTAGGTTATTAATTCTTATCTGATGCAAATCTGATTCAGAGAAGTGTAATTATGATTTATTTTCCGTGTATATCAAATGTATGTGATTGAAGAATTTTGGGTGTTTGATCCAGTTAAATTTACTACTACAAATTATTTCACTTCCCTTCGTCCATGTGCATCCGTTTCTCTTTTTTATTTTTTGGTTAAATATCAGCACATAAATACCTTAACGAGCTTGCTACTGTGATTTTGAAGAAGGTATCTAGCCAAAAAACAATCTGTGTAGCTCCCCATCTGGTTTAGCCAGTTTTTCCCATAAAATGCAGTCAATGTCATGATTAAAATATGAAAGAAAATGTCACTTCTATATTGATTAAAATAATTATATTTTTCATCAAGTGGCCGTGAATAAAATATAAAAAAGGTCAATTTCTTGGTAGAATAATGCAAATTTGTTTATTGCAAGCCAAAATTTTCTATCTATTAGCATTTTCAAAATTAAAAAAACCTTCTCTAAAATGAGAAAGCGTATTAATTCAAAGATCGCTGAATTAAAAACGGATACAAATGAGAAGATGGTTACTCCAACATTTGATTTAGTTGGAACGAAGAAAGTTCAAATTACTCTTTTCACTAGTCAAAAAAAATAAGATGGGCTGGCTCACCTTGCTCATTAAAAATGGATTATCCCTTCACAATTGCTTGAAGCATGTTTTAATCCAACATAGGGTTGAAACCAAAGCATTCCTAGGCATTCTATTCTTGTCCTTAATGAGCATTTAGGACCCCAAATGTAATTCTAAATAGGGCCTTTTTCTTCAGATTGAAAGAAGAGATGATCCAACAAAATTTTCTGCAATACTTGAATAAACAAACATGAGAAGATTTTTTACCTGGATTTCCTTATGGGATTTTGACATAGAAATTCCATGCCAAAAGTTTGCTGAACATTCCCTGTCAGGTCAGATAGAATCTCCCAATAAATTCAGTCCTGCAGAACAACTTATCTTTCAGGGAAAAACAATTTGGTTAATTTTTTTTTTAATTTTTTTAATCAATCCAGAGCTAGAATTGATTCTTTCTTTCCCTAGTAGTTTACCGTACTAAACATATGCTCAAAAAATTCCTAAATTTTTACTGTACATTATTCTATTAATAAAATTTTTAAAGAATATTTGTAATAAATCATAATATTTAATTCAATTGATTCATATAATAATTATTAAGAATTGACATTCAATATATTTGAAATTCAAATCATAATACCTACAATTTTTTTTTAAAATTTTAATATGTGATTCTTTTGTAAAAATATATATATAATTGTAATAGGATTGAGAGATAATATAATTATGATCTAGATTTGTGTTTTCTTTTAAGGGTCAGATAAAATGTTTAAATGAACCCCAAAAAACAAAATTTATTTAAGATCCTAAATACCCCAATCAAAGTTAGTTAAAAGTCTTAACCAACCCTAAACATAAATAAATGACCTAATTAAAACCAGAACCATAAGCTAAAAGTCAAAACCAGCCCCAAATAATTTAATTGAATACCCCAATAAACCCCAAAAACATGATTTAAAGCGAGGCTTTTTTCCTTGGCCAAAGATTTAAAGTAAGGCTTAGTTGTCCAAGAATCATGCTTCAATTTCCCAAATTCAAGAATGAGATTCATTTGGGATTTGCTTTAAATATTTATTGGTGGTATAGATGGAATATCTCCCTCTTGCTAAAATTTCTTTGTTCATGTAATTTAAGATTAGGTGAAGCTCAGCAATCATTTTGGTCAATCCCCAATAAGCTGCAATTAAAAAATTGGACTTGTTTAACATAATTCTGAAATGCTAAATTGTATCCACTAATTACAAAATTATAGAATTAATTAATTTTCTTAATAAACGATGGGTCATATTTTTATGTCAACCCCATTATCATCGCTATTTATGACAAAAAGGAATGACGACAGCGGCAATATTATTCAGGCTTTGATAAAATATTAAAACCTAATCTTAAAAAGACGTATGCATTAAAGTAAAAAGAAGGTAAGATCTTCAGCTTATGCCATTAATATAAAATAATAACCTAAATTGGAATTAACAAATTAAAAAGCGTGCTGATGATGACCTATTATAAATTTTCCCACCCCTCTTCACCTATTTTAATCTTATATTGATCTTTGATGGATCCAAATGTTGAAAGTCGACCAAAAAGAAAATTTGATGTCAAGTGGAAAACAAGATAAAGTTATAATCCGACATCTAGAATTTGAAAACAATTGTGTTTTTGTCTAAATCTGTTGATTTGTTTTTTCTTTTTGGAACAGAAGCAAGTAGGATAATAATAAATCTATCAATAAGAATATTAATTGTTATTAAGTAAAGTTCAAATGTCAATGGATGAATTTGAAAATTCCTGAGCTTAATGAAAGATGTTGGAAATGAAAAATTGTTCAGTTGGGATAAAAGCTAATTTTATTTTTTTATATTAAAAACTGTCGCTATTTAAATTTAATTAAAATTAAAAATATAATATTTTACCAACAAATCAATGCTTGTTTCGTGCATATGAACCTGACTTGAATAATCTTCTCGTGTGTAGTTCTTAATGATCTATGAAGCTGACCTAGAACCAATTAGTGCATCTTGAATTGATAGGATTATTTAACTCTACTGATTAGGTTTAAGAAAAAGCCGGTGAAGCCGCCGGTGTCCTTGCCTATCACCACTTAAATTTAATTTGATCGACCATTATGCTATATATATATATATATATATATAGGCTTATTTTATTTTATTTTTCCCTAATAGTTGAGATAAACAAGGATGATTTGGATTTAAAATATTTTCATTTCATTGACCAAAAATAGTAGTAATAAAATTAGAAGGCAAACCTTCTTGCAATGGAACAATTGTGATTGAGAATGTTAAACATTCAGGCACATGCATGCACGACAAGATGCATGCTGTTTTAATTTCTTCATCTATTTTTAAATCATAAAAAAGAAAACCCTTTGTCTTGTTGTAATGGATTTGATCCTTTTGCATTGATTCTTCAATAGCCACCTTACGCAAACTGTTGTCTCCTTTTCTTTTCTTTTCTTTTCTTTTTGACCTTTCTTTCTTGATTCAGAAAAGGTGGTTACTTTCTCAACGTAGTGCATAGTCATATGTTTTAACACTGTCATGAAAATCATGCATGATTTTATCGATCGTAAAGAGGTAAACAGAACCCAACAAGTTTCAGTTTCATGTCGGAAATAAAACTGTATAATACTATTACTTACTTAAATATTATTAGTATATAATTATTAATACCCGCAAACCAATCTTTTTGTCTTTCTACCATGTCCATTCATTCAAGTTGCTACATTTTTTTTTTTTTGTTGAAGTACGCTGAAGAAAATAAACCTCTCCCTCTCTGTCCGTCTCTATCTCTCTCTATTTTTTCTGTCTTTTTCTCCATTGGAAAAACCTCTCTCAACCACTTGAAACAAATGTATTTATATAAATATATGAGAGATAATTACTATTCTCCCTCTTCTCCCACTGCAAATTTAATTCCAGAAAACGACAATCTCTTCAATCTATATCCTTTTCCTCTTTGTCGTTCCTACCCTCTAGAAAAAAATGGAAAAAAGAAATAATACACCCCTTCTCTCCAGTTCGCAACCACTTTCTTTTAATGAAGAGAAATAAAACAACCCACATTTCCCTCTCTCTTTCCCACCATTTCTATTTTATTTTTATAATAACAATTAATAATATTAAGTTATTACAAGAAGACAATGTTTTCGGTCTCTCTCTCTCTTAACCCTTTTGTTCTTTATTCCTTTTATTTTAGCCTTCTACGTCACCATAGAGCCAATATATATATGCCTCACGAGTTCAACTTTCATTGTCCTTGATAATGATCTCTTAATTTCTTTCAAGAAAGGAGAAAGCTAGCTCCCTCATGCACATTAAAATTGAATTTTCATTTACAGAGGATAAACTTAATAATAACAAATAAAAAAAAAAAGAGAGAAAAGAAAGTCCTATCAACTAAAGTAGCTTGATGAAATTCAATATTTTGCATGGCTGCATCATTGTGGAAGATACAGGATTTTGATTGCTGATTCATGGCTGGCTAGTGGGAATTTTGTTGATCAAAAGTTTGAGAAATGATTCTGTGATGCTTGGACCATTTGCAAGTCCGTTGTTGTTTGGCACGAGTGATCATCACTTATCAAAGTCCTATGATCATAGAAATTTTTGGTAATATTAGACTTAATTATAGTTAAATTACAACAAATAAAAATATACATAGATATATAAAAGTCTATGATTAAAAATGTCATTTACCAACTTATATTCATAATGCCAATATCTATGCAATGCATATTGATAATTTGACATAGACAAGAACACATAAAACTAACAAAGATGAATAATTTTTAGGTGTGAATGAAATATGTATCTTCAAGAGGAGAAAATCATGATTTAGGCCGGTTTGGCATTTTTGAGTTATTTTCTAGCTGAGCTGATGCATGACTACTAAAAAAAATTAAATACCCATGACATTATTTATCAATTTTTAGTTGCCAAGAAAGTTTTAAGATTTATATATAAAAAAGAACTAATATGCCTTTAAAAAGTAGGGAAACCTTCAAAAAAAAAAAAAAAAACTACATGTTATCTAAAATCTTATCATCTCCGATCATCTTTGAAAAAATGGGGATTTCGAAAAGGACAACTACAAGTTCTCAAATAAAATTTATTCAAAAGGAAGACTAAGAATTAATTTGAAAAATATGATTTATGGACCTTTTTCCACGAGGGTTTCTAACTTCTATTTTAACTATTCATAGATATCAATACATATTTAAATGCTAATATATAAAAATATTAAGAGATCTTACTCTCGAGGACGAGACGCCCAAAGAGAACTAAGTGTTCGCAACCGCCCATAGTACTCTCCAATCACTATAAAACAGCGTGCCGCCTGTCTAACAGTCAATATCCGAGGCAATTGGTGAAGGGTTTGGTGTCTTAAATTGTCAGCCTACGTTACAAATACGATTTAATTTAATTTAATTCATCCAATCAAAGATAGAAAAGGGGTTGCAAATAAGGTTAACTACCCAAGATAAACACAACCACCATCTAGAAACTAAAATGAGTCCCTAATGCAATGCCACATGGATATACATGGCTAATTAAAACATTTCAAAAGGTTTGAAAGTTGAAACTACTGTAAGTTGTCTTGTCTTAGGATTGGGTCCATTTCAAATTTTCAATCATTCATTAAAAAAATAAGAGCGTTATCTCTTTTTTCTATCAATAAAATAATCAATCACAATTTTCCATTGATTGTTCAAGCTAGGGTTCTTATTTCAACATATGGTACTATCAAACCACCTTTTGGTAGAAATCTTTAAGGATAAAAATACCCCATCAAAGCAATAGCATTCAACATTGCAATACAGACAAAGCAACATAAATACCCCCCCTAAAATGATTATGGATTAAACAAAACAGAAAGAAGGTGCCGCCATAGACGTGGCAAGAGTGATTTGGCAGTATAAAAAAACATAAAATCATATTTCTAAGTTGACTAAGATGTGATAATGATATCCCGATAACATTAATAGTCAAAGACGAAATCCATGATAATCAAGATCTTCAAGGCCATATATATGTATTCCAAAGAAAAAAACAAAGATGATCAAATAGCAGGATTGATAAACAGCATGCCAGTAGCATATTTGAATGACTAGTTTTATTATAAATATAATTTCTACTTTACATATTATTTTTATGTAGCAAAAAGTCAAATTATTGACATGTTAAATCAAGATGAATAAAAATTGTAAGCGATTAGACTCTTTACCTTTCAGGTGGCATAAAATTGCGGCGCAAAACAAGAAAGGCAGAAATAAGAATAAAATGAAATGGACTAGAAAGCAACATCTGAACTAAATGTTAACAAGCAGTGCCTAAAAATTAAGAGGGGGGAGAGGGGGAGAAAGGGAACCAATATAATTACTCTAGCAAAATTCTGGTTTTTCACCTTTATGTTGCATGAAATATATATGTATCTACCTAAAAATGTTATGAGCAAATTCAATTTTCAGTTGAATGGAATCCATTTTCATGATCAAATGATGGAGTGCATTTGGCGTAAAATTTAATTCTTCCACAATTTTGACAAAAGCATAGGTCAATGTGTACTAGTAAACTTTTGAATGCTTATGCGACTACTTTGGAATAAATGAAATTACGAACCAAGAACTGAACTAATTTTTTTTTTTTAATAGTTGGAAATTAAAATCCTTTAGATAACATTTGAGGTAGACATTAAGGTATCAAATTCAAGTATCTTTCAGCAGTAGGTAATTACTAGAGTTTACATTGGCTATAACATCAGCAATTCGACATATCATTTTCAAGTACCATCGATCATTAAACGCTTAGCTTGGAAACTAAGTGCTTTATTTCCCGTTTCACACGGTTGGAAATGAGAATTGAACCTAACTGTCAAAAAGTCTGGTTCGATAATCAAAAAGATTTTTTTTTTTTTTTATTTTTGATGAGAAGTTTAATTACCTGACGAACGAAACCTTCAAGATTGGCAAGCTTGCCTAAGGCAACAGCCATTTGTTGCATTCCATCAACGACTGGACCCCCTGCAACGGTGTCAATTAGAGACTGCTGGAGCTGTTCCAGGCCTTGGGTGAGTGCCTCCTCTGCCTGTTGTGAAGAATGCTGGAGGCTGCAAATCCCCATCACTTGCTGTTCTGTTAACGGGTCTAATTGTGATATTAACATCTGACAAATATTATTAAAAAAAGAAAGGAAAAAAATCAGAATTAGTTTGAAGGTGAAATAACTGCAAACTAAAAAGTCATTTTAGTCCCTGTTATATTTCATGATTTAATTCCTGAAGATGAAACTTTTCCTGAAGCACAGGTGCAAATAGTAACTACCCATACTAGTTAAGGTGATAAAGGAAAGTCTAATGTGAAAAATATTGTTAAAGTTGCCAAGTAAAACTCATAAGAAAAGGACACCTCCTGAGTTTAAGGCATTTCCTGGTTGTCCGTTACTCACTTTTAAAGAAAAGGTGTGATCTCAAGAAGAGAATATTCATTTTCAGTAACCTACCCTCCTTGGCAATATCAGCCTGATCTTTTCTAGAATCGCTAAAATGGCCCACTTACTTTTCTTCTTTTCACCCCCTCCATATATTTAGCATGCTTCTTGTTGTCCTAATGTACAAAATTTCTCTATGACTATAGTAAAAGAAATAAAGGCAATAGGAAATTAACTTCAAACCTTAATGAGCTCAGAGGGCCTAAAACCGCCCATCCAAAGGAAGCATCGCTCCGCTGGAGTCGTCCACATCCCGGTTATAAGGTGAAAAACATCAGATTTTGCAGCCATCGCCTTCAACTGGAAAATTTCATCATAATGTGAAATGTAACTGTCTACGATTATTCGAAGGTCACTGTCACAAAGGTGTGCATGTATTCCGCTTCTAAGTTCTGACATGTGCCTCTGATCATCTTCTAACCATCTTGAATATTCCATGTCAAATATTGCAGCCCCTAGATGAAGAAGACAATAAATAGTAATAATAAAAATGGTAATGAACAAACACGTATGATCCCAATTGACATATAACATGATTATTTTCTAATTTAGTAGGCCAAATTGATACACTAATAATGATTTTAAAATAGAGTTCAAATTGTTTTATAAAGAGGCATGTCTTATTTTGCTCAAAGCGGAAAAGGTCATACCAATGGGTGAATAATTCATAGATTTACCATATGGATAAAGTCTAATGTTAGCAAAAAGGCCAAGCAACCTTTATGATATGTCATATTGTACGGGAAAGTTCAGGGAAAAAAAAACTGCTAAATTTTAAAAATCTGGGGAAGAATTTCCACAGAGTTTGGTCCAAAATTGACTAAAAGTTTGAGTAAATGGGGAAAAAAACTGTGGGTCAGAGTTCAACAAGCAATCATAAATTGAAAAACCAAGGCAGCTGTTTAACTTGGCAACTTAATTAAGAAAGAATATTAACAAAAGGGTTCTTCTGTCCAAGTTTTGAATTGCCTTTAAATTAATGATCAATTTTTAAAATGAAATCAACACTGAATATGTCAAAGTTTCTATTTTATAAACTACAAAACGGGGCTACACATATTTTCCTAAACTACCCATCAGAGAAAATACATTCCCCGTTTTAAACTCTCTTACTTGTTGGTAAATACTCACATAATAAGAGTCTTTTTTGGTAAAACAACAGTGCAACACATTCTTTTTCTTAAAAACTTACCAGAGCTGATATTTCCAACAGCACCAGCACAACCTCCCAAGAAAAGTCCCTATCACAAAAAACCCAAAAGTAAAAAAATACTAAAAATAAAAAACCTAAGCCCCAAACCCTTTGGTTTGGGAGAAATAAAAAAAAAAAGAAGAAATATTTTACTTGCTGATGAATTTTATTTTCTCTTAAGGGAAAGAAAGGAAAGAAACAAAAGAAAACCTGAGATCGCGCTCTCTGAAGATCTTGCTCTAGTTGAGTTAGTTTTATTCTACTTGATTCTAGTTGTTGAACATAAGCCTGTTTAGACATTAAAAAAAAAAAAATCAGTTTCTAAGACACGTATGCAAGAAACTGCATGCAAATGTCTTTGCATGTAATGTTTTCATGTTACCAAGTACCTTTTTTCTAAGACGGCTTTTCCTTGCAGCTTCTCTGTTTTGAGCTAAACGTCTCAGTGTCTGAAAAACAATTTTAAACATATCCAAGTCAAAAAAGATTTTTCTTTTTTGATTCACAAAGAGCGCAAGAAACAAAAAGTTGGGTTTTTTTTTTTTTTTTTAACCTTCGCATCAAGCTGTTTCTCAGAAGTTGAACCCCTTCTCTGCAACATTATAGAAAATTGTATGTATTAACAGGTGTATAATGAGGAGCAATAATAACCTTTTAATATTTGATAATTATAAATGAAAAATGGATAAAAGAAAAAGAGAGAAGTAGTAGTTGGTGATTTTAAGATTCTTGTCAAGCGCAGACTAGAAGTTGGTCAGGAAAATGAAAGCTTTTGGCAATTTGGTAGGCTGGGAAGCTAGAAACAAAGATAGAAAATGAGTATATATTAGAAAACCATATTTTATTTGTTTCAGTTATTTTACTAACAGCTAAAATATCTAGCTTAGACAGCTAAACCAGAAAGTTATTTAAAAAAAAAAACTAGAAATAAAATTAATGAAGATGAAAATAACCACTATAGAATTTTTGAAACAACAAAATATAATGATTAGAGAGATCTCACAAAATTTCTGGGAAGAGTTGCTGATTGCTGTTGCTGATGTGACTCTTGTTCTTGTAACTGGTAGTCATGAACATGATAAGGGTAGCAAAAATCATCAAAATCTGCCATTGTTTAGGTTTGCCTTATGGTTATGGTGTAGATTTTGGGGTTTTATTTCAAAACTGATTTTTAGAGGATAAAAACTGGGAGTTATAGGGATTGAGTAAAGTAGGGTCATGGTTTTATAGTGAAAAAAGAGTGCAAGTAACTAATATTGTGCCGATTCTCTCTTTACTTTCCAATGTGCACAGCTCTTTCTCTCTATTTTCATGTCAGACAGTCATCAGAAAATCGTTCAGGAATCAGAAAAACTCTGTATCCCTTGATTTTCTGTGGTTTGTTGGGGATCTGTGCTTTTGTGTATAAAGATATGCTCAGAGAGAGAAAGAAAGAGAAAGAGGAGGGAAGAGAGAAGGATCAAAACAGTAATAATGACAAAAATGATACCAACTTTTTCCTGAGTTGTTGGGATATGAAACGAAAGAGAGTAACAGAGAAACTGGGGAGATTAATTATTAAGCATGTAACTGTAGTTTAAGGACCTTTTCTTGGGGTGGTTTTCCAGGTGATTGATTCTGTGATGTTCCCGTTCTTGAGGAATCACTTGCCATCTCTGGTTGTTGTTGCTGATGCTGCTGTTGTTGCTGTAGATGCTGCTGGTGCTGCAGAGGCTTCTGGTCAAAAGCCTGATGATCTGAAGAAGATGCCTTTTTACTGTTAGGAGATTCTGGTTCAATCTGGTGCTCAGTTTTACTTGAGAGAGTATTCACTGCTGATCCTGAGTCTGTGCTTTCCCCTCCTGACCTTGAAATTCCCTGGATTGAATAAAAGTTTCCCAAGTAGGAATTAAGAGAATAATCCCAAATATGATCAAGAATCACCTCAAGGAACTCATTTAAACAGCATTAAAGAAGTACTCTAAAACCATTAGTTCGTCAACTCTTAAAGAGTATAGGAAACCTCTTCTCTTATAAAACTGGTCCACTGTCAAGCACGTTTTTATCTACAAATCTAGTACTAGTGTATCGGAAGACATGGTCAAACAATGAAAAAAAAAATAGTTAAGAAACTACTCTTGGGGTTTGCTGAAATCTCATTGGCCAAGAAGGAAACATCTCCAGAGTAGCTGCAGGTCTGCTGGGTGTGAATAAAGCTGCGAAGAACCATAAAAGCAAAATCTCATAAGATCACCTAAAATAAAGATTACAAAAATTTTTCAACAATATATCAAAGCGAAAGAGGTTGAAGCAACCTAATAATCTACCTGCTTTTTTCTCTTTTGTACAGTTATGGAGTCAGTAAAATCATGCTAAGCAGGTCAGATTTCTATGTTTGTAGTCTCACGCCATTCAAGTGTCTTGCCTCACTATCATTACTGTATTGGAAATGGTAACCCCGCCCCGCCCCCCCTACTTTTCCTCTCTAGACATATTCAAACTTCTCTATTTTCTCTCTCTTTGAGCTATAGAAGAGTTGGATAATCTTAGCAAACGTAAGAAAAATAAGGGAATGATAGGAAAGGAAAGAAGCATACGTGCTTTAGCTTCATCATTTCTGATTTTCAATCCTTGCAGCACAATTGCTTCTTCTAGCTCTCCAAAATCAAAGGCAGATCCTTCTTGATGGCTGACAGACAGGAATTGACAACCCATCAATGAAACGAAAAATAAAAGGATCAATTTTGAAAGAAAAAAAAAAATTTTTTCAGAAGATAATTATATTAAAAGCATACATGAAACTCGTCGGCACATTCATTCCATGAAGAGCAGCATAAGGAATATGGCGATGATGATTTGAAGGTCCAGAGTCTGTTAAACCTGTCTCTCCTACTCTATGGTTCGCCATGCAATAAGAGTTGTTCTTTAGACCATTCTCCAAACCAGAAACAGCTGAAAATGAAAACATGTTGAAGAAAAATGAAGAAACTTGACTTGAAAAGAAAGAAAACTATATTTTTGCTCAAAAAACAGAGCAAATGGAAAAACCATTCCCAAGTGTTCCTATTTGTTTGTTTACCTTGGCTTGGTTATGAGTTCTAAGAGCGATAGGTTTGTTTGCTAGGGACTTAGGAGCAAAAGCTGAGAGAAGGAGAGACAGAAAGAAATTAAGAAAGAGAGTGCAGAGAGACAAAAGATCAAAGCTTTCTTGTCAAAGAGAATCTAAATAGAAACAAAGAAGGTCCAGTCTTTTTCTCTGATATATCTCTTCTCTCCTTGCAACTTTTGATCCTTCATGGGCGTCTCTTTCTTCTGCTTTCCATCTCTACTTCTATGTGAAGAAACCAACCTGATCTATTTGTTTGCTTTGTTTTTTTTGGAGCCTTTTTCTTTATTACAACACCTCTTCTAGAGTGTAAATATTTGTATCAGATTTTGAAACTGTTCTCTCAAGGTACACAAAATCTTGTCCTTGCAGACCTGTCCCTCGGGGCCAGACCTTCTCTTTGAGTTATGTCCTTTTGTGTGTGGGGTTTTGAGTTTAAAACTAAAAATTCAAACGAAAAAAACCATAAAAATGTGTACAAAAGAGGGTGGGGTCTTTGGCACTTGGCAGGAACCCACTAGAATCACTGACTCCCACTCCACCCTCTCTCTCTCTTTGTAACCGCCTGTTCTGTCTCATTGGTCCCTTTTATGGCCTTCTTCAGGGCAGCAAAGTACTCATCACATAAGGTAGACAAATAAAATAAATGGATAGCAATGAATTTGACATTGAATATTAGATTACACAAGGTTTTCTTTCATAATAAAAAGAAAAAGGATGGGTAAAAAGAAAAAGAGTATAAAAAAGAATAAAGGTTATAAAAAAGGGGTTGGTCTTCTTGATATTTATAGTATACATCTCAGAAGGGAGAAATATTGAGTTTACTTTTGACAAGTAATGGCCCTTGGGGAGAGAGAGAGAGGAGAGAGAGAGAGAGAGAGAGAGTATCTTATTGATTTCTTTAATGTTCTGCTCCTACCATTTCAACCAAAACATTAGAATACTTACCAACAAGCAAAACCCACTTGTATATTAAATCCTTCACCTTGAGATGGATTTGTTTGGTATTATCCCCTTCGTTGATGGGTCAACATCCACTCCCGGTCATCACCTAAACCCATGCCACATTCAGATTCCTTTCCCTTAATAGAAATTTGTTTCCTTGGGAAGGTCTCAGGCTACAGGGTCATTTGCAGACTGAATGTTACATTAGTTCCTGATTAAGGGCTTAATTCCCATTTTAGGTGAGGTTTCTTTGTTGTCAGTGTCCCAAACTTTCTCTAGACATACAAATCAAAGCTTGTCCCAATCCTAAAAGCTACCCTTAAATTGCAGACTGTCTAACCCAAAAAGAAGAACAAATGAAAAGTTAAAGAAAGCTACCAACTTCAAATATTTGTTGTTTAAAGAGATAAAGGGGTTTTAGATATCCATGACCAGCATTATTGAGGACATACTATTGGATTAAGGGTCAGTAGAGAGAGTTTTAGGTGATGGACACATAATTCTTTCATGAATGAGGTGGAAAGATAAATATTTTATGTTGGGCTCATCTGCTACTTTTATAGGTAAATATACCTTCTACCAATTATCCCTTCATGATACCAATGATTGGTCTGAAAAAAGGAGGGTTTGGATCAAATAAAGAAACGTTCATGGAGTAGTTGATTATGTATTTTAAGTCCATACTTTTGTTCCCAATAAACCTTACAACATGTTCTTCATATGGAAGACTGTGAACAGTTTTTTAGATTTATAGATTTCCATGGATCTAGGCATTCCTTCAAAGCTATACTCGAGTGTCTTTATGTCTATATAGATAGGTGATTGGTCTAGATCTAATCCTTCCTAGTATCGATTACACCTTTAGAATATTTTGTTTAACTATATATTGGATTGAGTCATTGCTTGTCATTTAAGCATGGAACTGAATTATATTTTATGGCTTAATTAATTTGCATAAGACAATGGCTTTAAACTAAACCCCGACTTGCATCAGATTCTTGATTTGAACCATTACTGCAGTTGATTGACAGTACATATATATATATATAAATATTTATAATATCGGTTATTATCACCCCTGGCTGTCCCCAAGCCAACAAGTGAAAATATGTTCAGTTTTAGTTGGGATGGCATGGGGAGAAGCCGTCAATCAGATGATCTTGACCTTTCATCACAGGGGAAGAATATCCTGTTGCCAATGATTAGCATTGGACCCCCAAAAAAAAAAAAACCGTTAAAAAAACTCGTTTTATGGTAAAAAACTTTATTTGTTAATTACTGAGGTTAAGATCTTTGGTGGGGTAAAAAAAATGATGAGCAACTTCATTGCCTACATAACGAATAATGAATCAGAACCAGCAGCACCTAATCTTGTTGTTATATTGCTTCAAAATCTTCTCGTGATTATTATCTTATCATTTAGTATAACCTAACAACTTTGTTGTTGAATGTAACTCTACAACAAAAAGAAAAGTACAGACTTACCATAAACCTTTTGTTTTGCTTCAAAGTTCAAATGCATTCATAATTTTTCCCCTATTCATAATAACTATTTAATGGCCGAAAATAGAAAATTATCAGATGGTGAAATGTAGCTTTGGTTATCCTACCCAAACTTGGTAGTCAAGAATTTGGTTGAATAATTTTCCCAAGCCAGCTGTTCGAGGAGGTAGGTGCTTTTATAATGTTGTATATTTGCAGATATTTCTGTTTTTCTTTCTTCCTCCTGTTCAGGTATAAACTAAGAATTTCTTCCAAATGGGCCATTTGTTAGGGTATAATTTTGTTTAGTCAATGTTTTTTTGAACCACAAAATATTCACACATGGCCTAAAATGAACACATCCAATGCAATATTAAGGCACTATTGGAACACCAAGGATTTCCCTTTCAGCAAGGAAAGGCAAGAAGGGAACCTGCATGAGACAGAAAATGAAATTGCAGTATTAGTGTTACAGTGAACTCCATGTGAAGAAGGAAACTGTTTCATCAAATTAAAAAAAAAAAAGCGTTCACTATCTTACACGGGAAGGCGGCTATATAAACAATGAAATAAGACATTTAAGGACAAAGTAATCGCTTCATTGCAAAGATCTCACCAAATCTAGTTATAATTAAGAATTAATAATCCAACAAAATGGATCACTGTACAAAAGCTGAACTGCATTTCAACATAATAATTAATGTCAGAGAGAGTGTTAAAAGTCACAAATGAATTGTTAAAAACCACAATAGCAGTAACAGCTAATCAAACTTCAACGTTAAAAGCCGGTCAATCTAATACAGCTCACCAGAAAAGGAGCATTTTAAGTGGTGGAGTCATATACCATGTACATCAAATAAAGTCGGCCACAAAGAAAAGACAGAGAGAAGTGAGGAACCATTGGAAGTTTCTTTCCATTCCAATGCAGGCCGTATTCCAGAGGCAACCAAAACCTGCAGACAAGGTAAACCTTACCATCAAATGCCATCCCCCATCCCAGATCCATCACTTTCCTCTTTTTCAAATACACATTCATGCATGCCTGCGTGTGCACACTTGTGTATCGTTGTTGTCAAACTCAACAGCATATATAGAGCATCCTACTCGAAATAAATATGATCAGTAAATAGATAAAGAACACAAAGTAAAGCACATCTCCGTCTGTCCATCAACACAGGAAACAGAAAACTCATGTGGATCTACCACATGAATTCATTTCCTCAGCTGAAATAAATGAAGTATGCAACCATTCCCACGGTATAATTTTGTGAATTTCCCAAACCTAACACATTCACCAAACAAATATTATAGCAGGCACTACTACTTGCCTCTTGCAATTGGCTCCTTAACTACAGTATCATAGAAATAAGATTGCTGGTGAATATCAAAATAAGCGGCAGGCTTTGAAACTGGTGTAATTACAATAAAAACTTGATGTATAAGAACTCTAGCACTAAGGTGTACAGATCAATATGTGCAGCTAGATTGTGAAGGGAGTAAGCATTCAGTAATTTTTCTTGGATGAACTCAGCCACCCCACCCCCCCAAAACAAAACCAAAAAAAAATAGTGAAAAAAAATGTAATAACACATCACAATATCCATATTCCATAATTACTTTCCTTCAATCTTACATTATTATGCCAAAAAACATACCAACTAAACTTACTCCTCAAACTTGGTTGAGGTGGGATAAATTCCGCTGAGACAGAGCAGGGGTTTTCCCATTCCATATTCCTTTTGATAAGTAGGGACATGAATAGCCCAAATCTGCAATTCTGTTAATCCTATTTCTGTTACCCATTTCCCAACCAGTGTTAATTTTCTTTGCTTATAGAAAAATGCCACAAGCAAAAGATATACATATCGTCAACAATAATGCAAAAGTGCCTGCATCTCTATTTATTCTCTCCATATTGAACTCTAATCATTAAAACGAATGTCAATGAATAAAACAAAGAACAAAGGTGCCAGAGAATAGAAGGAAGTGAGAGAAAAGCTTTGTTTACAAAATTAAATAGCCAAGGGAGCACACTGAACAGCAGAAACAAACACAGGCTAGAATGTAAGCACTCGACATAGGCTATTTAGTTTCTAAGGTCATAATGCTCAAAAGGTAATTGAGAATTGTAGTGCAAATAGAAAAGAACAAAGGAAATACAAAAATCACAAGTCTTAGTACTTTGTGATCTCTATTAGCCTGCACCCTGCATTATGCCTACTCATGAACAGCATATAAGTAACCAATCAGAAATATCAATAGGAAAATCCACCCTGTTTTTTGTTAAGAGAACCGGTCACAGCTAAGGAACCAAAATGCAAACACTGCTGGTAAATGGTTTAACAAGAAACTAGGACCACTTGGTCATAAAATGATAAGAAGAAAAAAATTATTGTGCAAATTGTACAAGTAATAAGGTCATGTTTGGTACATAAGATGATAGATGGGATAGGATGATAATCATCCTATACCATGTTTGGTTTTTATCTAAAGAGAGGTAGGCGATTGCAAGAAAGATTAATCATCCTCTTGGCATAGAATGATTCAATACTTCTCAAATGGAGAGAGTTATTTTTAATCCATGCGATTAAACTTGCATATCCTATTATATCCCTAAAAACCACATCAACAATTTAAATTGTATAAATTTTGAAAAAGAATAATTTTGATCAAATAAATAAAATTATCATATCCTAATCCTTGCATACATCAAACACAAGATAGTATGACATTATTTAATCTATCCTATACATATATCATTTTATCCTATCCCATTCATAATCTTGTGCACCAACCATGCCATAAAACTCTAGAAATGCTTTGATGAGTAGCTTTGTCTTGACCTGCAAGGTTTAAGCACTCACCATGTAGACTCAGAATGTTCAATCATGTCCTGTTATTTTATCAATTAATGGTTCTGATCTGATTTCATTTTATAGGTCATAATACATGTCAATTTCATTTCATTTCCATCATAACATTTGTTCTAGTATTCTTATACATTATCAGCGACCCAAAATAGTTTTGGGCAAAGGAAGCCACTGAGAAATTATTTCCTCTTTACTTTTAAATATAAAAGGTAGAGACTACTACAACTTTGAAGCAGAAATGTTTACAATCAAGTTTTTCAGAAGAAATCTGTTAACCATGAATGTCATAGAAAATATGGCCCAAAAAATTGTCAGGGAAAAGTAATTCAAAACATTTATTAATCTTCCCCCCACTACTGAAAATCCATGAACTCCAAAATGAAGTTATTCTCATAGGCTAGGCTTGTGTATACACACAAAACAGTGTATTATTTTTGAATAAAGTTCTTTGAAACTTTAGCTTCATCAAAGCTGTTAATATAAGGCAATAATACAACAAGAAGGGCAGTCCATGTGACAGCAGTTGTAAATCACAGAGAAAGAATCTTCAACTCTGGAATAAAATAAAATGGTCAAAAATAGCAAAGGAGCAAAATGACAATTAAATGAGAAGACAGCAGTATTCTTTTGATTGCATATATTTTTCCAATCAAACTGAAGAAATTCCAGCAATGATTCATAAGACGCATAAAAATAAGGATGTTCAGGATTTACATTCTGTAAATATTACCTGCATATCTGTTCATATAATTCATAACTCAACCAAAACTTGAATTTAACAATGCAATTGAAAGAATTTTAGTCATATTCAAACTGCATCTCCACATGCATATATTTTCTCATAAGCTGAACAATAGAGGATGTGAAATTGGCCAATATCTGGCATTCTTCATGTGACTTGGCTTCTGAAACAACCCCAAAAATAACCATCTTTTTAAGATTTGGGCATCGTTTTAGCAGCTCCTCAACCCAATGAGAGAAGAGGTCATTAATTACAGTCCATCCAAGCTCCAACACTATCACATTCTCCAAATTAGAAGATCCTTGGAGACCATAATGCATGACACCATCTCTCAATTCGTAACTTAGTGAAAGATACTTCAATTGTGGAAAACAAACAGCAATTGTTTCCAAATCCACAACCTCGTCTTCATCATCAAAAGCCACATCCCAAAGCCGAAGCTTCCTCAATTTTGAGGATCTTGAAATCATCTGGTAGAATTTTGGCCAGATGATTGTGAAGTTACTGACATCAACAACCTCAAGATTATCAACAGTCTCACCAATGTCAAGATGTATCACGCTAACATCATCAATCTTGAAATATTTCAAAGTACCTTTCCCATTCAGTTCAAAAAGTTCAAGGGCACAATCCCTCAAGTGCAAACGCTCAAGACTATCAGCCTCCAGCATAAATTTATCCAAACTAATTGCTTCAACATAAATACTCTTTAATGTTGGGCTGCTTAATTCCACTGTCACCTGTGCATCTGACATTGCTATCTCTGGATTGACAAGTTCCAAGCTCTCAAGCTTTGGACATGCAGTGAGCAAAAGGCTCAAATCCAAAGCTGAAATACTAACATGACTCAAAGAGAGGGACTTCAAACAAGGAAATCTCTGAAAATTAGGTTCAATCCCTGTTATTGAATTGTTGGCTAGTGCCAACAATTCCAGCTTTTGCCTACCACAGATTTCAAGAATGTTAACATTCGGGTTAGTCCGGACATTATATAACAACTGATGCAAGGTTTCCCTGGTATACATGAGCCAAGCAATAACAGTTGAAGCCGAGAACTCATCAACATCATCCATCAAGATTGATAGGCCTTGCAGTCCTGTAGTTTGGAATATTGTTTGAGTAATCAGGATCTCTAATATTCTAGGTGTAATATCATGATAAGCAGGCCAATCATTAGAATTAAATGCTAGGGTGTGAAGGTGTTTCTGACAAGCTTCTCGCCATTTTCGACATGTTGCAGAGGCTATCACCACATCCCGGGCACCTCCAAGCCGAGATAAAATATTTCCAATGACTTCAACAGGTAGGTGCTCCATTGCCAATAAAGATCAAAAGCCTCAAATCAACAAATTGGGTTTTCCAAAGATACTCAACTATATGTAAGCAAACAACACAATTTCCTCGTTACTCAACAAATAAGATTGAAATGGGTTGAAATCGTTGCCCAAATCTTCTTTCCAAGCACTGAAAAAAGGTCTGTACTAAAAGACAAACACAAAAGCTACTCAAAACATGACTTATAGTTAGACTTAGATCTTAAAACAGATTCCACATCCAAATAAAACAATCTAAAGCATTAACAAAAAAAAAAAAAAAAAAAAACTTGTTGGGTTTCAACTGGAATTTGGAGTATCATAGTATCAGCAAGATTCCAACTAAATAAAGGTCCAAAATTGACCTCAAAATGAAGGATGAAGGTCAAAATCAAGTATCTGAGTACTTAAAAACATGTCTTTTTTACAGGCTCAAATCAATTCAGTGATTCAGAAAGGAGAATAAAGTATGGTTTAACACAGAATAATTTTCAAAATTCCTATCAATCAAAATAAAAACAATTACTCAAAAAAACATCAAAATTGAAATTTTAGCATCTGGGCATTTAAAAAATGTCAAATTTTGCAAAACAAATGAAAATATATATAGAAACAAATAAATCAAATGCAAAATAAATCCAAAAAAAAAAAAAAGGCTTACCAGAGAAAAGGAAGCTTGGCGTTTTCGAAATGACAGTGAGTAATGATTTTAAGTGAGTGATAAAAAATAAATAAGCTTTGTTTAAGGGTTGGATTCCAAGTTTTTCATTTTTTTCATCTCATTCGATTTTTATTTGTTTTTGAAATTGAAATTGAAATTTATTGGAGAATCAAATCAGACGAGAACGAGGAGGAACAACGCTGCGCTCTTCTCTTCTGTTTATTATGCAACCTGACCTGGCTGCCATGTTTTATGCCAATTTGGGTCCTCTCTGTCCTTTTTGGAAATTTTCATAATTTTTAATTTTTATGGCAATTTATATTATTAGTAATTGTTTAATATATACTTATAAATTGGTTTTTAAAACATATATTTTATTGTTTATATTGTGATCTATGACATAAATTCGTATAGAATGATATTTCTTTGATTAAGAAATTTTCAATAAAAAAATAAGATTAAGAAAAACAAAGTTATTATTTCGACAAATTTTCAATTTGCAAATTAAATATGTTACATATAGTTTATGTTAAAAAATATTTTTTAAGGGATTCATATGTTGTAATATGATAATTTTGAATAATTTTTATATTATTAATTATTTTTTATTTTAAGTTATATAAATTTACCTATTCATAAATATAATTATTCACAAATATATTATATTTATTAATCAAAATTAATTGTGAATGAATATATTTAATGTTTAATATCATTTACGTTTAATATTTAATATTTAAATTCATATTTATTTAATAATATAAATATTCATGAATCAAATTTACATTGTTTCTTAATTAATTTTATTTTTTTATTTTAAATAACTTAAATTTAATTGTTTGCAAACTTAGTAATGCATTAATTTATGATATTTATAAATATAATAAATTATAAATGAATACATTTAATATTTAATGTCATTTAAATTTAAATATTTTGAATTTAGATTCATATCTATTGAATAATATAAATATTCTTAATTAAATCTAGATTATTGTCATCAATATATGTTCATTTGGTAAATTTATTTAAATTTTCAAACATAAATAATAATTATGATTAAGCTTTTTATATATTTAAAAGTTATTTTTTATTTGTTTTATATTTCAATACTTTGTAAAAATATAAATTATAAGATTAACCAAAAGATAAAACGAAAATGGTTTATCCTATTAAAAAAAATGGTTTATTTTATCCTACCCAAATTTGGTTGTTTTATTTTTTATTAAAAAAAAATTAATATTCAATCTTCTTGTTATAACCCATTTTAGAATTCAAATATTCATTCATTCATATTTCCATTTTAAAAAAAAAATCACGATTAAAAAGGCGAAGACGCTGCGTTTTAGTGTCCAGACACAATAAGCAAAATGATTTCGAAAAGCATAAAGAAGAGTTCTCAGTCTTTCAATTCGGCAGCTCCTATACCAGGCTGTCTGGGAAGTCTCCAGTCTCCAGCTTTGGAAAGACGTTGGAAGAGTGAAATGGAAGCTGTAAAAATCAGTCTAATATTGCTACTGTTATCAAATCTCCGATCCATTGCATCATCTCCAGATAACCACCGCTATAATGTAGGAGATCAGGTCCCTTTATTTGTCAACAAAGTGGGTCCACTCAACAATCCCAGGTAACCCAGAAAAAAAAAAAAAGAAGAAAAACAGAATCTTTGAAATATGAAAACTCAATCTTTACTTACTTTCCTTATGAACCTTTCAATTTCCATTCTTTTCTTGCGAATTTAACTTGTTATGTGTTTGTAAGAAATGGATATTGATTAAACTAATGTGTGAATCAATATCTTTTGATGGGTCAAAGTTTGATTTTTAGTTTGTCGAGTTAAATGCTTGTAAATTTTGTTGGGTTATTAAATTCTAATGGTTACATTGTACAAGGTGTTGAATGATAGGATCTGAATTATAAGTAGGCAATGACCCTGTTCTGTATGTTAGCCGCCGGTCAATATTGAAAAGCCAAACTCTTTTTGGTGTTCTGTATGCTAATGCATTAGCATTAGCATTTTGAACAACACAAGGCTGATGTTTTAAAGAAAAGTTTATTAATAAATTGAGCAGGTTGAATTTTTATGCAGTTAGCTTTGCCACTGCTAGATTGGTTATCTTGTAACTGCTCCTAGGGTAGAACTAGGACTTATACTAGAATGACTCTTTAGAACATGCTTCCTTGGAAAATAGAGAAATGATTATGGTTCTAGGTTAACTGTTTGTCCCTAGCAGAAGTCAAAGGTCAAATTTTACTTGATCTGCTAATTTCCATTTCCGTTTCCTACTACCATGTATCCTTCTGGTCTTAATTTTTGCCCCCAAACTGTTCTTTTATTGCAGTGAGACCTACCAATACTATGAGTTACCATTCTGCCGCCCAGGTTAGCAATAATTATCAGAAGTATTTGATATTATGCATGGTAAAAAATTTTAACTATTTTCATATATATTTTTCTTTAATTAATGTGAACTTATTATTTATTAACATTCATTTTAATTTTAAAGTTGTAACATTAAAAATTGGTTAAAATCAAATTATCCTACATTTTATTGTCCATGGAGTTTTTAAACCAAAACAAAGTAGTTTTGTCCTGCACAAGACTGAAATTTATTATATATATATATAGATTAGTTCTATAGATAATCTTTCTAAATTTTGGGCCCAGGTATTTTTTTTTCCGATGGAAAACTCACAATATTATTGCTTAAATGTTTTCTTATCTCCTTTCTCTTTTTTTTTTTTTCCCAAATGTTAAATAGTAGTATTTAGTTTTCAATCTTTTCCAATTTTTTAGCATGTGGAGTTTGGAGTTGTATTAGTAAGCACATTGTGGCTTGCAGATCCTGTAGTACAAAAGATGGAATCCCTTGGGGAAGTTCTAATGGGTGATCGTTTAACCAGTGCTCTGTATAAGTTGAAGTTTGGGGAGGACAAAATTGTAGAGACATTGTGTCACAAGAAGCTTGAAAGAGATGATGTCACAAAATTTAGAGATGCTGTTATTAATGATTTTTACTTCCAGATGTACTATGATGATTTACCGTTTTGGGGTTTTGTTGGGAAAATTGAAGAAGACAGTTGGACATTTGAGGAGAAGGCACCCAAATATTTTCTGTTTAAACATGTGCAATTTGATTTGCTCTATAATGGCAACCAAGTTATAGAAGTACGTGCATTTGGTGACCCAGATCAGGTTGTTGATATAACAGAAGATGTTGGAATTGATGTTAAGTTCACTTATTCAGTCATCTGGAATACAACCTCAGCTGCTTTTGAAACCAGAATGGATAGATATTCAAGGGCTTCATCCCTTCCAATCCACCAGCAGATTCATTGGTTCTCATTCATCAACTCAATTATCATTATTATGCTATTGATGGGATTGCTTACCTTGCTTTTCATGCGGCGTCTGAAGAATGACTTGAGAACGTAATTTGCCTTTTGATATTGATGACAATGTTAATTTACTTTATGGCCTATAGAATTGCTTTTTCATACTTTAAGGCTAAGGTTCAATGCATGAATAGCAGGTGTTCTGCCGGAGATGACGAAGAAGACAAGGAGGTTGGTTGGAAATATATTCATGGAGATGTATTTAGATATCCTCAAAACAAGTCTTTGTTTTGTGCTGTCATTGGAACGGGCACTCAACTGCTAACCTTGTAAGCTACTAACTATTATTTTCCTATCTACTTGGTATCTTGTTCATACTTATTAATTTACTGGCTGATATCTGGTCATGTACAACTAGAATAATAACAAAGTCTTTTCTCACTTCATGGGGATGACATATGATTGATATGATATATGCACTGTGGTCAACTGCACTTGCTGATATAGTGATATATTTTAATTAAATCAAACCTTTTTCACCTTCTTCATCTTCTTTTTCCTCTTCCTTCTGTGTTCTTCTCTACATTGCCTTCTGTTTCAACAATATTTTTATGCTTTCATATCTTTGCCATCCATCGTCATGAAATCTAACTTTGATGCCTTCACTGTCAGAAACATTATTTCATATTTATGATACTTTAAAAGAGTTTGATGTCTCTAAGTCAGACTCAAAAGCTCATCCAATCAAGATTTTTCATGGTGCTATGCTATTCTAGGAGCTACTTCTAGAGTGTAGGATTTTTCTAAATGTTTACTCTTAGTGTATGAAAGTTTAAGATTTCTCCTAACAGTTCCATTTTCTTTCAGAGTTTGCTGCTTATTTGTGCTAGTTTGTCTTGGTGTCCTCTATCCTTACAATCGTGGAGCACTATGCACTGCGCTTGTCATTTTATATTCTTTGACATCTGTAGTTGCTGGGTACACTACAGCTTCCTTCCACTGTCAGTTTGCTGAAGCTGGATGGGTAATTATTTAATATAATTTAATGTTGCACATAATTAAAAAAAAAAACCTTTTAGCCTTATTTATTGAATAAAAACTGTCAATTTTCAGGAACGTAGTGTCCTCCTGGCTGGAATCATGTATGCGGGTCCCTTGTTTGTAATAGGTTCCATCCTTAATGTGGTTGCTATATCTTATGGGGCCACAGCGGCGCTCCCTTTTGGCACCATCATGGCTATTATTCTCATATATGCTTTTCTCACCATTCCATTGCTTGCCTTGGGAGGGGTGATTGGATACCTCTTTAGGTCTGAATTTCATGCACCTTGTTCTACAACAAGGTACCCAAGAGAGATTCCTCCATTGGCTTGGTATCGAAAAACTCCTTGTCAAATGTTCCTTGGAGGTTTCTTATCTTTTAGTGCTATCGTGCTTGAGTTACAACACTTATATGCGAGCTTGTGGGGTTACAAGATATTCACTCTTCCCAGCATTTTGTTTGTCATGTTCATCATCCTCATCCTGCTCACTGCAATATTAAGTGTTGGTTTGACATATATTCAGCTATCTGTGGAAGATCATGAATGGTGGTGGAGGTATGTGCCCTTGCAATCTTATATGCATGGACATTTACACATAAATATGCGCACTGAATATATTATTTATAATGTTAATGGAGGTTGGTATGTAGGCTTCTTTACCTCATATTATTTGTAAGACCTACATGATGATATCAAATCTCACAGAGCAAGGAGGATGTTTCAATGCAGTTTTTCACTGCTGCCCACCTTTTGGGAATGTTTACATCTTTTATACACAGACTTATAGCCATTTATGGCTGGTTACTGTCTAAAATTGGTAGCAAAATCTCAATCTGCTGGCTCCTTTGGTTTTTTTGGTATTGGCCCTTTTTAGTTATTAGACAATCATATATTGAAATAAACTATTAAGAGGGTTCTTCATGTTCTTTGCTTTTTGCTTTTTGTATTTTTGTGCATGACTAATGAGCTGACTAGCACATGATCAGTGGGTTGATTGAAAAAATAAAAGGCTTTCCTCTAACTTGGATACTGGAAGAATTTGCCTTAAGCACTCAAGTCTTGTTTCTTTTCTGACCTGGTTAAGTGTTACTTTGGTTTTGAATTATTTACACTATCAAGCTGGAGACTTTTGCTTAACCACAAAAGTTAAAACATGTGTCTATATTAGTTAGTCTATTTTCTTTTTACACTTCTTATTCCTAAATTTTGGGGTGTTTCTTTCAAATCTTTTTTCTTCAAGAACAAACCCTATACAAAAAGTTAACCCTTCGGTTTGTTGTATCTGTATTTTTAGAGTCTAGGAACAAAAGAAAAAAAAAAGTAAAGGTTTTGTGAACATAAAATGCTTGTTGCCTGTTGGAATTTTTTGCCTTTTCTTCTTTTGCTTTCTCAAAACCCCAAAGTAGCTTGCCTTCATTAATGGAAATAAGTGCATCATTCTTTGTATTTTTTTCTATAATTCTGCTTGCACTGCCATAATGTTTCAAACACTTGGGTGCTTTTGCTTAATGCAGATCTGTGTTGTGTGGGGGCTCGATTGCTATTTTTATGTTTGCTTATTCTATCTACTTCTACACAAGGTCAAGAATGAGTGGCTTGTTGCAGCTTTCGTTTGTTGTTGGCTACAATGCTTGCATATGCTATGCATTCTTCTTAATGCTTGGCACAATAGGCTTCCATGCTTCCCTGATGTTTGTTCGTTACATTTACCGTGCTGTTAAGAGTGAATGACTCTCCCTCTGCCTGTTGATGGTGATGGTTTTACCTTCTTGTCTTGCTGCCATCATGCAACCACTCTATCCCCCTAACTATGCTATAATAATTGAGAAAGAAAGAGAAGAGAGGGGATGATTGTGGATTAGAAAAAGAAGCAAGGAGAGATTCAAAGATTGTGAAGAATGTGACATCTACAAAAATTTCAGTAAGCATGATAGAAAATCATACCTGTCTTTTGATACAATTAGTTTTTCATGGCTAAGAATAGTTTACAGTTTTTCACTTGTTAGAAAAACATTTATGTGTACATTATCCAAATGTTAAATAAAAAACATTTTTGAAGTTTTATGTCTGGAGGGTCATAAGAATAATATATTTCTGTCCATTGTCACTGGCTTTTCTCATGTTAGTAAACTGAGTAAAAACAAGTAAAAAAGGAAAATAATTATGTTTTATTTGTTATTTAATAGTGGAATCATACAATTTGTTAATTGTTATCCACGAAATTTTTTATTTTTTAAAACCAATTTTTACTTCCATTTTTTTTCATGGTTTTACTTTAAAGGAACAAAAAAAAAAAAAGCAAAAATAATGTTGAGAGAAAACCAACCATTGATCTAAGTCATGAGAAATTTAGTATAAAATGTTGAGAACAGATGTTAAATTGTTAATCCAAGAATTCTAAAGAAAAGAAATATGTATCAATTTCTATTTTCCAGGCAGCTCCCATGTACACCCCAAGGCTCTCTTAAACTGCCATATCGCAAAATTTCAGTCAAGTTAGTTAAGTAAACTACAGCTAATATTCCCCCAATCCCCCATTTTACTTTGCCGCGGACCACATAAAATTTGTAAGTTGAGACTTCGTTGGATACGGGAGACTGGAGAGTGACAACCTTAAAACGGTAAACATCTAACCAACCGAGCCAACCAAAATGCGGTCTTTAATCAACCATCCAAATCAAGCAAACGTCAAGTGACAAGTGAAGGTCCCGTTTCTTCAGTATTTGCAACTGCCATAAACATTCACGGGACTTTAAAAACACCCATCTTTCCTTTTACGTCCTTATTGTTCAGTGGCCTAAGTCAGAGTGTTTCCAGATTCCTTGGAATTATTCTTCGGGTGCAGTTTCCTTGGATTCTTGTCTCCTTGTAGGTACTTTTGCTTGATAGTTGATACCTACCTGTTGTTATTTTCCTTATGTTCGTTTTTATGCTTCAAAATTGGTTCTTTCAAGTTTTTTTTTCACACATTTTACTTTTATCCAGTTTTGTCTACATTTGATGGTTTAATCTGTGGTTAAATTTCATTCTTCTTCTGCGTTTTGATCTTTTTGGTGGGTTTTTATTTCTTTGCAGTTGAGCATTATTGTTGCTTTTGCTTCCATTTGTTTTCTTGTTGATCTTTCACAAAGGCTTTCCTTTTGTTTAGTAAATTGATCAATTTTCACCCTAACAAAAATTTAAAACATTTTTTGGTTGCATTTTGGGTCCATCTTTGATAAAGCATTGTGTTGAAATAGGAGAATTCGTGCTTACTTTGCCTTTTATTTTGTTTCTTGAACAATGCGGAATTATTTCAACAGTAAAATTGTATTTTGATTATTTGTTTTTAATAACCAGGTTTGGAACAATGATAGGTAGCATAATCTTCAGTGTTTGAGCATATTGGTTTAAGTAAATTGTAAGTTTCAGAAGTTAGGTTTTATGCTGCTAATATGGCAGCTTGTTCATCTCCTTGTTTTGTACCATTTGAATCTCAAGCAACTGTTGGAGTGCTAACCTTTTCAAAAGGATATAGTTTGAAGGAGAGGTGGATTGGTAAAGCTAGTTTCCTAAAGGGTTTTCATAAAAGTGGTTTCTTTGGTGCTTGCCAAAGGAAAGGAGGTTTGCCAAGTTTCTTGAAGTTTAAATGCTCTGTTAATTCTAATAATGTTAGCCCAAATAATGGTAAAGAGTCTTTTCTGGATCCTGAAATTTTGATGCATAGCGTTGAAGAAGATGATGCATTTCCTAGCTTGAGGAAAGAAAGTTATTCTAGAAACATCACTGAGAGCTTGAGTGAATCCTGCAGCCGAAGTAGCTATAGTGAAGCTAAGATCAAAGTTGTTGGAGTTGGGGGTGGTGGGTCTAATGCTGTTAACAGGATGATTGAGAACTCAATGAAAGGCGTGGAGTTTTTGATAGTTAACACAGATGCTCAAGCCTTGGAGATGTCTCCTGTGTTGCCAAAGAACCGTTTGCAAATTGGCGAGGAGCTGACTAGGGGTCTTGGTGCTGGTGGGAAACCAGAAACCGGCATGAATGCTGCCAATGAAAGCAGAGCAGCAATCGAAGAAGCAGTTCATGGTGCAGACATGGTATTTGTGACGGTAGGTTCTATTTCATATGTTTAATTGCTGGAGTTTATAAGTTTCTCCAGTAGTGGATTTGCAGTTTGAATTTAGAACTCTCTTGCCATCTTCACTTTCTTAAGAAGGAAAGTTGTGGTACTTTTGGTCTCGTTTCTATGAGGCAGCATAAAATCTATGAGATTGAGTTTTATTTTTCTCCCTTTTTTGCTGGTCTTTTGGCCAAACAATATGATATCTGCCACTCTGCCATACTATCAAAGGATTTGTGTAGCGTTTGTGTTAACAATACTTGCAATATAAAATTTTTTATTTTCTATTTGAGTAATTTAGTTTTTGTGTCAATAATGAATCATTAGTCCTTTTTTTTAAGATAAAATTATTAAACCTGATTTCTCTAAACCATTACCTGTAGTAATTTCATGAACATTTTGATACTTACGTTAGATTAGAACCACATATTCAACCTAAAATGATAATGTGGGAAGTGATATTGTATTTTCCCATGAGCTTGTGTCCTGCCGTTCAAGCTTTCTAAATTTTAGTGGGTGCCATTATGCTCCATTGGGTGATTTCATATATTTGGGAGGAGGAGGGGGTATTAAAGTTCTAAGAACAACGCAAAATAAGGTCAGAAATTGCTAATATGGATTTGCTATAGGAAATAAATCTGCTGCACTTGTGGAGCAGAAGGCTGCTTATTATTTTCATTGTTTTATTGGCTTTTGGATATTGTTTACCATGGGCGTTAAACCTGCAGGCTGGAATGGGTGGAGGAACTGGCACTGGTGGGGCTCCGGTAATTGCTGGCATAGCAAAGTCGAAGGGAATTTTAACTGTTGGCATTGTTACTACACCATTTTCTTTTGAGGGAAGGAGGCGGGCAATTCAAGCTCAGGAGGGAATTGCAACCCTGCGTGAAAATCTGGACACACTTATTGTTATTCCCAATGACAAGCTGTTGACTGCAGTTTCACATGCCACCTTAGTAACAGAAGCATTTAATTTGGCGGATGATATACTTCGTCAAGGTGTTTGTGGTATCTCTGATATAATTACGGTAGGCATGCAAAGCAAAAGATATTGTTAAATCAATATTTCTCTTTGCTACCAGAATTCTTTTTATAGTTCAAGCATAAAACGCCATTGAACAGAGAAGATGAAAAATAGTGATATTAATCTATCTTAATTTTATTGCTATAATGCATGTATTTTTCTAAGTAATATGGTATGTTCTTGCATTGTGTCTATTTATGTGGTTCAGTTAATAACTGATGCACACCCATCAGGGTAGGCAGGTAATTGATTCTTTAGAAATTTGTAAATGGCGAAACTTCAGTTTGATTCATAGCTTAAAAACCCTTCATTATTAGGGTCTTTAACTGGGCTTGCATATATTTCCGAATCAGAAATTTCAGATTTGATGCACTTCAATTGTGCAATGTCTTTTCCTGCTTCTTATATATAAATTGCTAATGTCATTGAGGGAGCAAAAAGATACAGTTTGCTCAATGTTAGTGTTGTTATTCGTCATATTTTTTCAATGGATGAATTGGTGTCTGGGTTATTAAACTATTTTACTCCGCTGGTATTTTCAAATAATTCATCTAAGTTATTACAATTGCATTCCATGTCTTATATTAAAGTAAGTTGCTTACATCAACATGTACAGAAAAGTTTCCTTGCATTCATCTGTTCTTCTTCTAATTAGGGTTTCTCAAATCAGATATTTGGTCAATTACATTTGGCATTGTTATGTTATTGTTGGCCTAATGTTCATAGAATTCTTATGCAGGTGCCAGGTTTAGTTAATGTTGATTTTGCTGATGTACATGCTATCATGAAAGATGCAGGTTCTTCTTTAATGGGGATAGGAACTGCAACTGGTGAGTTTAGGCCTTGCAGTCTCCTATTTCTAATTTGACTAAACTAAAAGGAAATAAGAATTAAGTGAGAGGTACTATTAGCGTGACCCAGTTTTAGTTCCTTCATTGAATCTTACTGCTTCAAGTTCTATACTTTGATCTAATTACCAATAACGTCACAACAGTTTACAAGGTGATTGCCTCTTGCTCACGCACCAAAGTAGTGATCTGTGAACTTTCTTTTGCTCATAGATCATGAATTCATGATACTAACATCTTTATGTTAAGAACAAAGAAACAGGTCATCTTTAGTATTGAATATGATATCCATGAATGAATGATTTATTACCTGATTTATTTCAATTTTCTAGTGATATTTGAAATAGTAAGCAACAGAAGAGAATCGTGATTGCATCAATTCATGTGCGTTTTTTTTTATATGAAAGATTGTTATTTTTAAGGTTCCTCTGTCTGTTCCCTTTTCTCTTATAAGAATATGATCCCCATTCATTTTTATTATCTATGATATCCTATCCATTTTTTTCCATTTTACTTTGTCCCTAGTTTGAAGTATGCATGTGTCTTGGTATTTATGCTTTAAAAGGTTGGTATAACTGTTAACATTTGCTAATTTGCAGGCAAGAACAGGGCAAGAGATGCTGCATTGAATGCCATCCAGTCACCTTTGCTAGACATTGGGATTGAAAGAGCTACTGGTATCGTGTGGAATATAACCGGTGGAACTGATTTAACTTTATTTGAGGTGTGCCATAACCTTCGGATTGTATTACGTGCACGCTTTTTTTGGGGATGTTTTTGGGTGGCTGATAGTTGAAATGTTGGTTATGTGTCAGATTGTAACCCATCTTGTTGAAAACTTGCAGATTAATACTGATCCCACTGTGTATGTCAATTTTCTTTGACTTGTAGGTGAATGCTGCTGCAGAGGTTATATACGACCTTGTTGATCCAAATGCCAACTTAATAGTTGGAGCGGTGATAGATCCATCTCTCAGTAACCAAGTAAGTTTAGTAGTTAGAATTCTACAAGAATTTATCAGTGACAATTTTAGTTTTATGGGCATCAGTCCATTGCATAAATTTGAAAAGTAATAAACACAGAATAAAATTCTCCACATTGTCATTTAATGGCCATGTCAAGAAGTTAATAAAGAAAACAAGGTGCAAGTCTTTTGTAGTTTTGGTTTACATTCCTGACAATTTGAGGCTTCTTTTTCTCTTATAAATATTGAAGTTAAAATTATAAATCCGGCTTCCTGTGACAAAAGGAATATCCAAGAAATAAATATTGTTCTTTCCATTTTGTCTGTTCTTGTTTCAAAGTAGAGGTATTCGATTAGCATGGGGGAATGAAGTTGTTGAAATTGTTCAATCATTTTGACTAAAAAATTGAGTTCTTCAATAGTTATCCAACCTAAATGTAAATATATTTTGTATATTGCTCATGGACAGGCTTTGTTTTGCTTTTAGGTCAGCATAACACTGATTGCCACTGGATTCAAGCACCAAGAAGATAGCAAAGGCAAGGCAAGTCTTTGTCGTCCATCTCTTTTCAGTTTACTACATTTTCTTTATATCCTTTTGTTGATCTGGGAAATATGCAGGGAATTCAGCTAGTATCTGGTGATGATTCCATTGGTTTCAATAAGCGTTCTCCTTATACCGATGATGGTTCGCCAGAGATTCCTGGGTTCTTAAAGAAGAAAGGCCGTTCACGTTATCCGCAACTCTGATTTTATTTTCTTGAAATGTAAATCTCTTCTCATTTATGTTTAAGCTTTCTCAAGTTTTAGATCTTTTCAGAAGATTGCATTAGAGTGCCTTTTTGGCAAGAAGCAAGTTCATATTTTCTTATTAAACAACCCTGTTGAATCTATCAGATTAGGGTTAAATAAAGTGTTGATGCCTTTCTTTGTATGCTCTATTTGGTGTATTCAATATGACAGACCCAGCAGCAAAGTATTCAAAGCCCATAGATGATACCAAAGTTAAGAATTTGCATCTTTTTTTTTTTTTTTTTTCTGAAGAAGAGATCCAAAACTGACCTTTAACTACCTGGTTAATATATGGAATTTTCGAGGATCTACCATTGGCCATTGACTTTATCAAATTTAATTGAGGTTTACAGAAATATGAAGGATTTTTTTTTTTTAGAATTATCCATTTTATGTTGAAGAATTTAAAGAATTAAAACCATTTTCCCTTAATAGATGAGTTATATGATAGAAAGCAGCCATGTTTTTTGGCATAAAGCCATGAACCTTTCTTCTTGGTTGAAGGTGAGATCCCATCTGAAATAGTATATCTGGTCTAACCATTGGCAAATTTCTTGGTACATAATCACAGGAAAATATTTCTCCATACAAACTAGATATCCATGATTTTTGTTAAGCTATGAATGTGCCATATAAATTTATGATTATAGTAATCTTAAATGAAAAATTTATACCCATAAATTTCAATTCCCTTAATCAATATTGCTCTAAATCAATTTTTTTAGTTATCATTATACATATGTCATGAAAGTATGCACATAATATAATAATATAAATGAAAGAAAAGTACAGAAAAATAATATATTGAGACCAAATTTGTTAAAACTGATGTTAATATTTTGTTAGTAAAAAGGATCAAATATCATTAGATAAATTTCATGATCTTTAATCACTTTGAAAATTTTTAATATATATTATCAGGTGCCAACAAAATAAGAAGAAAAATGCTCACATCAGAATGAAAATATCTGAACTCATTTTTGAGCATGTCCACATCTTTTGTGTGCTCACTTTTCCACCTCAAAAGTCCTCTAAAATCAAGTACACCAACCCATTGGAGGCCCTTAAATCCAATTGTCTACCTTTCACCCTTATTTCCTGAAGGCAACAAATAAAAAAAACTAATTGAAAGCCCAGCACCCTCTTCCAAAAATCAACCCATCAAAGCCACACAATTTTAAGACCACAAGCTATGATGAAACGTTTGTAAATCGAAAACCATACAAAGCCAACACTTGGTGACGTGCACATCAATTCCCCACCCATTTTTACACCAAGCAGATTTTGAACTATATATTTAACCCTATCAAACTCCCCCCGTTTTGCACACTGTCATCACCGTCATCATCAGTGCAACAAGATTTACCTAGCTAGCTGCAAACACAACATGTCTAGTACTACTCTCAATCCCCGGAACTATAATCCTTCGAAAGCCATCGTCGTCCGCCGGGTTCCTACCTTTTCCTTCAAGCCTAGCAATAAGTCTAGTTTAGGACATGAAGATGATGATCAAGTCATGTTGTTGCATGACAAGTCTAATCATAACAAGGCTGCAGGATGCAAGTTAGGAGATAGTTGCAATAATAATATTGTGTTAAAAGCGTCAGTTTTGGTTCCTAGAGGTCATGGTAGTGATGGAAATGAGGTTGAAGCATTGCAAAAGGAATCGGGACGTGAAAGGCTCAAAAGACACCGAGAAGAGGTAGCAGGTAGGGTTACGATACCAGATAAATGGGGTAAAGAGGAGTTGCTTAAAGACTGGATTGATTATTCTTCCTTTGATTCATTGTTAGCTCCCAATGGACTTGCTTCAGCTCGAAAAGCTCTTATGGCAGAGCGAAGAAGGACGAGTACTCAACCATTAAGGATAGGAAGTATTTGTTGAAGAATTAATGTTAATTTTCTGATATATATTATAGTAGTAAGACCTTTTATCTGTTCGAGTGCGGTTTCTTGATCTTAATTCTGTAATTCTCATTAACTCGTCTCTATTTTTAGGCAATATATGAAGTAGAGACATAGAAATATATGTATGCAATGCATTGATGCTGAGATTTGATTATTGAGTGAGGCACATGTGTGTGTGTCTATATATATATATATATATATATGTATGTATGTATGTATATGTGTGTGTATATCTTGATTGTAAAAATTTGCTTATAAAAATATATGATTCAAAAATTGAAACCAGATATTTGGAATCATTTGCTTGAATATATGCTTTCTTTTCCAAAAAATAAAAGTTGATTTGCTGCCAGACATATTAAGATATGAAATGAGAATCTAAATTATTGTTGGCTGTAATTGAGATCGTTGGTTCTGAATATTGAAATTCAAAGAGATGGAACTAAATTATTGTTGGCTGTAATTGGGATTTTATTCCTTTCTGAATGATGAATTTCAAAGAGATTAACAGCTGTTAAAATAAGAATCTAAGTTATTTTATTGGCTGTAATTGGGATCTTTCTTTTCTGAATGATGAAATTCAAAGAGATTGAACTGTTGTTGCATTGAAAGATTGCACTTAATTAGCTAATCCCATTGAACATACCGGCATAAATATGGATGAACATGCGTACTATTTATCAATAAAATGATTATCTCATATTTCAGCTTCTACAGTTTTCTCAAGATCCAAGTGAATCATGATTCAATCCATTAGAAAAAAAAAAAACATGTTCCAAAATGAAATTGAAAGAAAAGAGGAACAAAAAATCGATTCCATGTTTTTGCAGGCATACAGATAAATCATACATGGTGCCAGAATTTCCCCCCTTTATATACCAAGCATTTTATCAAAAACGTGCGGTAGTTTGATTTTTAACTCACTGCATCTATTTCCTTTATTTTGTTAGCCCGGACTAAAAAGCAAACGAAATTTGTTTGGTACCATTTTGGATATTGTTATATCGCCAAGTATTTTCTAATGTCTTTAAAATGAACCAGTCAACCTTAAGTTTGATAAATCGTGCAATGGCTACCGTCCCAAATTGTTTATTGATCTCACAGTGATCATGAGCTCAAGCAGCTCCTCAGTCCTATATGCAGTCTTCTAATTTCAGAACATTGGTTTGCCTTTTCCCTTCAATCTCTTCTCCCTCCTGTACATACAGTACAAAAGAAATTAGCACAACTCCTGAACAATTTTCCATGGTAACACATATGTATGTATAGGAGAAACCCTTTTTTAGGTGCTTGAACCAAGGATTATGTGATAGACCGAGACAATGGCAGGAAAACTACCATCTAAGTACTCAAAAAACTGTTTCACGCCACAGAATTTTGATGGTAACTCACCTAATTCTAGTCTATTGATAATTGTTATTCTTTTTTTATTTCCCTCTTCCTCTGAGCATGGTTTTGTCTGTGCTAAAGATATACATTCTATGCAACAGTTATGAGCAGTATTATGAACATAAAATGGCTTGCGTTTCAGCCTATCATTCATGCTGCAAAAAGATGATTCTTTTGAAGATATAGACAGTTTAAAATATCTGATGATTCGAAGCGTTTTATGAATATAAGTTATCAAATGTGGAAGCTTTTAAAATTTGTGATACATAGTTCACCGGATATATAAAACAGTACCTCGGGAAGACTCCCCGTTACTGCATCTTCCTGACCCATTTGCAAGATGAGATAGGCCACATATCAATTAGTAATAGCAATTAAATGAGGAGAAGAAAAAATTAAATATGAAAAACATGTCAGCTCTCACCAGGGAAAGTAATTTCTTCAAATGAGCATTCTCATTTCTCAATTGCTCCACTTTTTCTTCCAGAAATTTTGTATGCTCCTATAAATTAGAAGGGAAAAAAATACCTCTGATATAACAGGTTAAAAACAATAATAATATTTGGCCTATTTTCACTTATACAATTGTAAATGGACACACAATCCCACTTTATATTGATTCATCATCAGTTGATTAACTAGGGGAAAAAAAAAGAACTGAAGTAATTTTCAACTAGTATGCTTACATATATACCTTCCTCTTGGCTCGAGATTTCGCAGCTGAAATTCTGTTTTTGATCTTATTCATTTTCTTCCTTTGCACATCCTCTTCAGTGACTTCTTGTATTTGCTTTCTCCCTCTTTTTTTAACAGGTGTATCATTCACTATGAGCAACTGTTGTGAGCTTTGGATACCACTTCCTGATGGTGCCGCTGCAGGCGCAATGTGCTTTTGAGACGTATAAGGGAATCCTAGTGGGTTCATTAGACACCCTCCAGTGGTGATCATCCTATTTTGAAGGTTTTGAGTTAGGCAAGAAGAAGATCCAGGTTCAACATCTCTAACTACATGAATATTCTGGTATGGTAGCACTGCTGGTTGGAGTAGGATTTTGCTGCTTTCTTGCAGCTGATCATCTTCTGGTTTTTCAGCTTTGACATCATTGATTAGCAAGGATATTAATTCATCAGAGTCTGATAGTGCAACAAGTGCACTAGCCCAATCGAATGAGTTATCACCCATTTCTTCCTGAAATAGCAAAAATTATTAAAAAAAATTAAAAGCCCAGGTTTTTGCCCTTTTAACAGATAACTTCAGGTAGATTTCACTTGCAAATACCTACACAGAGAAACAAAATGTTGAGGGGCTGAATTATCTCAATGATTATATTGTTTCTGAACTTTGATTAGTCATGTAAATACGCGTAAATAGACAGTGTGGTTTTTATGCCAGAAAATTAGGAAAACTATGCAATCTAATGATGATCATGCAAGGTCATACTTCATAGTTCTTGAGAAACAATAATACAGTTAAGAGTATTGTGCTTTATGAATACTTAAAAACTTGATCTTTGCAACTTTCTTCCAAAATGTAACTAGAATTAAAAAAATGTGGGATTGCATGAATGAAAAGCCACAGTAATTCTTCATGTTCCTAATACAGAAAAACCTATTAAAGATCATGGTAAATAAAATTTTCTCTTGTTTTTCTTTCTAGTAATTTGTTTTGCCTAAACAAAATCCTCCAGTCACTACTGCACATCAGAAAATTAAGTGAAAGAAGAAAAATAAATTAAGCAATAAATGAAAATAATGATAATGAAGAACCAAGGAACTTACATATAATCCAACTAATAAATTTCTAATTAACCCCCATTCATATTTTCCTATATGGAGCAAGAGAATATGATGAACATATCTGAGTCAAAACCTATCCAGTCTAATGAGGTAAGTCCTTGAGAAGACAACAGATATTAACAAAAAGCCAGGTTAGAAAAACGTGTAGCTGATGCCACGTTGATATAGTGTCAGTGATTAATTAGCTTGCAAACTTCAATATTTTCACCTAATACATTCATTAATTGAAGAAGTTAACAAAAATTTATGATTTTACTAGAAAAAGAGTAATTGAGTTAAATTCAGTATATCATGTTCATTATTCAGGCACCAACAGCATTTTGCAATTTAGAACTAAAATGAAAGGGCCAACTGCAGAATACTGCAGGCATTGTTGTTTGTAGTAAGGTACATAGGGTTAGAGTTCATTGTTTTCTATTAAAACCATGAAATAAAAACCTTGAAACCATCTCATAAAACAATGCAATGTATAGCAATTCTAGCTTATGCCAAATCTACAGAAAAAAAAAAAAAAGATAAAAAGAACAAGAGAAAGGGTACTAATTGAAAGAAAAAAAAATGATGCTACCAAAATTTTTCAATCTCCTTTTATTTTTTCTCAAACCATTTATAAAGACCTACAACCTGTTTATGATTCTTGAGAAATAACTTTGAATCAAAAGATTTTAAGAAAACAAAGAGAAATAAAACTCACATGTACATTCATGCAGTAGAGCAAGGGCTGAAATAAATGTTCTGCATTTGAAGTATGGTTATCCTTTGACAAAGCACTCAGATATATATGTTTCTAAGTTCTTGCAGAAATGTTTTCACAAGGAAAAAAATAGAGATAAGAGCAAAATTGTCTGCAACTAAAGTTACAAGCCTTATTTGTTAAGAATCAAATATGTCTAAGCAACTTTAATATAGCACCACGGTTAGATCGCCACATGTAATCAGAAAATCTGGTTTTAGGACAGAAAGTAATAGTTATTCTTAGCATAATACAGGGGGGAGTCAAATCTTTGGTGATACTTTCTTCTACCAAAGGTTACAAATGATTTTCCATTTTTTCTTTTTTTTTTATTTATTTAGGGATAATTATTATAATATATAGATCTATAAATCTATAATTAGATTTAACAAGAGGAGTCACCACTCTTTTTCTTTTTCTTTTTTTTTACTTATTCTTTTTCTTTTTTTTTTACTTAGAGATAATTATCATAACATATAGATCCATAAATCTATAACTAAATTTAAAGAGAGGAGTCGTCACTCTTTTTTTTAAGTGTGATTGACCATCTAATGAATCTATATTTTTAAAAAACTTTTAAGCTTGATTGAGGCTTTTTAAAGAATAGGTTCTTACCTTTTGAACAGAATTAAGTTTAGGAGTTGAATTATGTGTAGGGATGGGGAAGGTTATAAGATTCCCACAATGTCTATATTAAGATGTTACCATTTAATTTTGAATTATCCTAGCAAGTATTTTAGTTCTAATGGTTCTTATTTTCATATTTAAATATTAAAAATAACTTCAAAGATTTTTTTATCAATCTGAAAGAATTTTTAAAAATATTCAAAAATTTCATTTGTTTTCTTAAAAAGGCTCCATCATCAAAAAAATATTTAATCATTTTTTTAAAAAATATTTTTAATTCATCCACCACTTGGGCTAAAATTAAAAATATTTTTTCACCTAAAAATTTCTTAGATAATCAAACATTTGTGATTACTAAGAATTTCATTCTCAATTTATTTTTATTTTTATTTTTTATTTCAAATTTTTCATCATTTGAATCAATTTAGAAAAATTTTTTATTTTTAAAATTTTCACTATTTGGAGCTATTTAGAAATTCTCTCTCTTTTTTTTTAAGAAAATAATATGATAGCTATTTTCTTGAAGTTTAATTTAAATTCTTTTACCATTTGAGATAAATTTAAAAAAATTTCTCACTTAAATATTTCTTAGAAAATTTACCATTTTAAATTTCTAAAAATCTTATAATTAGATAATTATTAAATATCTTCAAACAAAAAAATTTATTTGAAAAAGAATATAATTATTTTTATTAAAATTTCATCTAAATTATTTCATCATTTGGGACAAATTTAGAAAAATTTATCACATAAAATTTTTTTAAAGAATTTACCATTTGAAATTTTTAAAATTCTCATCATTGAATAATTAATATTTAATTCTAAAATTTTTATTAAAATTTCTCATTTTTTTAAAAAAATTAAAAATAAATATTAATTTTTGTTAAAATTTTATCTAAATTATCCTCTATTTCGGGTCAAATTTAGAGAAAAAAACTCACTTAAAAATTTTATAAAAATTAACCATTTGTGATTTCAAAAAATTTCATCATTAGATAATTATTACTTATTTTTTAAATTCTATTAAAGTTTTATTTTTATAATTTTTTCTAATTTACTTACAATTTAATAATGCAAGATATAAATAAATAAAATAATAACATGAAAAATAAATAAATAAAACCAAAATAAAGAAAGTGCTCGACTGGAGCTACAACGCATGGCTCAGCTTGGCTGTATTTTGCTTAACCATGACTGAACAAGACTCACAAAGTCCTCACAAGTGCTTGAACTATCAGAGCTACGCATGGATCACTCTAGGACCTCGTCAGGGCTCACAAATGAGCTAACAAAAACATGAGAATGTGTTCAACGAAGAGATATCCTGAATAACCTCCCAGCTGCAACATTGCTTGTAGCATCAAAACCTCCAATACAGCAATACTTTGATGCCCCTAATAGCACTGTCAGGTCCCCGAGCCTTCTATTGTTTTGCTCTCTTTTTTTATGCATTTTCCTCTCTGATCTTGTTGATTTCTTCTGTCTTTTTGCTGATGATTAACAGGTTTATTTATAAGTAAGAATTTCAGTCCAAACAGTGCTTAAACTCTTGATAGAGTTTATCTTATAGTTAAATTAATACTGAATTTTAATTTTTTTTAAAAACTTTTATCTAATCAAACAATCTTTTTTTGATTAAGTCTCTGTCATTTTTTATTTTTTTACTATAAAAAATAAAAATAAAAATTTAAATTTCAGACAAAATAAAATGTATACAAAAATACGGCGAATAAAACTTTCAATGCACTTCCAAAATATTCAAAAAAAAAAAAAATTATATTTAGTATCTTATTATTTGTTGGTTATTATAATTTAATTGGTAAATCAGATCTTCTCAATCTGCTTGAACAAACTGTTTGTCACTTTAAAAAATGTATAGCTGCTTATAAATCTTACTTCTTTTGAAAACAAAGAGAAAAAAAAATGAAAGAAAAGAATAAATATTTTTAATCGATACAGTAATTCTTGTTATATAGTTTGATTAATTGATTTATTAGTATTTTAATTATTAATATTAAATGAGATAAATTTCTCTAATTTTTTAATAATTTAACTCTAATCACTATACTAATTTTTTTATAAATCTTCTTGTTTAATGTTATACCTGGTTACCGCTTTTTGCCTTTTTCTATGAAACAAGGGGACGGGACAAGACATGGGCTAAGTATTTTAAGGTAGAGATAAAAGTTTCTATAGGGAAAGGGATTTTTTTTAAAAAAATTTAAAATCTAAATTTAATTTTAATTTTTTTATTTTAAAAATATATTAAAATTTGAAGAATAATCATTAAAATTAAGATTTCAAAAATTTATCAATAATTTAGGAGTCGTTTGCTATTGTTTTATGTTTTTTCAAATTTTGTTCTGTTTTATTTTATTTTATTTTCAATTTATTTAATTTAAAAACATGTTTGAATAGAATGGTTTTATTTTAGAAATGTGAAAAAAAAACATACAAGAGAAAGAAGTTTTAGGCTTCATTTGTTATTAATAATATAATAATATTAATATAATAATATTTATTAATATATTATTTATAAATAGTATTTAATTATTATATGAATAAATAATATATTATTAATATAAAAAATAATAATATTTATAAATATATTTCTTATTAATATAATATTTATATAATAAAATAATTATAGCATCACTATAATAATTTAATTGTAATTTTTGAGGACAGTGCTTTTATGGTAACAGTGCCAAATTATTTTCAAAAAAATTGAAAACATCATTTTTATTTTTTTTTAATAATTTTCAAAACTTTACAAAATTTTGTTTCTAGTTATTAAAAACAGAAAATAAAAATAACCTATTAAACATATTTTTGTTTTCGATTTTTAAAAATACTGAAAATGAAAACAAAAAATAAAAAACGGAAACAATAACAAATAACTCCTTTGTTTCTAATTTTTTTATTATCCTTTCAATTAATGTGAATTTTTAAAATATGAGCATCAAGTAACCCCGAATAATATTATAAACAAAATTTCAAAATAATTAGCGAAAAGTATTTGAAAAAAAATTTAAGGAATGTGCTATGTCATAAAATAATATTACATTTTTGGGCGGAACCTGACTAGCAGGAATTTGGGCTAGCCCAATCAAAACCAAACCAAGTCTAATTTGGGGTAGCCCAATCCAAAATAAACCATTCCCTCTGAGCAAATGAGTTTGAGGTAGGTTTTATTTGTTCCGCTGATCCCTATATATTTCTCCACAGCCACAAAATTCACAGCAGCCGTTAGGGTTTCTCTCTGGTAGCTACTCTCTCCTCTGTTTCTTGCAAACCCTTCTTTACTGCATCTCCATTTCTTCTTAGATCTAACTTTAATTTTTCAATTCTTCACTTCTTGATGACTTGAAAACTTTGTTTTACAGGTGAATTTTGTTATTTTGTTTCTGGAAATAACAGAGATTCAGAGATGAGGTAATTTTAATTCTTTTACTTTTTGTTCATTTTTATCTTTGGTTTTATTTTAATTTGATTTTACTTTTTTGTATACATTCTGAAATTAAATTATCGAAATTTATATATTGAGTCCTGGAAATATCTTTTTTCTTATTTATATCTTAGGGTTTTAATCTTGCTATTACTAATGGACTTGAATTAGAGGAGTTTGGGTCCATTGGCTTATTTTTGTTCTGTAGGATAATTTGTTGGGTACTTTAAACTGTGAAGTAGGAAATGGCTTTGTTGTTGGTTGTAATTAATTTACTCTTAGTCATTGATATTGGCCTTTTGACAATTGATTTCTTTTATATTGGAAATTTATACTTTGACTGTAAATTTGAAAGTTGTGAATTTGAATTATCATTAGTAGATGGGGAACTATTTGACTTTTCTGGATTGAAATAATCTATTCGGAAGCATTGACCTGATCTCTGCATTTTTTTTGGGTGCTCATTTTATGATTATGAGTTGTTTATGTTGCCTAGATTAATCATTCATTTTACTAATTTATAAAGGTGTAGTTTTTTTCTTATATGCTCGTTTACTGTTTTCTTTACTGATAGATTTTAGGTTTTGTTATTTACAGCAAGCTTCAGAGTGATGCCCTTAAGGAAGCTATTTCAACCATTGTGGCTCAGTCCAAGGAGAAACAACGTAAGTTTACTGAGACCATTGAACTCCAGATTGGTCTGAAAAACTATGATCCCCAAAAAGACAAGAGGTTCAGTGGTTCCGTGAAGCTGCCACACATTCCTCGTCCAAAGATGAAAATCTGCATGCTTGGAGATGCTCAACATGTTGAGGAGGTAATTTTGCTGCTTTCTTAGTTGGAAAAACTTTGTTTTCTTACATTGCTTAGAAGAATATTTTAGTTTTGTACTTAGGTATAGGATGTGTGTTATGTGAAGTGTATACTTTTAATGTTCAAGTGGTCCTTTATGCAATGATTTAAATGGTTTAATTTGTACTGCAGGCAGAGAAGATAGGTTTAGATTATATGGATGTGGAAGCACTGAAAAAGCTAAACAAGAACAAGAAGTTGGTCAAAAAGCTTGCCAAGAAGTATCATGCCTTTTTGGCTTCTGAATCTGTCATCAAGCAGATCCCTCGTCTCTTGGGTCCTGGTCTCAACAAAGCAGGCAAGTTTTATATATGAACTATGTTATTCTATTTGTTTTCAGCAATTTTTATGTTGTACTCTCCAAAGCAGTTGCAGGGGGACAGGATTTGTGCTTTTTGCATTTTGTCAGTTATGATTTTGAATTGTGATCTTACTTGGCTGTTTTTGTGCACAAATGCAGGGAAATTCCCAACCCTTGTTACTCACCAGGAATCCCTGGAGTCCAAAGTGAATGAGACCAAGGCAACAGTGAAGTTCCAATTGAAGAAGGTTCTCTGCATGGGAGTTGCTGTTGGGAATGTAGCTATGGAAGAGAAGCAGATCTTCCAAAATGTTCAGATGAGCGTTAATTTTCTCGTCTCACTGTTAAAAAAGAACTGGCAGAATGTGAGTTTTTTTAGCTTTTGTATGTTTAGTCTACTTGGTTACTCCTTCCATTTAATTTTAATTTGTCCATGATATTTTATATATGGACTTTTTTATTAGATAATCAATCTAATTGACTTTGTGTGTCTTATTTCTTTCTTGATAATATCTATACGGGATTTTGAAGCTTATTTCCACTTTTTTTGTTACAAAATCTAATTAAATTTGTATTGATTGCAGGTGAGGTGCCTTTACTTGAAGAGTACCATGGGTCCTTCAAACAGAATCTTTTGAGTGAAAGTAATGTGGTAGTTGTGGGATTAATACTATCAGATTGTTATTCGGAATGTTTTTATGTTTTGTTATTGAAAGAAATGTTTTGAATCTGAGACATTGGAAGTTTTGTTTTTGCATATGTTATCAATGAATGTTAAATTTCCATCTTTTTGATACTGTCTCATCCAGTGGGAAAAAAAATCCCTCGACACTATGGCCTCCAATTGCTTTGGGAAACTTTATAATATCAACTTCTGAGTTGTTAATTATGTTCTTAATCATAACATTGTGAAGAATGAATGTTCTGCTTTTGAAACATTGTCTGTTAAGAGTAGGGAAAAGGAAAACTGGGCAGGTGGCAGATGCTATTAGGACCCAACTGGCGGAATTATAGACGGACATTGACAACGGCTCACAGCCGGCGAAGAAAAGTATAAAAAGCATAGATTTAAGAATATCGTTATGTACTATGGCCGTATGTGTTCGCACGTCGAAGGAAAGAAATGGTCTTTACAAAAGAGAGAGGGGCAGAAGCCTCGACTAGATTAGTAGTACCAAATTTGTTTGTTTTGTTAATATCAGGTTATATATGATTTCCTCATTTAATTTGTTTGGATGTTAGGTTTAATTCTTTGTTTATTGTTGCCAACTTGTTGTTTGATAAATTGAATAAATTCAACAATAAAAATTAGTTTTGAAAATTGTAAAATTGGAATTTATGATTTAAAGTTGTTTGATAATTAGTTAAAAATCAAATGCTAAGTAATTTTTTATCAATTTTTTACAAAACATTAGATATGATTTTATAATTATTTTTAATTAATAAAAATTACAAAAGAAAACAAATTCTTAAAAGGAAAAAAATACAAAATTAATGTAATTAGATAGTATTTTATTCTTTAAATAAAATTAATTTAATAAATTAAATCATTATAAGTTACTTTGCATTTTCAATGTCTTTTAAATCTTTAATTAAGTGATTTTAAAAAACTGAAAATAACCAAGAGATTTTTGTGCAGAGTTTTCGGTCGGAAATGGCTTTGTTTAACTACAATTTTTTTTTTTTTTTTGGTTTTTGCAGCTTTTGTTTTAGATAGATAAATAATAAAAATAAAGATATATGGACCGTCAAATATTAAATTGTAATTTGCAAGTGAAGTTAAACAGTTTTTTGTTGAAATGAGCGGGGCCCGTGGTGAAGACGATATCTGTTTTAGCTAAGCGTGTATGGTACTTGCGATTAGGCGCAGGCGGCTACTTCGATGTTTCCATGGTTCTATCTTTTTGACTCAACTATACTTTATGTCTTTATACTATAGACAAGCATATGGTATACACTGATTTGAAGTGTTTTGTATTTAACTAGTTTAGTTGAGTCATAAAATAATTTTTTAAAACTAAATTTAAATTTAAATATTTATTATTTATTTTTTTTATTTTAAATTATAATTTTTTGAAAAAATTATATTTGATACGTCAGTGATATATAAAGTAAATTATAATATATAAAATCAATATATTATCATTAAATCACAAATTACTTTGTTTCAAAAAGTTTTGTAAATAAATAAATTTCTAAAAGTTTATTTATTTCTATATAATCTTTTAGTTAAAAATATATTAATGTCAAATGTCGTAAAACCCCATAATAAATAAAAATACTTTGTGTCTTTTTAGACGGTTGTATACATCAATTTTATGTTTTATTTTTGTTATTTAAACAAAAATTTGAATGGTACAAAGACTAAAAAAGACACGTGCAAACGATTAAGATTGAACACGTGTCACATAATTGAATTAAAAATATAATTTAAAACATTTTTATTTTTCAACCAAAACCAATCTTAATTTGACCAAAAACTATAATAACAGCTTGCCCTTACATATTCTTTTCAACCAAAACCAATCTTAATTTGACCTCTCAAACCACACTCTTGACTAAAAAACCATCCAAATTCAAGCTTGTTTTGGTTTTCCAACTTTAATACGAAGGTATATTTTTTTAATTAAACCTTGAAATTGGTAGGACTTGCTAGTTTCTTTGTTTGAAATGGAGCTACTGAAATCCACTAAATGGAAAAATTAAATTGAGTGCAAGCTCTCTATTGGAGGGATTATACATTATGAGTTCTAAATCTGATCTGCCTTAAAGAGACATAAAATCATCATAGCAAAGGAAATAATAGTTTTCTTTTAGTGATGGGATTGCATTTAAATTCTGTCCTGGGATTGGAGGAAGCAGTTGAGCCAGACACAACTCCATTTCCTTTCACAATTTCATTTTCTCATGGGGAGGGATAAGGTAATATGCAGAAAGAGACAGTGGAAGTTTCCTGCATCTACAGTTTCCACTTCTTCACCATCTTCTTCCTCCCTTTTACTCTTCCCCTTGCTTGCCCACTATCGTATTATGCCTCCATCTGACAGTTATATCTGTGAGGCACCGTTCATGATGTGGCAACCATGTTCTTTGTAAGCTACAGTCCTTACTCATAATAGGATGAGCTTCGAGTGGTAGCCACAACTGGTAAATCACCAATCCGATTGATGTTGCTATTGCCAGGAGCAATGCAGTAAGTTTGGTGCCATGGATTTATCAATTCAGAGAAGACAATCAGGACCATAATGCCAAAGTAGGGAAAAACTTTTGCATGATGAGACTAGCTGAACATCTTATTTATAGGGCCTTTCAAGGCACCATCTGACAAATGGTTGGCATGAATTTGTCTTTCCATATATGAATTCTTGCCTTGTAAAACATACTTTCCTTAACAAGAATTGAAGGAATATGTTGATATACGTTTATATAGCTCCTATATATAGGTTTTGGTTTTCCTTAAAAAAACCAGGTAAAGATTTCTTGTAGGCCCATGCAGATTTGGCATGTTTGTATAGGACTTGACACATACATATAACATAAATTTTACAATAATCATGTGTTATTACAAGTCTAAAATGGTTGCCTTGTCTCTTGTTCTTCCCTTTCTTTCAAATCCAGGACATAAAAGAAATTCTGAAACACAAATCACTTATACTCTGGCCTTACCATTCCCTGCATTGTAATTTAACTTTCTTTAGTGCAACAAGGGTGGCAGGGTTAATTAATTAGTTGCCTAACTAATCATCCAACCAAGATGAGTTGGTAATTGGTGAGTGATGCTAGCTGGAATATCGATGTCTTTTATCATTGAATATGGTTATAAAACCTATACATGAATAACTCCACTTTGGACACTCTAATGATCATTAATCAGATTGCACTTTGCTTTTTTGATCTGTTCCAGAATCTATGCATCAAAAAGGCGTTCAAAACGCCCGATCATAGTCTGTACTTGGCAGACGAGAGCAACAAAAACCTAATTATATAGCAATCAGCCAATGAGCAGAATTGATGGTTGCTTGATCCCCCATTCCTCATTCATCATTCATGTAAGATGAAATCTTCTCGACATTATGCATATGCGTGCTTAACTATACGCACAATTACACTCAATGGTAACATTTTTTAGGTCACTAATCGGATTCATGGTAGGACAAATTCTGGGCTCAACCAACATTTCTGGAAAAAAAAAATGGGAAGATGAAGTTTAGAGATTCCCATTAAAAATGGGATTTGAGTAAATATAGTTGCATGCCCATATATGACATTGCCTAGCTTTTAGACACCAAAGACGGAATAATTTACGCAAAGGGAATAGTTAGGCAGCTCGTGGTGTGAGCAAAGAGTCGTTTGGCTGTTCAACTGATGGCATTGGCTTGTCCCGCTACACCTCCAAAAGGACAAATTTTTATTAATACATCTAGACGACAGCATCCAATAGACTCCAACTTTGTTTGGTATCACCAGTCACCACTTAAGAAAGTTGAATGCTTATTAATTTTAAGTTTTTAACAACTAATATAAATAATTACAAAAGATATTATACTTAACTAAAATTATCATTGAATTTCTAATTTACAACTCGATTTCAAACAATCGATGGTACAAAATTATCCTTTGCCCCCCTTTACTTTCTAGGATGGAAATTTTTTTATAAAAGAGATTATAGTTTTATAATAAAATATATATATATTAAAATTTAAAATTATTAAATATTATTTTTTAAAATTAAAATTTTATATTTAATACATTATTAATATATAAATTTTATATACTATCAATAAATCAAATTATGATATTTCATTAATGAATAAATATTAACTCTTAAAAATAAATATATATAAATTAAAATTTTATTAGATATTATTATTTGATTCATTGATAATATATAAATTTAAATATTGATAATGTATTAAATATAAACTCTAAAATTAATTACATAAATTACCGGAATTAAATTTTAGGTTTAAAAGCACTTTTCCCTATCCTTGCTTTGATGCTGACAAGGGTTTGCTTCCTGTTTCTTTCCTATAAAGGATTGTCCTATTAACGATCGCCCTCACAAATCAAAATATTGATAATTTTTAATTATTTAAATAATATAATATGAGAGCATTATAACCGAACCGACCTTAGCTCAGTTGGTAGAGCGGAGGACTGTAGTGGTAAGCTTCATAGCAATCCTTAGGTCGCTGGTTCGAATCCGGCAGGTCGGAAATTTTGTCTTTTTCATTTTTCTAATTTATTTCGTTTACACTACTATTTTCAGTTTTTTTTTTTTGCCATTAAGGGTAAATGAATAAAGTTTTTGATAAATTATTCGTAAATATATTCAATTTTTATTTGTTTATATTTATTTAGTAAGTTTAATAAATAATTTTGAATATTATTTGTACATTCATTTATTAAATAAATTAAATACAAATAATTATCTGTTTGTTTATTTATATTCATGAATAAATTCATTTACGATTCATTTAAAATTTGCTCATTTATTATTAATTTGTTATTTATCTATAATAATATTAATAAAATTATATTTTTATATTTTATCTTAATTCTATTTTAAGGTTCATTTATATTTATTTAGGTTCGTTTACACTTATTTAGCATTTGTTTGTTTAAATTTATTTGGTTATGGTTTGCTTATTGTTTATTAATGTGTTTATTTATATATGTTTGTAAACATATTCGTTTAATATTCACAAACGAACTCGTTTAACTTAATTAAACTAATATAAACTAAATATAAACGATTTATTATTTAAACAAACGAATATGAATGAATAAAATAATTTTCATAACGAATATAAATCGAACACGAATACTTTTAAAACTAAATAAAAAAATATAAACATACGTTCATTCGTTCATATTCGATTTATTTACAATTCTACTGCTCTTATAGTTATGTATTTTTTTTTTTCAAATTTCTTAACTTTTTTCATTTAGTTTTTTCTTTCACTCACAAAATAAGTATGTCATGGCCTAAAATCCAACAAACATAATAGGTTTTAAAAATAAAAAATCTTTAAAAAGATGCAAAAGAAATTTTTTAAAACTCAAAAAAAAAAAAAAAATTTAAAATATAGAAAAATATGAGAATTTTTAAAATTTTCAAAACAAATTTGAAAAATTAAAAATCCAATTTTTTTTTAAAATGAAATATTAAAAAATCCCAAAAATCTAAAAATTAAAAAATCCGAAACATATGAAAAATTCAAATATTAGCTTTTCATTTTCGGGAAAATTTTAATTTTAAGATTTATGTTAATTTTTTCAAAATTTTCAAAACATTTTGAATTTTGGAACTTTTCATAATTTTTAGTTTTTTTTTTTTAATTTTCATATTTTTTCAAAACATTTTAGATTTTTTTAATTTTGAAACTTTTCTAAGTTTTTGTGAATTTTTTGTGAATTTTATGAAAATTTATTTTTTATGAAAATTTTAAGATTTTTTTGTGAATTTTTCAGAATTATTTTAATTACTTTAATTTTTCATAATTTTTTATTTTTTAATAAATTTTAAAAAATGTTTCATTTTTTATTTTTTTATTTTTTGAAATTTTATAATTTTATAATATGAGAATTTTAAAATATAGAAAAATATGAGAAGTTTTAAAAATTTCAAAACAAATTTGAAAAATTAAAAAATCCAAAAATATTTTTAAAATGAAATATTAAAAAATCCCAAAAATCTAAAAATTAAAAAATCCAAAATATATGAAAATTTCAAATATTAGCTTTTAATTTTGGGGAAAATTTTAATTTTCAGATTTATGTTAATTTTTTCAAAATTTTCAAAACATTTTGAAGTTTGGAACTTTTCATAATTTTTACGATTTTGTTTTATTTTTCATATTTTTTTGGTTTTTTTAAATTTTTATATTTTTTCAAAAGATTTTAGATTTTTTTAATTTTGAAACTTTTCTAAGTTTTGTGAATTTACGAAAAATTTTTATGAAAATTCTAAGATTTTTTTTTGTGAATTTTTCAGAATTATTTTAATTATTTTAATTTTTCATAGTTTTTATTTTTTAATAAATTTTAAAAAATATTTCATCTTTTTTAATTTTTTTAAAATTTAAAATTTTATAATAATTATTGATATTATTTTTAAAATTTTTTAAAAATCTTTTTTAATGTTAATATGGTAATTAATAATGTAAAGTTGATTGAAAATTTTCACTCATATCAATATCTTATTAGATATTTTTATTATATCATAAATTGATTGATGTTATTAATATGACCCATTAATATAAATAACAAAATAAAAGTTGAAGTATTTAATCATATATTTTATTTATTTAAGTATTAAAATAATAGAAAATGTATCACAAATGTACCATTTTTGTATTTAATATAGAAATTTTGAATTGGTTGCATATAAAATTGAAAAAACCATGGGCGTATGGTAAGGTTAGGTTGGTTTTAGGGCTTGGAGAAGTCAGTTTTAGCTGATTAAAAAGCCGTTACCTATCAGCAAATGCCAAAAGCCAAAACCCACCAGAGCCAGGCCTGAACCAACTTTCCCCGTATATATATGTATAGATACAACGCACTTCCCACCGTGATCACTATCAGTATTATTAATATTAGGTTTTTAAGTCTCAAAACTTAGATCCTTTCGTTTTCTCCGCTCCCAAGCTCCCTCAGTAAGCCCTCTGTCTCCTTTCTTTTTCTTTTGCATGTTCATCTTTATGTCTACATCTAGATTTTGGGTTTATGATTTGTTTTGGCTATGGTTACTTGTTTTTACTATCTGGGTTTTTGTTTTTTATTTTTTTGTTGTTTGGTCTTTTCCAATATTGGGTTTTTGGTTGAATTTTGTGTGTGTGTGTGTGTGTGTTTGTGTGAGTGTGTTTTCTTTTTTATTTTTTTAAATCTTTGGTTTTAGGAAGAATATATGATAGAGGTATGATATTGCTTTTCCTTTTATAGACTAAAATGAAAATTTTCAATTTTGATTTGGAAAAGTTTAAAACTTGGAACTCAAAGAAAATAAAGGGAATACCTTTTGTATTTGGGTTGCTGCTTTATTTTTATAATGCAAAGGAGCCATAGACAATAAACGAAGGAGATTGATTTGACCCATGCTATATTAAGTCATTTATTTTGATTAGTGAAGGGTAAATTTTGTATTGGGGCAATGTAAGAGTCTAAAAATGTGATAAGATCATTCATTTGTTTTGTTTTTATGCGTTTAATCATTTACCAAGAAGATTGCTGGAGATGATATATATCACTCTTTGCTTTGTTTATTTTCTATGTTTGCCTTTTCTTGTTTGATGAGTGGGTTGGTTGTTGAGGTGGGTGCATTGGGCTATTGCGATTCAGTTTACCATTGCGTCAAAAGGTCTTTTCTCGAATCCTTGGATTGTTCAATTGTGAATGGTCTTAATACAATAAAATTCAGTGGGTACTGGGTAGTAGTAAAAACTTTTGCATTACAGCAAGTTCAATATCCTGCAACTTATTCACATTATTGACTCATTATAGGTGTTCTTTTGACATTTTATTGATAGGAAAAGGAGAAGAGTTCAAACAGTTATTCTTGTAGGTTAAGTCATTAGTGCATCTCGGAGATGTTCCTAGGTTTTTTTATTTTTTATTTTTGTCATGTTAATTCTTGCTTTTTTCTTTTTGACAATTGTTAGAATGTGGTCTTTGATATTGCTTCTGTGCTACTCAAAATGAGATAGGGCAATAAGTGGACCAAGCTTTTAATGACAGCCATACTTTCGTTTGCTTACAATGCATTTCAGTTTCTTTAATCTTTCTTCTTAATGTTCTTAGCTTCTGATTTTTCTCGTCTGGGGATATGAAGAAAGGGATAAGGGGGATAAAAAATTGGTTAAGAGTATGGCAAAAAAGATTAGTTGGATTTTCTGAGAATTATTATGAAGGTACACCATGAATCTTTCATGTCCAGTATTTTTTTTAAAAAGAATATTTGTTAATGTGTTTGAAGTATGGAGCCTCGAGTGAAGAGCAGAGAGCCCTTTGCTAGCCTCTTCTCATAGTGCTCCAGACATTAATTGTCTTGTTAATACTGAAATGGATGATATGTTTCCTTTTTCATTTAGAGTATTAACAGGTTACAAGTTTACTCACATATTTTTTCGATCATTTAGCCATAAGAGTAAAATACTTTCTTTCCCCTCTCCTGGAACTCTGGATAAGGCCTGTATCAATCATGTTCTATATTTGATCCTGAACTAGAGAATTGCAGTGAACTAAGAGATAGAAATATTATTTGACCAATATTTTATATCTAGAGAATATAATTATAAGACAATATGCATAAGCTTATGCATTTTCTTTTTGACTCTTGAACTTGGTGATAGTTCATCCTTCTCTTCCTCAACTTACCCCCCCCACCCTCTCTTTTCTTCTTTCATATAGAAGGAAAAAGATTCAGCTGATTGTTCTCATCTTGTTCTTCTGACTCGCTCTAGGCATGTGTTTTCTTTTAGCTTGCTCTTATATACAAATATATTATATACAAACCTAGCATAGAAAAGACAATGTTCACACGACTTGACATCTTGGAATGGTTATAGTTCTTTGATATCTTGAAACTGATATTGCTTATGGCTTCTCAATATTCCAACCAACTACTATATTCTATTATGTTACTTGGGATATTAAAGTTGGACTTAACTGCTTATCACTGTTGCTGATAAGCAATCATGGCATTAACTTATTGGTTCCTTCGGTTTTTTTAGTTATTGTTATTTGTTTAGCTTTGTTTGGTTTTTAGTTGCAGCCTTTTCAGCTTTGTCATTTGGTAGCAGGGTCATCTTGCTTGCCTTCTGGATGACTGCAATTTTGACTTGTCTGAATATAAATTTTTTCAAATGCTTGTATATTGCAACCACTTATATGACAGATCATTTTTCTATTCATTTTTCTTGGACTAATAAAATCATCATGAAGGAAAATAAAAAATCTGACGATTATGATTTGTATGATTTGGATTCAGGAGTTAAGATGACGACTGTGAGCCTTACTTCCCCTTGTATTGTTAAAGCTGCAATCCCCCATCGATTTACAAGTGGTATTGTCAAGGCCCCAACATCTCTTGGATCTGTTACGAGCATTTCTAAATCTTTTGGCTTGAAATGTTCTTCCAAGTACAGAACCCCGATGGCAATGTACAAGATTAAGCTTGTAGGACCAAATGGTGAGGTGAGCGAGTTTGAAGCCCCTGATGATCAATACATTTTAGATGCAGCTGAGGAGGCAGGATTAGACCTGCCCTATTCATGCAGGGCTGGAGCTTGCTCCACATGTGCTGGGAAGATGATTTCAGGTTCAGTGGATCAATCAGACGGTTCCTTCCTTGACGAAAAACAAATGAAGGAGGGTTATCTGCTGACTTGTGTTTCATACCCAACCTCAGACTGTGAGATTCACACTCACAAGGAAGGTGATCTCTACTAAGTAATTTGTGGTCAGAAATGAGTAGGGTGTCTCAAGTTTGTTGTCTAGAACTCTTATTTAAATTTACTTTCAGTGAGGGTAAATGCTCTGACGGACAGTTTGTTGTCTAGTGTTCTTTGTAACGGTTGTGGCTGAATGTCATATCAGTTTAGAATTTCAATCATATTTGTGGATTCCCATAGTTGAAGTTGAAGCCTTATCCTCTTGAACTGCCAATTTAACTGGAGAAAAAAAAAAAAAGAAGGGTGCATCACTAAATGATTAAATCTACCGAAAGATTCAGTGATAACAAAATTCCATAAATAAAAACATAGCACACTGAAAATCTGTGCTCAACCTGGTATTGGTACAAGTAACAGTTGCCTTGGGGAAGAAATGAAGCTTTCTTTGTCTCACAAAGAAAGAGGAAAATGGAAAAAAGCAAAGAAAAGAAGAAAAGAAAAGGGCTTGGGCTTTTTACTAAAAGGCTCTTTCCTAAACTTTTGAACATTGAAAAATTTTTCTAGAAAGATGCAGAGCTTCCATATTCCTTGTTAATATGGTTGTTACATGTCAAATGCAGTTGGACCCAAATTGCAACAAAATGAAGGTCTCAAAAGTAAGAACCTCAAATCACTATAAGCGAAAAAAAAAAGTGACCAGACAAAGTTGAGGATATTGAAAGAACGATAAAGCTCCTTTACAATTACCAGAATCCCACTAAAAATGATTGAAAAGTTGAAAAGTTTGTGCTGTGAAGGGAGTTTTCCTTGTTCTAGGCAATTGCAAAATCAAAATGTTAATTCTATTAAAAATTTATTAAAAAAAAGAGAGACAAAATTCATTATCCATCCAAAAGAAAGTTTTGGTCAAGGAAGATTATGATCCAATGGTAGAAACTAAGCAAAAATGAATGAAAGTGGATGGCCCTAGAATCAAATGAGTGCTCAATGAAAGCACTATGAATGAGAGGAATTGATGACTGACCACTTTCATTCCTTCAACGTTCTTTTTCTTTTCTTTTCATTCACTTTCGCTTGCAGCTTCTTTTCACATCAGTGAGCCAAAGACCCTTCTTTGGAGTGGGACATTTTTTTTTTCCATGGTGACTAGATGCCTCACCATATTTCCTCATTCTTTCCATGTAGTTATTTCATAGTATTTTTTTTATATATAAAGAAGGTCATAATATGAGGATATGAGAAAAAAGTGTAAGTATTGAAATTTAAGTTTTAAAGTTATTAAATATTATTTTTTAATAATTATTATATGAATCTACGGAATTAAATTTTAAATTCATTATTTCATTACATTTCATTTCAAGCATGCATTATCTTAACTCGTAGAATTTTTTTTTTCCTCATAAAGAATCAAATATATAGGGAATAAAAGATAAAAGATTCATTATATTTTAATTCAGCTTTTGAATTATATAAAAGGCCACAATTTCTTGTTTTAGAAGATTTGCTTCATCTTCTAAACCAAGAAAGAGATGGGTAGACAAACAGGGAAAAAATGAAAAGAAATGTGACCTATGTTAATTATTTCAGATTAAATTAGTCGAATTTTGTTACTAAAAATAATTATTGAAGACAACAGGGGAAACTTGAAAGATACACAACATATGTCCAGGATTATCAATAAAGTCCTTAAATTAATTGTTGGCGGTTGGCAACTTGGCCTATGACTTGCACCTTTTTCACTTGTTTTTAAGTAAAGGTAAAGAATAATAATTAAAATTAAACTAATGATTTCACTTTGAAAACTAGATTGGTGACATTGACTTTTCCTTTAATCACTTTATGTTTTATACATTTAATTGGAATTTGGCTAAATCAATTTATCTGATACTGTTTTTAATTGTAGATAAAAAAATATTTGTTCTTACTATTTGATATAATTACAGGCTTCATTCTTTTATCTTATCCCTAATCTTCCGAGAGAAAGCACTAAGCATATAGAAAAGCAGGACACGTGTGCGGATGCTGAGGTGTCAGCCGACCTGCATGGTGAAAGTGAGGGAGGCGTTGGTTAACACGTGCGTTCTACTTAAGATTCGCGTCGGCACAAAGAATATTTTATGTTTTTAAAAGGAGCGGTAATTAGTTTGGGCTGCCATATCACTTGCAAAACTCACTTTTTCATTTTTTTTTTTTATTTTTCTCCTTCGTTATCACCGATTTCTTTCTATCTAATAAAGATTCCCTGTCTGACACCTGTAGACGCGTCCACGTGCGTGGATCTTATTGGTTTACCTATACTTTCGGAGCATAAACATTAAGATTCTCACTGAATTGCCACCATTTTGCTTATATAATAAATATAGTTAGGTTTAGGGAATATAACACAGTTGATTGACGAAACAACAATAATCAATTCAAGAGTATCATTTTTCTTTTATGAAGCTTGAGTCAAGGTTCTTAATTTGATTTTTAATTATTGAAATCAAGATAAAAAACTATTACTAAGATGATAATCCATTTTAAGAAAAATCAAGATATGGGTAGAAAAAAAAGATTGTCCTAAACCATTTAAGGTGGGATAACAATATTATCGAATAAGTTTAAACTTTAAAGTTTTAATCTCATTTTTTTTTATTAATTACTTGTTAATTTTTTTTTTTCATATAAAAGAGAAAGTTGAAGAAAGGAGAGATTCGGATTTTTATCTCAAACGTCGTAAAAAAACCGTTAAGTAATTTTTTGATTGTTTAACAAGTAATTTATTAAGATGAAAATACTTGATAGTAGTTATTTATTTCATCTTCACAAAATTTCACGTCATCATCAAGTTGGTTTAGGGATGTGTATTTTGGTAGTATAGAAGACATTTTTTTGAAGATAACCCAAACTCATATTATCCAAAAAAAAAAAAGACATACCAAACTCATAATTCAAATTAATATATACTTAACCAGACATCTGTGACATTTGTGGCAACCACTAAAATAAAAGTACGTGTTTTTTTTACAAGTTGCCAAAATTTATCATTACATAAACATGTTTAATGTAAAGGTGTTTATGGATAGAGTCGACCGAATTGGTTTTTCTAAGCCCTGTTTAAGAGATGGCTTGATTTGTTTCATCATGTCTAAAAGATTTAAAATTTTTAAAAATATATTAAAATATTCAAAAAAATAAAAAAATTAATTTGTAAAACATATTTTAAAATTAAAATTAAATAAACATAATTTTTATTAATAAAATAAAATCTCAAATCAAGTTTAATTGAATTCAAATTAAAAAAACTAGGTCCAAAATCTAATCTAGTTTAATGTGATGAGATTAGAAATGGATAATTACTAATACATTAAAAATTTATTAGTAAAAAATAATCATCATTATTTAGCAAGTGCCTTCACGCATTGATATTCCCAATCTTTTATTATTCTTATAAAATAATCAATTGTTGTAAAGAATGTATTAAATAAATAAAGGAGCATCGTATGCTTGTATAAAGAAATACTAGATTAACTAAACAAGGAAGATTATGCGCTTGTATGAACACTCTTGCAACTAAGTCTACATGTAAACGCAACATTACATTATAATGCTTTTGATTACTTTTTCGACTTTTCAAGTTAAAGATAAGTATAGCATTTGTTTTTATATTAAATCTAGTAGTATGAACCGATTTAATTATTTTGTTTATATAATTATTTATAAAATATATCATTTAACATATTTAAAATTTAAATTTCAATATTTATAAGTTTTTTATTTTTATATCGTAGCTTTTATATATATATAATTAATAATAAATTTGAGTTTCGAGAATTATTTTTAAAAAATAATATTTAATAAATTTAATATTTAAAATTTGATTAATTATAACTTTTATTATATCCTTAAATCATCACCTCCTATATATATATATATATATATATATAATTCTAATAGTAGTAATATTTGACTTTCAAGGTTGGAGTATTGAAATTTAGGTGAGCTTATTACTACTCGACAGGGATGTAAAACAGACATAAGCATAAACAAGTCAGCTGGTTTCAGTTGCACGTGTTAAAAAAAGTAAGGAAAAGAAGGAAATTCAAATTTTGATTTATTTTTTAAAAGAAAGTAAAGCCATCTTAAAATCAAATGCGAGTTATTATATGTTTTTAAATATTGATCCATGTCATCTCTCGTTTCTTCACGTTTCTAATCTATTGAAAAGCGATTTGTTTCCTTCACTAGTTACGCAAACAAGTTCTTTTGGATTTATTTAAACTAGGAGAATATTTTTTTCAATTTCAAGTGTAAAAGCTAGGATTTGTTTAGGATGTGTAGGGAATTTTTATCTTCATCTTTAGTTTTTTAAATTATATTTATTTATATATTTATATTTAACGAATATTTTAATGAATATGAAAAATTTTTGTATTCATAACTTTTTAATTTTTATCTTACACTTATATGTAATTTTTTTTATAAATATATAATATTGGAACGCAATTTTTTAGAGATAGAGAAAGAGATGCAGAGTAGAAAAGGGTGTTCTACCAAGTATAAAAGAGTACAAAAACATGTAACTCGAAAGGCTAATTAATCAAAAATAAAAATTTTTATTATTAAATAAAGATTTATTTATTAAATATATAATATATATGATATAAGTACAAAATATGTATTATATTATTTATCTTATAAAAATTTTAAAACTATACTTATCTCCATTTTTTAAAAATTTTAATATCATTTCCATTCCAATTGAGTAAAAAATCAAAATTTTTATCGAATTCAAATAAGATTAACATTCTTAATAAAGTTAAATTTTATGTGAAAAAATCAAAGATCATCTTTAGAAAAATGAAATTCAACACCTAATCCAAAATATGTGGAAAGCCTAAACATGCAATCAAGTTTTAAAGGAGATTGTGAAATCTAACTCGACGACCAACAAATTTATATAATAATTTATATATTTATATTTATTTAGTTTGAGTTAAATAAACTTAAATTATAAAATTATTATATCATAATTTATATTGATACATCAAATATAAAATAAATTTTTTTATTTTTCTAAAACTCATATAATTTTTATTAAAATTTTAGATTATTATTTTTATATCTATTTATATTAATTTTATATCATTTTAACACTATCATATTTAAAATTATCGGATATACTTTTCAAGAGCCCCTCCTGTAATAGTAATAGGAACAATTTTAGTATATTTCATGTCTAAGCCAATAAATTTGAAGTGTTTCAAAGCGAATTAAAAAATTAAAATCTAAAGAACTCAAATTAAAAATGACCTTCTTAATAATAACTTGGGATATTTGCAAGTCTTGTTCAAATCAAATAGCGACTTGTACCAAGAATATCTACAGGGGATGATATGATATTTGTATCATCAAAATTTCAACTCTTTACATTCTCACCCCCAAAAAAAAAAAAAATCTAAAACCCTTCCTAAAAAAATACTAAAAATTCTTTTAAAATGTTAATGAGGTTATAGCTAGACAATTCTAGCTAAACTTTCTTTTAGTAGAATGAGTTGAATCCTCTCTGGCTTTTGGACTTTCCTATTCATCATTTTCATCCCCAAACAGCTAATGTATATATTTTTTATTTTTTATTATTTTAATAAAATAAAAAAGAGGGTAGATGTGAAATGTCCAATATATGTCGATAATTATTAATAAGTAATTTATTTAATTGGTTATATTTATTTTTTTCGATGAAAAAATTTTAAATTCGAATATTATCAGTGATTATTTGTTGAGTTATCTCGAATGTATTATTTATAATAATTTAACTTAAATAATCAAATACGATATATTTTATCTTGATTTATAAGATTGAACAATCTATCTATCATCATATTTTTTCTTATCAATAAATATATATATATATATATATGTCGCTAATTCACCTGTTAGTTAAAGTGCAAAACCAACCAGACAGTAATTAACACGTGTAAGAAAGCCACTGACAGTTAAATCCCCAAATTACCAGTAAAATTTTTTTTATGAATTTATATTTGATATTACGTGAATATAAAAATTTTTAGTATTAAATATAAATTTTATATAATATCAATAAATTGGATGATTTTAATATTATTTTATTAATAATTTGAATTTTACTAATAAGTAAATTTTTTTAAAAATATTAATTTTTATATATTTATTTTAAATATTAATATTTATTCGTTAATAAAGGATGATCGTTTAATTTATACGTTAAGACTGTTGAGATAAAATTTTTTTCATGCTATAAAAACAGAGTACGTTGGTGAAATGAAACAGAGGAAAAGGAGAGCTCTGCATACATAAAGAGGGAGAGAGAGAGAGAGAGAGAGAGACTGCATTCTGGTGGCAGATGATACGTCGTCGCTGAAAGGATTGATTAAGGTCTTGGCTTAAACCAAGATTAGATCAGTTATGGCTGCATGTTCTTCTCTTCTCTTTAGACTTCTTTTGGTTCTTCTCACTTTCTCAGGTTTCAATTCTTTTTTTTATTTTTTCTAGTTTCAACTGTTCTCTCATTTCATTGTTGAGTTGCTAAAAGAAAAATACTGAAAAGATAAGAACACAAATGCAGAAAAAAAAAGAAAAAGAAGCTTTTTTTGCTAAAGTTTCTTAGATTTTATTTAGTAGTAACCCAAGAATCAATCTTTTTTGCTTTTGCTTTTAGGTTTTGGGCTCATGGTAGTTCCATTTTCTTCTTCCTTTCTAAAGGAATGAAAACAGAGTTTCCGTTAAGCTTCATAATCATGGCATTTCAAAAAATAGTTAGTTAATGATAATTTATTACTGTTCAAATAAACTAAACTTTATGGCATGAGTTGGTTTTTTTTTTTTATTTGGAAACTAATTTCAGGCATCTTGACTTATTTTTGAATGAATACTCATACTTTTAATCTGATATTAATTTGTTTTTGGTTTTCATCTTTTAATGGTAGCATACTATAAATTTTTTGGTCTGATCCGTATTATAATCACTCCTTTCTTACCCATCTCTTTTGTTTCTTTGTTGGCTCTCTTTTGTTTCTTTCTAATTTTTTGATGTTTCCTTTTCTTTTAGCTATCCTCTTGATTCATTTTCTTTTTATTCTGGTTTCAGATTCAACAGTCCAAATCCTTGGTCTTGGAGTTGGAATCAACTACGGGCAAATTGCAAACAATCTTCCTTCTCCTAGCCGTGTCTCCTACCTCCTCCGATCCCTCAATATCAGCAGAGTAAAACTCTATGATGCAGATCCAAATGTTCTTGTTGCCTTCTCCAATACAAATGTTGAGTTCATTATTGGACTGGGGAATGAGTACCTTCAGAACATGACTGATCCTATCAAAGCTCAAAACTGGGTTCTGCAGCGAGTTCAACCCCACCTTCCTCAGACCAAGATTACTTGCATCACTGTGGGGAATGAGGTCTTCAAAACCAATGATCATCAGCTATGGTCTAATCTCCTCCCAGCAATGCAAACACTTTACAATACTCTTGTCGATCTTGGTCTTGATAAACAAGTAGCTGTCACTACCGCGCATTCTCTTGATATCTTGAGTGTGTCCTTTCCTCCTTCGGCAGGGGTTTTTAGGCAAGATCTTGGAGAATATCTACATGAAATTTTGAATTTTCATGCTCAGATAAAATCACCTTTCTTGATTAATGCTTATCCCTATTTCGCATACAAGGATAATCCGAATGACGTGTCACTAGACTATGTGCTTTTCCAACCTAATCAAGGGTCAGTGGATCAAATGACCAATTTGAAATATGATAATATGTTGTATGCTCAAGTTGATGCTGTGTATTCAGCTATCAAAGCAATGGGGCATACAGATATTGAAGTCAGGGTTTCCGAGACAGGTTGGCCTTCCAGAGGGGATGAAAATGAAGTGGGAGCTACACCAGAGAATGCAGGATTGTATAATGGCAATCTGTTGAAAAGGATAGAAGAGAAACAAGGCACACCGGCTAAATCAAATGTCCCAATTGACATATATGTTTTTGCTCTTTTCAACGAGAATTTAAAGCCTGGTCCGGTATCAGAGAGGAACTATGGCCTCTATTATCCTAATGGTACACCAGTTTATAACATTGGAGTGCAGGGTTATCTTCCAGAGTTGGTAGATCCATCAGCTAGCACAAAGAATGTAAGAAACTCTCTCTATACTTACACCTTTAAAATCTCTTCTAAGTTTGATGTTTTTGAAATATTCTTTTCTTGATTCATTAGTTTGTCAATAACTCAGGCAAGTTATTAAAAAAATGACATCTCCTTTCTCTTTAACTTAGATTTTTTTTTTTTTTTGCAGGGATTTTCTGTCTTCATTCTTCTGATCTTGGTTATAGCATACATAATCTCCTCTTGAAAGTATGTGAATTTGGCAAGCGAGGGAGGTATCATAAGGGAAAACAGTATTGCCGAAGATAATTCAAATTCCAGAGGAGAGGAAATTTTAGGTGAGATATTCAATGGCTTTTAACTGTTAGAGCATGCATCAATGAATAACCATCACCGTTATACATCCCTATTTCTTGAAGTAGCAGTGTGGTCCATGCGCACATACATGTGAGGCCATGATTGTATGATCCATTTGCATGTGAGTGTGTATGAACCGTAGTGCAAATTAGTCGATCTTTCCCAACCTATGTCTCATGTGCACTTGACCTGCAATAGGCTCATAGTGTTTAAAATGTGTTAGGCAAGTGTATTGATTTTCCATGGTGTCGACCTTCTGTCTAATCCTTTGAACTCAGCAAATACTTGGGATTGGGTAGTTGAATTCAAATAGTAAGTTTTATTTCTTGTGTCAAAAGAAAAAAAAAAATTGTGGGAAGGGAACAAACGGTATTTTCTTATAGGACACATGTCTAGATGGTGGAAACCAATTCGATAAACATCAGGATGATTAGGACAATAATTTTAGATTCCATTGGACAGACTGATATATTAAGCATTTTTTAAAAGAGAAGAGAGAGAGAGAGAGAGAGAGAGAGAGAGAGAAAAGGGTCTTAAAATAACCTGGTAGAGAATTTGGAATCATTTTCTCGTCAGCTTTCTACCCCATGGTATCCATAAGCAGGAACCCTAGAATGCTGATGCTGTCAATTCCACATATGCAACAACTGGCTAGTGTGAAAAACTCTCATTCGTGACATATTTTTTCATTTAAAATATGGTAATGGGTCTCCATCTTTCTTGTCTCAACTTGCAATATCGTGGATGTAAATCTTTCTGTGCGTTGAAATTCTTCGTTGTCTTCAGCTATACAAAAGTCCAAATTGGCTTCCATCAAGAAAAAGAAGAGCCATTGGAATCCCTGTAACCGCAGCCACTTCTCACGTTTTCCCTTTTCTTTTCTTCCTTTTCTCATGTGAAACCCTCCAAAACTAAAACCTGCGGCGGTGAGCTCCAAACTCTAATGATGGTTTACTCTGTCTGTTTCTCTTTCCTTTCTTTCCCCAAAACAGAATTCATGGCATCAGCTTTTTGTTGTATTAGTTCTAATCCATGTCATTTTCAACTATTTTTCAATCAACAGGCTAACACATAAACCAATTGTGGGTCTTCTCATTTAGGGTTCAATTTAAGCTAGCTAAATCGGCAACAGTTCCCTTGTTTTCTGATTTTTTTTAAGCCCATTCCCCCATATGGGAAAAAAATAAAATTCCAAATCACATAATGTACTTTTAGACTAATTAATACTGTGCTACTTTGTTAGGTAATAATCAATTTGTAAAATTAAATTAGGCCGGTGGCTTTCAACTTCATACATCATGCCTTTGAATTATGGAAACCTTGCATCAGCATAGCCAATGGATATGACTGACAGATATACGAATTTATTTGACCATTCAACCTAGTGACCGACCCTGGCAACATTAATTTTTTGATCCTTGGTTGGTTTGGTTCCACAATCTAACCTGAAAAAGTTCAAAGACACTTGCCTATAATGCTGAGGAAGCATCAATCTACATCCTAAGAAAACGTATGATGATGAATCAAGGAAACCGACTAAAATCAACCTTAACTGAATTATTTGAACAAACAATTTTGGATTTGATGCTTTCTTTCCATTATACATATGATTGATTAATTAATGGGTTGCTTCATCAGTCTGCAGGGAGGGAAAGCACTTGATCAGTTATTTCCAGTGGAGGAGAGCATTAGTTTATTGTACGAGAAAAAAAAAAAAAACAGACAGTTAATCACTAACAGTTGCTAGTTGAATTTAAGTTAAAAGATATAGATTGTTTAACAAAAATACCTAATAAAGGGAGAACTTGGTGAAGATTTTACAGGGCTTCAGCTTGTTTCATGTTGCTCTCTGGATTCCGGTGTACTACTACTGGGTGGGATGGGATTTCATAGTGCATAGAAATATAGCTGTATACGAAATAGATTGTTTTAGTATTGATATATGGCATTAAGAACTTTGTTGTTTTAAGTTGATTTGAGATTTTTCTGATATTTTTTTTCTTTTTCCTATTTCAATTTTCTTTTGTACATTAGGAACTATATTAATGAATTAAGACGAATATGCCAGTTTATTTACTTAATAGAGAATTAAGGTGATAATTTCTAATATATTTGGGTCAATATTTCATAAAAAAATATATATTTGGGTCAATATTATCTATTACGATAATTTTAACAAGTGAATATATTTGACGTGTAATTTGTTACACTATTGATTTTTATGTTAGAAATCAAGATTTAATCTTTAACTGCTTCAAATATTTATGTAAAAAAAAATTATTTCATATTATGTTGTTGAAATTTTTAGATTTTATAAATAGAATTAGTAGGCAAAATTAATAAAACAATACATATCCTTTAAATGTATTTAAAAAATAAAAAATTAATTTAAAAAAAAGATATATGTCAATTTTTTAACCGAATTTTAAAATTAAAAAATTATACTTACAAAGTATTTGTTTGCAAAATTCAATGTTGTTGCAGGCATTAGTTAGAATTTGTTTCTCGAGACATGAAGAAAGTGACGAGGGTTGAATCTGAATTGCTGAGCCGCCAATCAAGCAAAATCTAATGCTTATGGATCGCGAGGTTAAATTAATCATCGTGATTGGTGGCGTAATTAATTTCGTTGAATATGTATCATAACTTGCATGGACCTATGCGAGATGTCTCATCATGCTATTGATAAGTTGGAAACGTGTTTGTCGTGAAATGTGTCTTTTGACTCCAAGATCTAAATCCTTCTTGGCATCTCATAGCAAATTCAAGAAGGTTTATCATCTTCCTACACAAACTAAAAAATAATTCATGTTAGAGCTCTTTGAGAGAGATTGCCAGAAAATTAATGAGAATTTTTATCTTTGATTGAAAAGGAGGTATTTTCTTCCATATTTTTAAATACATTTTTAATTATTATATATATATATTATTGACATTCTTAATTTATCAATAAATTCTAAATTGATTAATTCGTATTATCATATTATATAAAATATTATATTTATATCATGTTTTACATAAAAATTATATGTTATAATTTATATAAACACAAAAATATAAAATATATTTTTTTGATTTTATTAAATTTTTTTATAATTTTTTTATAATTTTAAACTAAATTATCTTTAAACTCTTTATTTGTATTATTTTCGTATTATAATTTAAAGTTTTGCTTTTAAATAACTTGATCAAATAAACCAATATCTTAAACCCTTTTTTGGTGTATTGATGCTAATGGCTTCTATATTGTGATTTTTCGGGGAATCTCAATGGGTTTGGGATCAGATGGTGAGCTCCGTTATCCCTCTCGCCATAAACTTGCCAAAAGTGGCATAGTTACTGGAGTTAAGAGAGTTTCAATATTACGACCTCAACATGCTAATCTTCTTATGCAAGGTGTTGAAGCAAATGAAAATCCATTAAGAGGACTAGATGATCCACATGATGAGCCCATTTATGATCAATCACCTAACTCAAATAGTTTCTTCAAAGATCACAGTGGATCATAGGAAAGTTTTTATAGTAACTTCTTTCTTTCTATGTACTCAAGCCAACTTATATCTAATGAAAATCATCCCTTCTCTTTTGAAAACTTACAAAAATTTAAACTTCTTTTATATGAGCAATATCATTTATAATATATTATATATAAGTTATCATTTAATTGTAACTTAATATTTATAAACATATGATTATATATTAGATCCATAATTAAAAATACATTTAAAATTATAAAAAATTTAATAAAAAATCCCATACAATATACGGGTTAAAAAAACTAGTTTTCTTCTATATGTTTAAATACATTTTTAATTATTATACATATATATATATATATGACATTCTTAATTTATCAACAAATTTTAAATTGGTTAATTTGTATTATCATATTATATAAAATATTATATTTATATCATATTTTACATAAAAATCACATGTTATAATTCGTATCAACACAAAAATATAAAATATAATTTTTTAATTTTATTAAATCTATTTATAATTTTTTAAAATTTTAAGTTAAATTATATTTGAATTTTTTACTCATATCATTTTTATATCGTATCACCGTATCGTATTTTAAATTATCAATTTTAATAAGAAATTAATAAATATACCGATAGTGAAAATTTTTAATTTTACAAGCAAAATTAATATGATAACACATATTTTTTATATATTTAAAAAAATTAATTTAAAAAAAAAAACATGTGTCATTATTTTAAACTTGTCTGTGAAGTTAAAAAACTCTATTGTTATAGTATCAATAATTTATTCAAATATAAATCCCCCATAAAATTCCATTCCCTTTGCTCCATTCTTTCTCATCCTTTCAGCCAACTTCCTCACTCCCTAACTCAAATCCCCCATCCCTCTCATCCAATCTGTCCATTTGATGGCAACTCCATGGTAGACAAAACGTAGTGACATTTGCAATTACTCCACAGTAGCACTACAAGAAGATTTAACAAGCCTAAATTTTAACATATCACTTTGCTCTTCCTTCTTAGGATACTAAACTACACAAGCATAGGGAACATCAAAAGAAAATCGAAAATGACAGCAAGTAGAAAAGCTATAGATCTAAAGTACATGCAATTGGTTTTGTTTTGGGAAGGGAACGAAAAGTTCCTCTAAAGAAGGCACAACCTGTTACAAAACAATAAGACTTCAACCAAAAAGAGGAGGAAAGCAGGAAGGAACTACCTAAAGAAATGTGACAAAATAATGTTTCTTGTCCTCTTTCTCGCTCTATGTGAAAAAACGTGGTCCTATTTCTACTTGGCATACCAAAATGGGATCCTATCTTTAGTCTTATCACAAGAGTTTGGTTCGTTGAACCTAAACAGTTTTATTCTCGTGTGAATGATATTCTATTTTCACTATGAATTTATAAATTCGCCTTTTATTCTGCGGAAACCTTGAAAAATGTATAGGATAAGATCAGGTTGTTGATACCATCCATTCGGGGATCCGTTTCAAACTCAGGATCTATGTAGAAGAAAACCTAGATCAAAGTACAAGCAAGTCAACGATCACAATTCACAACTGAGTTTTGCCTTTGAAGCAGTAAACATTTTTTTATTATTTAAAAAAAAAAAACACTTACTGGCATGTCAATCTGCTCTCCAGGAAGAAGACGCTGCTCCTCAAAGCAAAAGCACTGTATTTTATTGAAGTAAACTGCAGCCTGAAAAGGAACATGAAAGTTTTAAGGCTTGCCATGTGATAATGATAAATCTTACCATTAAGTTTACGTGTTTTAATATAGTCAATTTTTTTCACCCCAAAATATTACTTTTTCTTCCATTTTCTTGCTCATTATCCTTTAACAAGCTCATAAAATTTCACACCTAAAGTTTCTTAGTTGAGCCACTTGAAAAGCACAATCAAACTATGTAAAACATCCGATAAAAATACATTAAGAGGATAAAAAAAGGATGCCAGAAGCATAATGACAACTATTGTTCACTGAGATCCGGAAGTGACTTTTACCTGCATCAAGGCCCATCTCTCAAAACTGTAATACCATGGTTAAGTTTCCTCAACTTTCTTTAGAAAGAAGCTAAAATTGTAAGTAGCTGTTTGACACAACTAGAAAACATGATTTACTCACTTTTTTGTCTCAAAAGGGAAATAAAAGAATGGTTTTCTACACTCTTCCTGGCTAAGACAACAAGAAAAATCATATTGCACATTCTCCTATTGTGACACCTAGAAGCCTCAAAAACAAAATTATAAACCTAGAAGAATGACACTGGCGACATTCAAACATACTTGATAGGAGGTTAGCCATAGATTCACAAAGCTTCCGCTCAAAATTTTGGAAAGAAATTTAGACATGGAGAGAGAGAGAGAGAGAGAAGTGAAGAGATTAAAATGTATGCCACAGGAGCTATGTGTACACAGAGCTTGGCAGAGGCAGAATTTTCTCAATCAAGTTAGAAGTGTAGAAAAAAGGAAATGATAACGGTTTAAATTGAAAATTTGAACAACATTATAGAAAGGAAAAGTGGAAATATAAATACATAAGTCAAGCCTGTAAAAGATTTAGCCAAAGCTAGCAAGAAACATTTAAGAGTCCCAAAGGCTCACAACCAACTAGGTTGTTCAAGATCTAAACAAATGCCAATATAATTTTAGAAATAACAAATAATTCACTGGTTCAATTTTAATTACAGAGCATGTGTAAGTATCAGTACCTTCATAGGGGTGACGTTATACGTAGAGACACCAGTTATAGGTGTTGAACTTCGATTTTCAGCAGTATAAAATGCAAGGGCACTTTCTCCAGGCTTGACTCTTACCTAGCAGATAATAAATAAATCAGGAAATAAACAATAAAACAAAGTCATCACTTTACAAAACCCAAAATCGACAGAGAAAAGTTACATACCTCTCTTTGAGTAGGAACAAATTTCCAGGGCATTCCATCTGCCACATCAGCATTGAATTGGACTACTATCTCCCTGCAAGGATAAGGGCAAATTGCTCAAACAAAACCATAGAAGAAAAAGTAAGATTCCATTGTGATAAAAGTCTAATTGCTTCATAACAGCATCTCTTAGAAATGCATAAATTAAATTGAATTAAAATGAACAAATTGGCTGATGTAAAATTATGAATCCTAAACCTAACCGCCTCACTCCTACTTGTTACCTTGTTGTATAGAAATTGCATGTGTATAAAGCAAGTGCGTAATTAGAAGGCAGCGATACCAAATGGTCAATCTTATCAAACCTTTTACCTAACAAAGCATCCTATTCCCTTCTTGCTTTTGGTTCTGAAACAACATCCTAAGACCATTAGTGGTTTAAGTTGTTTCTCCATCACACTAAAGAAAAATGTTTCTTGCAACAAACAAATTTCCATTTCCTTCCTTCCTTTTTCTAATAAGAATAGTAACCTGCCTTTTATTGAGGGAAAGATTCATGCAGTAGAAGTTGGAATAAAGCCTTATCAATATCATTGAAACTCATTTCTGACTCATTCTTGCACAAATCTCACTTGAAAGAGATAACATAATCATGATAACAACAAATCCAAGGAAAATATGCATATATAAGCAGAAAATGTCAAAAGTAGAACTGAGAATGTTGCAAGTAGAAAAAATCTCTTGAACCAAGTTTAACATAAAAAATGGTACAAGAACTACACGTAGCAATAGAACCTCAACCAAATTAACAGAAAGGGTAATTATGATTATAATTATGAAAAATAGAAATGAAGATAAGCTCTTACATCCAAAGCCTAGAAAGCGCACCTTGTTGCTACTGTCCCATCTTTTTCATGCCGAGCAATCTTTTCTTCTACGCTCTAAAGAAAAGAAATACTTGTTCTGGTTGAAAAACCAACAGAAAAAAAAATAAATTCTGAAATAGTAAAAGGCTAGGAAAGAGAATAGCATAAACTCAGCTTCACCTCACGGCGTTGGACTGTACCACCATACCCGGTAGCCTGGCAGAATCTTCGGTACAATGGGACAGCAGCATAACTACTTCCCACCATTGCAAAAACTAATGCTGTAAGATACAAAAGAGTCTTTTTGGATTTTTGCTCAGTTGCAGCATGGAAAGCATTAGAAGCATAGTGGCGCTGCTGCTGAATGCTAAAGGGAGATAATCTCCCCAAACATCGAGAACTATAAGGACTGAAATCAAAAGATTCTGTTAGAGGCCTTGTCTTAAATTCACATCTTGGCATCAAACCCCAAGCATTGTTGCCACACCCAGAAGAAGCTTTAAAGAACTTGTAACTCGGGCATAAAGCATCAGAAAGAAACCTGGATCAACAAAAAAATTTTCACCCAGGTGGTACACATCATAGAAAAGCATGCTCACATTCAGGTCAGGAGAAATATGAAATTGCAAAAGAATAAAATTTTGAAGGCTGAATGTATCAAAATGATTAACCTTTAAAGCCTAGAACAACACTATGAATAAATAATGTAGATTATTAGTCTTTCACAAACAACCACGAAATGTAGCTATTTCCTCAAATAAATTTATGGAAAAACTTATATGTTAGTTCTCCAAGTAAAAGTTCCAAGCTTTCGAGCAAAACAAACACAATTATAAGCCGCAAATATGTATAATGGTAATACAGTGATTACCTTGATTTATGTGACAAAAATTGTCGATTCTTCAAGAGAGCAATTCTACTAGAAATTCTTGACCATGACATGATGTCATGCACCTTTGTATCACTGCACATACATCCGCAAAGGAGAAAGAATAATGAACAATATAGCAATTTAATTTCAGTTTGGTTTCTAAAACATGGACATAGTAGAAAAGGATAATAAAATCAAATTAGACCAGAAATGACAAAAGAAAGCATATAATGGTTTTTTTTTTCTTTTTTGATGATCCTTTCTTTCACAGAAGCACTTTCCAATGAAAAATTTTAAAACAAATTAATAGGTTTAATAAACTCCAAAAACTTTCCCATGTCATATATATAGCAGACTAAACTTAAACAACAATCTACTGGTTCCAAAGGAGCACGCAGTATTTGACATAAAAAGAAACACATTTTTGGTACCCATTATCAAACTAATCAAAAGCTCAACTGATTTACCCAACGAGACCCAATTTTTAAGCATAAACCAATCAAAGAAAAGAAACCCATATCAGCAATAAGGATATATGTAAAAATTGAAATTAATACTGAGAGTTTATACCTTCAAAAGCGTATTGACCAAAACTGACAATGGGATCTCAAAAAGGAGTAATATTTGGGTCTATTCTTAAGACTCTGCCTTCGGGTTTCCGGCAAAGTTGGAAGCTTGAAAGTGTGGATAGCTGAAAAGAGAAGCCGATTCAGCCTGCAGAACGAAAGTGGGATAGAAAGGGGTAAATACAACAAAAAAAAATTGATATAACTAAGTGTTAATTGGCACAAATGCACTCAACAATAACGGAATGTGCAATTTGGTCCACATTTACTTTTGTATATGAAAGGTGTAAAAAAGTTTACAGATAAAAAAATAATTTAAAAATTCAAAAAGTAAAAAAAAAAAAAAGAATAATTTTTGAATAAGTAATGAATTTAATAGAATAATATACAAGAAAAACTTGTTGTCATTTTTTTTTCTACCTATACATTCAAATAATTTAGAGGTATATAGTTTTCAAATAATTTTTTTTTTACTAAAAATTGTTAACTGAATGGTACTAGATTTGTGTTAGAATCGAGAATTTCCAGTTGAAACTCTAATCTAAAGGATAAAAGAATTTTTTTTTTTTCTAATTTTTACAAACATGTATTTGATAAAATTGATCTGAAAATTTTTTTCTTCATTTTTTGAAAAATAATATCTTTTTATAAAACTAAAAAAAGTTTCAAAATTTTAAAACTATTATTGCTTAAATAATTTGACCAAACATAAAAAATAACAAAAGAGTAAATTACTCTTCTAATTAGAAAACAAATGTAAACACTGAATGAAGAATTTCCACTGAGCTTACTGATCATCCAAGTCTCATTTATTCTTGATAAAACTTTATTTTTTTAGTAATGATAAAACTTGAATTTTTATTTGTGTAATTTGTTAATAAGACGTTGAATTCTTAAGTTCAATAATTTTTTTTTTATTTCAGTAATCTTTAAGTAGCCATGATTGCATTTTTTTTTTTTAGTTAGAATTATCAAAGCATCTTAATATCTTATAACTTTGAATATGATAAAAACCTATTGGTTACATTGTTCCTTCTGTATGTTATTCTCTAATATAGTGATATAGTCGTGAATTCAGGGATTAAATGCTGCAAATTAGTTGTACAAGTAAGGTAAGAGAGATTGGAATTTCCAAATAGAAAAAAATTTTAAATTTTTTAACTTTGTTTTCAGGTGTTAAAAAATTAACTCATTATATTTTTTAATTAATTTTTTATTTTTAATATACCTTAAAAAATATGTATCATTTTAGTCGAAGAATAAAAATTTAATTATAACAGTGTATTTGATAAATTTTCCAAAAATTTCAGATCAAAATGAATGTTAGTAGTACTTGTTCAGAGTTTTTTAAAGTTCTAATCCAAATTCATTCCAAAATGATATCATTAGCTACATATACATAGTACAGCACAAAAAAAAAGTCTGTTCTTCACACTTTGCACAAAATTTATCAAACGTGTACATTTTCAAAGAGAATAGTTGTAAGCCTAACGCCTAGCTCACACAAATGAAATCAAGCATAAAACAATGAAGAATACAAAGTGATCAGTCATATGAAACAAGAAATGGAATGACTATAGACATGAATGAATCGTAAGTAAGCGTTGCTGAACCAGTATAGCGCGGATCCTTTTCCTTGAATTTTTCAGTCAAGCCCTGAACACACACAACAACAATGATCAATTCATAATCCCATGATTTAACAAATCAACGAAAGCTCCTATCAGAGAATAATGTAATCCTACGGCAAAAGAAGCATAGCAGCAGTGCCATCATGCATTGGCTATAGTAAGTGCATGCATCTCTACACTTAAAGAATTAAGTTCGAATCTCCCCTTTATCCGAATTAAAAAAAAGTTCGCGACAGGGAAACTATATATCTACTTCTAATCAAGATTTTTCAAGATGAATGATGAAAGGAGATGGAGTGTGCAATGTCTCACCTTAACAATCATCCCGCATCTGCAAATCAAACAGAAGATGAAAAAACATCACGAGTCAGATTATAGATTATGACATTTCAAATCTTTGAAAGTTGAAAAAAAAAAGGTACAATGAAAATGAAGAGAAAAGAGGAATGAATGTTGAAGAGAAGAAGCCTTACTCAACAAAACTGTCAAAATTGAGTTCAACCTTCCTGCCACTTCCATTATCATACTTGGAAATCAGAACCTGAAGGACAGAAGGTGGAATTGCATATCCAAGACTGTATAGAGCATCCCTTAGTTCCATCAGATCAATTTTCCCACTCCTATCTCTATCAAATCTCTCAAATATGGCCTACAATTTTGAATCCAACAACATTAATCAAGTGATAAAAGATGTCAAAATCCATTCTTGGAAAATATTTAATCAATTACCCGCCAATGACCAAGGCAACTCCACAGTGCAGCAAACTCTCTGGGCCCTGAAATAGAAATATATTTTCTTGAATCAATTTTCATGCATTGAATGGAATATATTTTCTTGGAAAATAACCTTGTCAAGTGTCTTAAGACACTCCTCAGAAAGATTTAAAAAAAAAAAAAAAATTTTAGATAAACCAACAAAATAAGTGAAAGGAAAATTCGTGAAGGCTAAGAATCCAAAAAGTAGCAAGAGTTGACCAATATTTATTAATTAAATGGGGGTCCAGGTCCAGGAAAGCAAAGCTGAAATCCAAACAATCATTGGCATTCAATCACACATGAACAATCGCGTGAACATGACCCAAAAATCCCCCCATCCCCATTCAAATTTGAATCTAATAGCTTTACATGTAAGCGGATAAGAAAAAGAAAGGCACCATGGCAGTTCAATTTTCAAAATTAATTATTCTTATTCAATCAACAGTTTGTGGGTAAATGGGGATTTTTGCTTGTACACCAATGTTTTGTAAATACCAATATGGAAACCAAAAAAAAAAAAAAAAACTGAAGTAAACAAACAAATTAATTCGGGCATGAAAGAAATGAAGTTACCAATTCTGAGAGAATCATGAGGATTCTTGAACAAGAACATGAGCAACCTTATAGTCCTAATATTAAACCTCTCGTACCCTGAAGACAGAGCCTGTTGCAACTCATTTTCATCGATGAATCCACTTCTATCCCTATCCACCATCTGAAATGCCCTCACTACATCTGGGTGTGTTCCTGCGGGAAACCCACTCTGCCCATAACTTGGCTGCTGCTGATGCTGCCCGTAGTAGCTGTAACTAGGAGACGATCCATGATGATTATCAGAGTAAGTCTCCTGCTGCCGCTGATGGTGCGGCCCGTAGGATTCTGGGGGCAGCTCTGGTGCTGACGGTGCAAAGGAATGAGATGGATAGTGCCTTGAAGATGCCAGTTTTTTCTGTTCATACCTTGAAGATTCCATTGATTTGAAAGAAAATTTTCTTTTTGGATTGTAATCTGATAAATTCAACAAATATTTCAGTTTCAAGATTTCTGTGCCGGGTTTTCGGTTGAAGGTGGCTTTGTTTAGCTTCGCTCTGCTTTGGTTTTTGCAGCTTTGGGTTTTAGGTAGAGAAATAATAAAAAAACATAAACGAGGCTATGGACCGTCAAATATTAAATTCAAAATGAGGTTGATGTGCGGGGCGCGTGGCGAATAGGACATCTGTTTTACGTAAGCGTGTATGGTACTTGCGATTAGGCGGAGGCGGCTACTTCGATGTTTCCAGAGTTCTATCTCTTTTATTAAACTATCCTATGTCTTTACCCATGATGCAATGAGATCACGCCTTTCTGTTTGATTTCTTTAAGTAATTCTACATTTGAAATACTAATCCAAATAAATTCTACATTTGAAATGTCCACTGACAATAAATTTTGATAACAATGATTTGAATTTATTGATCCTTAAATTAATTAACATAATATTAAAGTTTTTACTTAAAAATTATAAATTAAATAAATTTATATATAATATTTTTTTCAGTCATATAAATATAATAATAAAGAGCTTATGAGTAAATTAAAATTTCTAAAATTTTTTTTAAGGTCACATCTCTTTAAAACAATGTTTAAATAGTTTAAATTATTAAAAAATCAAGTTCATATATGATCCAATTTATTTAATTTTAATTTCAAAATATATTTTTAAAAATACCAATTCAGCGTGACCTGATAAATTTACACTAATATTATGTATTTGTTAATGAAATATGTTGTTTTATATATAAAGTAAGTAAACTATTTATTCAATACATAAAAATTATTGGGTCACACTCAATTACTTATTGTACATAAAAATTTGAATACTAATGCAACCTTTATGAAAATAGAGATAATCTTTTGTATAAAAGATGTATAGAACTGTTATCTCATGTCAGTATATATTATTTTTATTTAAATTATTAAAAAATAATTATTTATCACACATCACATATATAACTTTATTAAAATAAATATTCATCATTTAATTATCATATATAATATATAACTATATAATTATATAATTTAAATAAAAATGACATATGTTAATGTGAAATAATATTTTTATACTGTCCTTTTTCCTTTAATATTATTATTAGCAGGGTTACAAGCAGCCATCACCAATATTCAATCACTACCTTTGTTTATCTATAAGGAAATAAACTAATATTTCTAAGCAAACAGATATTAAAGAAAACCATGCCTACCATGATGTGATGTCAAATATAAAATTACAATTATCTAAAGAAAAAAAGTATATCGTGAAAAGCACTCTAATGCAGAATGGACCTTCAAAAGCCCATTCATTCTAAGCTTTAACATTAGCAATCTGGATCACAATACCTTATTTAACACTATCTTGTTCCTCAACTCCTAATTGTTTTCGTTCGGCATACCAATAGAGTATTAATATGGGCTTCGAAGTGAGGTTGGTGAAGTTAGAGTTCTTGTGGAACGCCATGGTCAACCTAAGTTATTCATTTTATGCTGCACTAGTGCTTTTCAAACTTTACTAATTATCCTTGTGTAAAAAAAAATGTACACTTGTTATTAAATTGCTAAATACTTTTTAAGAAATTTTCTGGATTTTATTGAAGGTTCAATTTACTATTTCTTTCAAATTTCCGTTCAAATTCTTAAATATTAAATAGAAAAATCAAAAAATTAATTACATCACTTGGTAAAAATAATGGTTGAATTTTAAAATAAATAATTTGATAGATTTAATAATACCAAAAAGGGCTAAGCCCACTAGCCCAGAGTCAACAGAGTTGGGACCATCATGTTTTTAGCAGCTAGAGCCTGAAAGCAGTGGCGGGAAACAAAAACCTATTATATAAATAAATAAAATAAAATAAAAACCTCTCTGGGAGTGACTTTGCCCAAAACTAATTTCTTGAAGAAAAAAGAGGGAGAAATGGAGAAAGTGGTATCGGAAGCAGAAGAGCTGCCGAAGGCTATTGTGCGCAGGGTGGTGAAGGATAAGCTCTCCGATTGTTCCCCCGATTACGACATTAACGTTCACAAAGACGCCCTCCTCGCTTTCTCGGAAAGCGCTCGCATCTTCATCCACTACCTTTCCGCCACGTAAGCGAAAAAAGCCCCAAATCTTTGTTGTTTTTGATTTAGGGTTTATTAAAGTTTGGGTGGATGGTTGATAATATAGGTTGAATTGATTGATTATGTTAGGGCAAATGATATATGCAAGGAATCGAAGAGGCAAACAATGAATGCGGAGGATATATTTAAAGCACTAGAAGAAATTGAATTCTCGGAATTTGTTAAACCTCTTAAGGCTTCCCTTGCTGGTTAGTTTCTTTGTGTTTTTGTGATTCAATTGGTTAGGTTAAATGAAAAATGAACAATAATTGAAGGGTTTTGTTTTGTTGGTTTGTTGTGGTTAGTTTAAATGAAAAATGATTGATGGGGTATTGTTGGTTTGTTGCAGAGTTTAGGATGAAAAATGCTGGGAAAAAAGGTGAAGCAGCAAAGGAAAAAGAAATGAAAAAGAAGAGAAAAGCAGAGGACTCATCTGTGAAAAGTGGAACCAAAACCAAACAAAAGAAAGAGGATAATGATAATGAAGAAGAAGATGATGAAAATGAAGATGAAGAAGATAACAATGGAAGTGAGTAAACCAGAATAATAGTGTCGTGATGGAGTTAATCCCGGCCATATGTTCCATATATGTCACAAATATTTTTCACTAACTTTTTGGGATTTCTGTACCCAATCTGACTTTAATGTATTTCATGGTTGGATAATGGTTTTTTATCCTAAACTCGTGGTCCAATTCATGGATAGTTCCCCGTATAGACGAAAAGTGGTGCATGAAACTTGTGTTGCTAGCATAGAACAAACAGGAACAAATGCACTAGACGCTTTCGTGACAATCATTTCGTACAACAAATTCCAGTCACAACGTAAACTAGACAGTTCTGTTTATAACTGAAACAATGAACAATTTGAGGACACTGCGAGGGAATGATTAAATACACTCTACATCCACCGTAGAAATAATCTAATATAAGCAATCAATAAGGGTGATACGTCGGCTATCATTGTTGTGTTTTCCCCTGCTTTCACTTACCCCCACCACTCTTTCCACCACCCCTACCATTTCTCTGATGTACAGGTGGGCTTTGAGGTTGAGCTCCCGGTTGTTGCCTGCATTGATGGATGATAAATGGTTTTCAATCATTTGGCATATACTATATGATCAAAATAACAGAAACTGTAGTCTTTTCCAGCATGAAAATTACAAACTGCATCCACCTGAGAGTTCAGGTTACCCAGTCATCTAATGACTAATTGCCCCTAAGGCTGGCTCAAGTTATTCAAGAATGCAAATATTCACAGCCCTTTTGCATGCTAAACCACAAAACCAGGTCAAAAGATCCGATTGTACATACTTGCTAACCCAGATACAAATAATAGGTTATATCTTGGCTGGTTACTTGACACTGGACGCTACAGCAGCAAAGATATAGATACAAAGGTCAAAAGCAACTGACAAATCCTGCCTCGCCATAGAAAGAAAGAGGATACAGATTTTTAAAAGTTTAAAATATTGGAATAGATACTGAACTAACAGAACATATCCACTTCGGCCATCAGGTAGAAGCATAGGCATCATTGACATGCTAGTTGGAGTTGGTTCCCCTTCCATAGATTAAGGGCTGTAGGCGATGCAAATTTTTATATCAGATTACATCTTGGTAACTCATAAAACAAGTAAACATAAGGATGATAAAGAGATTAAGAGCATTCTATAATCGTAACATTGTATTGATCTTGACTGGGACTGCAAAGGTCAAAACACAGGGAACATTTCACCTACAATTTTTTATTACAATACTACAATTGTACTATGTAAGGGTAGTTTCCATATAAAATTTTGATGGTTCCCACACAATTTTGAATCGTGATTGATTAATTGTACTACAATCATTGCATGTGATATGATCCCCAAAACACAGTTCATTATATCTTTCACTATATTGCTCACTGATCAAAATTAAAATGAAAAAGATTAAAGAGCTGGAGTTCAAAGGTGAAGCTGACAAACTTTTACCCCGTTTCGCCAAGCACCCCAGTGCCTCCGGAAAAGGAAAAAAAGTAATAAGGATTTTTAAACTTAGAAAAGAAAACAAAATAGAGAGACAGGCATTCAGTAACTAGATGTTAATCCTGTAGGGGAAATCCAGCCATAAATTATACCAAAAACTGTCAAAGGTGCTCACGGGGATACAAAGACAGCCAGGGAATATGCAGAACATAAAAGCACCCCAACAATATAAGAGTTCATAAGCCAAAGGCATAACACCCCAATGAAAATGCAGACATGTAATGTTAAATGCTCCAATCGGAAACAAGATACAGGTCTCTAAATATTTTCTAAGCCAGGAGAAGATCGAAAACTACATTTTAAAAATGTCCTTTTTCTCTGAAAAAACTCATTTCCAAAAGCAAAACCAATCTAAAGCAAGACCAAGAATCTAAAAACATAGAGCTACAATAAATGCCAAAAGGACCACATTCAATATATCTTCCAAAGGACTAGCTTCAATGGAACATAACTTAACAATGATTCTTCTAAACAAACTTAAGCAAAGATCCGGTTCAGACAGAAGTATAGCAACAGGCACGTGGTAATAAGCCACATTACAAGATTGAATATTTAACAAGGATATCACCTACATTCCAAATAGGTCAAATGCGAAGGTAGTATGAAAATGAAAATAAAAACAAACTAATGGTCACCTGCAGAGTATTGAGAAAAACATAATGAAGATATCGAAGCAGTTAAACATGTGCCTGTACATGCACAGAGATAAATATCTCACCTGTGCAAGGCCTGCAACACCATATCCAGGACCTAGAGCACCATAGGTACCCCCAAACAGACCATAGCCAACGTGAGGTGGATAATTAGGAAGAAAACCTGAATTCTGAGAACTTGACCCCCCAGGAGTCTTTTGATCTGTTTGTGGCTTCACAAGAGAACATTCCACAACTTGGCCTGAAAAACAGAACAATGACATTCAAAATTACATTCAGTAAACAAAAATGCAAAAAGGTCAAGAACTCAATAATCGCCACCCAGTTCGTATTTTTCTGTGTTCTTCAGTGCTTTCATGGCACAAGATCTCTCGGAAAAATGAACAAAACCAATTCTGTTTCTCTCTTGCCCAGGTTTTGCTGGAGGTAGAACCACTTTCATGATCTTTCCATGATGTTCAAATAGCTTTTTTAACTTATCTTGTGTGACATCCTTTGGCAAATTCTTTACATAAACTGCCTTCACCTGCACAAGACAGGTTAACTTAGATTAACAATTCCAAAACATGATTAGGAAGACACCACAAAATAAATTGCAAACAAGGCGATAACCACCAGAAAGGAAAACTGATTCATGAAGCGGAGGAAATACTTGGCACAGGAAAGGAAAAGTTCATGTAACAAATCCATGAAAACAGGGATAAAAGGTTCATGCAATGATATAGAACAGTTGTCATAGCTATCAAAGATAAGGGACAGCCCGGTACGAGAGAATCCCATATAGTGAGGGTTTGGAGAGGGCCAGATGTACACAGCTTACACTAACTTGCTCGGAGGCTGTTTCTGTTACTTGAACCCATGACCTCCAAGTCAAAATGAAGCGACCCAACTGTCGTGCCAATTGCCAATGCTGAGCCTCTAGCAAAAGATATGATATAAACAACTATTTAGCCAATTTTCCCTATGCCTTCCCCCTAACAGACACAACTTTTCGTCTTACAAAGAAAGAAATGGCCAACGTCCCTCAGTTTGGGAGAAGCAATAGATAAGAGCATAAGAAATAGATAAGGTGATTGCTTCATATCAGATGTTTCTACGTTATCAATGCACATGATACATAGAAGAATGCATGCATTTCAGGTTCAACTCCAAAGAGTGGGAAATGCAGATACAAAGTCATCCACTGAAACATGCATGAACACATAAACTGTGAAAAGAAGCCTGCAGGAAGCCAGGAAGGGAAGAAAGCAACTTAATGATACCTGAGAACCAGCAGAAGAATCAGCATTTTTGGGATCAGCCCAGCTCACAGTAGGAGCATTATGTACATCATCTTCTGCCTTGAATACTCAGCACATGCATTATTATAGTACTCAACAAAGGCAAAGCCCCTGTAATTACTTAAGTTCTTCATATCGTGCAAGCACAAAACTGTACACAAGACTACATTACCACTAAACAGCCCTTTAGAGATAAACAGTAACCAATAGTCTCCAATACTAGAGACTACAATAGAAATGCACAAGCTCATTAAACTAGCCTTCACCAATTCCAAACCAGTGACTCCGGGCCCAATCTCTGACACAACCTTCCTTAGGTGTTCCTCTCACCAGCATCTAGGAATGTTACCAATAAACAATCAATGCTCTGATTGGGATGTAGAACATTTTATTTTTCTACCCTGAGAGAGAGTGAGAAAGATTAAGCAACCAAAGAAACATACTTGAAAATGATCAAAAGTAAGAACATTGTTGTCAGAAACAAAGAGAAAATGGGGATAGGTACTCCAAATGAGATTGTTACTCATCTCTAAATATAGAGTTATATTCACACCTAATTATCTGTAAGCTCCTTTCTGGTTAAGAGGGCATGCAACAATTTTAGTTTGGATAATATTAACATATACGCGATGCATAAGAAGACTCGTCACCTTAAATTCAGCATTATTTAGCTCATCAATGGCTTTAGAGTCCAACTCTACACTTCTAAAGGTCACAAAGGCAAAAGCCTTTGTTTTCACTTGAATCTTTACCTTTCATAATCCAAACCTGTCATCATAAAGTATGATGTGTTGGTCTTTTTCTCAAGAAGAAAACAGAAAGTTCCTCACAAATAGCATAAAAGCGTACCTCAGCAACTTCTCCAACAGATTCACAAAAGCCTTTCAAATCCTCCTGAGAAACATCAAGTGGAATGCCTCAACATAAACTTCAGAACCATGAGGAGGACGAGCAAGAAGTTCAGCATGTTTCCTCTTTCCATCCCCATCTTCAAGTTTAATCTCAACAGGATCAACCCCATTGGCATTTTCAACATCCTAATCTTCTTCTTCAACCTCCACTTCTTCATACTCCACCTCTTCTTCCATGGTCTCCACAGGATCATTGTCTTCATCAAGATCAACCCTCTTGTCAGACTCAACAGGCTGGCTCACTCAGTCCTTCAGATTCAACTGACTCAGCTGCAATGCTTGCCATTGGCCTTGGCATCTTATGTATCTATTTAAGCAAGCTTCAGAGGCAATTCTGAAGAAGGCACAGAGGCCAGAAGAATTCAAGGGAAGAAGTATACACATATTGAAAGGAGGAAACAAAATTATGGCCACGAGGAGTTTCAGATAGTGTATCTCAATTGAACCCATGTCATAAGATAAGATTCAAAGGCAGTTGCAAGGTTAAAGACTTTCAGCAAAGGAATAATTAAGCAGTAGATTTTAAGGAGAATGGCAAAAGAAATTTCTGAATGACAATTAAGAGGATTATGAAGTGGTGGAAATTATCAAGGAATGAACTTCCTCAAATCAGAACAAGAGTCACAAGACTGCTGTGGAAAAAGAAAAATATTGACATGTTTAAGGTTAAGCCAATTTCATTAAAAAATAATGCAAAATAACAAAACAAAATTACAACATATAAGCAGGCATGACTCATTCAGATATACAAAAAAAAAAAAGAAGAAAAGGAAATAAGATTGCCATGGAAAAGGAAAATCAAGCAACGTTAGCTAATGATCAAAAGTAAAACAAGTTCCAAATTAAATACACCATTCCTTCACCCTGATTATAACTTAACATCTAAGTACTGAGATTCTTACACATACCATAGTTTATTCAAAAGGAAAAAATTGATTCTACCATCAACATAAATAAGTTTTAGGACAGTCCACGCTTACTCTTTAGAATTTGATTCTGCCTTCATCCAGGTAAATAAAAGTAGTATCAAAATATTGCATATTTGCATTAAACAATTTTTTAGGCTTCTGACACCAATTGACAAATCAACTTAACCTGCACACAAGACAGCCAGACAACTCATAATCTATATTTCCATGGTTTGATCCACAAAATCAAAACCTACTCGTAGCTCAACAATAATAGAGACTGCACCCCATCAAACAAACTGAAGAGACAACAGCTTTTTTTTTTCCTCTTTTCTTCCTCAATATTACCAGGAAATAAATAAATAAAAGACAGACTATTCAGGACAATCGAGGGAAAGGAGCAAAATAACAAAACTGAAATCTAAGAATCAGCTTTCTGTGAACTAATTAAGAACTTAGGCCTACACACTCATTTCTTCCATAGCAAAGACAGTCATTTCTTTGCAGACAACTTGTTGCATTTTTTAATAAATCTCTACAGAAAAGAATGTAAATGAATAGATAGCCTCAACTAGCAAACACTTTTGCATTTCCAAAATATCCACTTCACTTTATACACCTAATATGCAGAATTCCTTCATTTTGAGAGAATTTTTGACCAACCAAACCATTAGCTTAATTGATTATAGAACTCTTTACCCCACCAAGAATTCAAACTTATAGTTCAAAAATTTGAAAACCCCACTGAAGTTTAACAAACAAACATCCACCCAAAATCACCCCTAAGTTAAATGAGAAGAGCAAAAAAATTAACCCAAAACGAAAGTACTTTCTTTATTAGAAGCAAGCAAAAATAGCAACTTTTCAATCAATGGGTTTCCAGAGAGATATAAAAAATACCAGAGTTCAAGGTGGAGGGCAAAGAATTTAAGAAACCTTGATAGCTGGGAGAGAAAAAGTCTAAGCTTTTACAGTGTGAAGTCTGGAAGTAATTCGAAAAGGTAAAGACCTTTTGAGTCTTTACTTCGCAAACCATGAATGGATATTGAATTTTATGCATATTTTGTTGTTTTAAAGACTAATTTATTCAAACCACCCACACTTATGGGAAATATCATTTAAAGAACCCAACTTGCTTGTCTATTGATATACATCTATACTAAAATATTCTCTAATTACTTCATTTTATTAATCTACCTTCCAATATTATATATAACTATCCATTTGTTAAGTCGATCTTCCAAAGCCCAACCCTATCAAACCCTTCTTTTATAATGAAATCAATACCCAAACCATAAAATCAAGCCCAATGTCTATCGTATGGCCTGGGGCAGATGTCAAGCTCACTTTTTTGTGATTTTTTCTAAAAAAACTTATAGTTTAGATAGATATAGATTAATACCAACTAAAATTTTTTTTCGTAAATATTTTTATTTAAATGTTTTCTAATTTAATTTTTTTTTATATATTTTAGTTGATATAACTAATCAAACCTCCCAAGAGTTTATTTTAAAAAATAAAATGTAAGATAAAAATGAAATTAATGCTTAAATGTTTTACTTAATGATAAGTATATGTAAGTCCCTGTTAAAAAGTTAGTCTCAACCCTAAAAAATTATACTTAAAATTAAAATTAATATTTTTTTAATCAATTTGATTGAGTGCATATTTGTATGCAACACTCTTGTTTCAGTTTTTATTAAAATGAAAAATTTTATCTCATTTTTGTTAGTATGGATTTTTAGTTTTTTTTTAATTGATATTTTGTGTTATTTTGTGATTATTAGTTTTTTTTTAATTTTGTAAATTGTTTTTAAAAAAAAGAGTACTTAATTGATTGTCAAAATTAAAGTTTTAACTAAAAATAATATTTTAACTTATTGTTAGTATTATGTTAGAGATAATTGGTACTGGAAAAACCCTATAAATGGCATGTGCTTTTAATAAAAAAAAATTGATCCTTTTTAAGAAGATTACTTTCATTATGGGTTCACTTATATAAAACATAATTTCAAATAATTTCAGCACTTGTATTCTATTGAGAAAAAAAATAGTCTAAAAAATATATTTGATAAGTTCCTTAAGTGTCCCTTAAAAGAATAGATTTTTTAGGTGGTCAATCGTACCTAGATAAAAAAGATTGATGGTGAATTCTTCAAGTCAATATCTAATGATAAATCTCTGGATCTAGACGTTATGACAGTTAATGCTTAAATGTTTTATTTAATGATAAGTATATGTAAGTCCTTGTTAAAAAGTGAGTTTCAAATCTCCAACCTTCAAAAAAATACTTGAAAAAAATTAAAACTTAAGTATAAATTTAATTTTTATGTATTATATCATTTCTTATAAAATAAGTATAATAAGTATAAAGAAAGTAAATATTTTAAATGCATTATTAATCATATTTAATTAAGTATACTATTTTTATGATTTCAATTATTTCTTTTATGAAATTATAAAAAAAAAGTATGAAATAAAATATTTTAGAAAAATAGATAATTTACTAAAATTACATACAATTAACCATAAAATTTAAAATCAATTTAAAACTTACATTATAATTAATTCATATATTATATATTATATTTTTTATTATAAAAAAAGTAATAGTTTTTTAATCAATTTGATTAAGTGCATATTTGTAAGCAACACTCTTATTTTAGTTTTTATTTAATAAAAAATTTTATCTCATTTTTGTTAGTATGGATTTTTAGTTATTTTTATTGATATTTTGTTATTATTTTGTGATTATTAGTTTTTTTTTCTAATATTGGAATTTTTTTGTAAAAGAAAAACAAAGAGTGCTTAGTTGGCTGCCAAAATTAAGGCTTTAACTAAAAATAATATTTTAACTCAGTTGTAGTATAATGTTAGAGATAATTGAAACTGAAAAACTCTGTAACTGGCAGGGGATCTTAATAAAAAAAAAATGATCCCTTTTAAGAAGATTACGTACGTTACTTAGTTAGATGGCTTCACCTATATAAACATACTTTCAAATAAATTAAGCACTTGTGTTGGATTGAGAAAAAAGTAGTCTAAAAAATATATTTGAAAAATTCTTGTAATCAAGATTAATCAAAACAAGTATATATGGAGAGGTCTTCATTCAAACTCTTTTTTTTGGCGACACTTTTGATTTTTGCACTTGGTATGTTTCTTTGATTTATATAAAATAATTATCAATGATTTCTTTGTTAAAAATATATAATGCTAAATGTGATGTTTAACTTTTGGTTAGTGTTTTAATTTTGCAGGCTCACAAGTTGTGGTGGAGGCAAGGAACATAAACACTCCTTGCAATACAGTTAAAGACTGTGCTGATCCAATCAATTGCGAGTGTCGTATGAATTTGTGTTTTTGTCATCCTGCTAAGCCAGACTTCGTTACAAATGCTGTAACCAACAATATTAAAGCATAGAGAGATGCATAAAATAAAATAAAATAAATGTTTATGATAAGAATGTAGTAAGTGAAGCAAATCTTGAATAACTATTATCGTCTTCGATTTTTTTCTTTTCTTTTTCTCATATTCTATTGGATTTAATGTTTTTTTCTCTTTTATTTAAATTATCTTCTTATGTCTATATATAATGATTTTGTTTATATATACTCAATTAACTAATTTAAAATCATGCGATGCATATATATATATATGTATGTATGTATGTAATTATGTATAAAAAGAATTAAATTGTAATATAACTAATAAATTTTATAAAAGATTTAAAATTTTAATGTGAAATATGTGAGAAAAATAAAAAATAAAGATCAACATATAATTATAATAAAATTTAAAGAAACATACTTTTAGATCATATGTCATATCTAATGTGATATTTAAACAAAATCTAATAGCATTCTTAATCCAAACAATCGTAATTTACTCATCTTCAAGCTAATTCTGTTTATAAATTTTTTTCATACTTCTTTTATTAAAGTATTTGTTGCAATTAACTTTTTAGTAATTTTTATTATTGGAGGTGTCATTCTACTTTATGGCCAAATAAATAACAAATAAGTAATTATAAATGATAATGTTAATTTTTTTATTTATTTATTTTAAATGAACAAAATAAGCTATAATTAAAAGTTTCATTTAAAATTTTTTATTATAACTTTTTAACACATATAAAATCTTAACTAATTTATACCTACCTCTTGTAATAATATGCGGCTCAAGTTTAGAATTAAAACTTGATAACATCAATTAATTTATAGAGTAAAATAATTTTAGAAAAGCACTAATTAGTTTAAAGCATATCATGTAAAGTAAAAAACCTAATAAACATTAATTTATATAAGATGAAAAAAAGCCTAATATTAGTTTATGCAAACTGTTATGATGAGAAATGCTAAACCAAAAAAATCATAGGAATATAATAATAAGTTATAAATTAGATGCACTGAAGGCAAATGAAGAGTTTTAAGGTTCGATGCTCAAATTTTGTGAAAATAAATTTAATGATAAGTATATGTCAGTCCATCTTAAAAAGTGAGTTTCAAATCTCCAACCTTCAAAAAATATACTTAAAAAATAAAAACTTAAGTATAAATATAATTTTCATGTATTTAAATCATTTCTTACAAAATAAGTATACTAAGTATAGAGTAAGTAAATATTTTAAATGCATTATTTAATCATATTTTATTTTATTTTATTAAGTATACTATTTTTATGATTTCATTTTTCTTTTATGAAATTATAAAATAATAGTATGAAATAAAATATTTTAATAAAATGTATAATTTACTAAAATAACATATAATTAACCATAAAATTTAAAATCAATTTAACATGTATATTATAATTAATTCATATATTATATTTTTTATTTTTATTATAAAAAATTAATAATTTTTTAATCAATTTGGTTAAATGCATATTTGTATACAACACTCTTTTTTTTGTTCTTATTTAATAAAAATTTTATCTCATTTTTTTAGTATGGATTTTTAGCTTATTTTTTATTGATATTTTGTTGTTAATTTGTGATTATTAGTTTTTCTTTAATTTTGTAATTTTTTTGCAAAAAAAAAAAGAGTGTTTTTTTTGGCAAAAAAAAAAAAACAGTACTTAATTGACTGTCAAAATTAAAGTTTTAACTAAAAATAATATTTTAACTTATTGTTAGTATTATGTTAGAGATAATTGGTACTGGAAAAACCCTATAAATGGCATGTGCTTTTAATAAAAAAAAATTGATCCTTTTTAAGAAGATTACTTACATTATGGTTTCACTTATATGAACATAATTTCAAATAATTTAAGCACTTGTATTCTATTGAGAAAAAAAAAATAATCCAAAAAATATATTTGATAAGTTCTTGCAATCAATATTAGTCAAAAAAAAAAAAATGGAGAGGTTTTCAATGAAACTCTTTTTTTGGGCGACACTGTTGGTTTTTGCATTTGGTATATATGTTTCTTTGATTGATATAAAATAATTAGCAATGATTTCTTTGTTAAATGTGATGTTTAACTTAGGGTTAATGTCTAAATTTTGCAGGCTCACAAGTTGCAGTGGAGGCAAGGAACATAAACACTGCTTGCAATACAGTCAAAGATTGTGCTGATCCATTCAAGTGCGAGTGTCATATGAATTTGTGTTTTTGTCATCCTGCTATGCCTGGCTTCGTTACAAATCCTATAACCAACAATATTAAAGCATAAAGAGATGCATAAAATAAAAAGGTTTATGATAAGAATGTAGTAAGTGAAGCAAATATTGAATAACTATTATCATAAAAAGATATTGTTCCTTTGATATGAAAATAATAAATTGGTTTAGTTGCAAATGACTCAACACATGTCTTCATTTTTTTCCTTTTTTTTTTTTATCATGTTCTGTTGGATTTGATTTGTTTTTCTATTTTGTTTAGATTGTCTTCTAATGCTTATATATAAAGATTATGTCTATTCATATTCAAATAATTAATTTTAAGATCGTGGAATGCACATATATATATATATTATTTATTCATAAATATATTATATGTAATTATGTATAAAAAGAATTAAATTATAATATAATTAATAAATTTTATAAAAGTTTTAAATTTTAATGTGAAATAAGGAAGAAAAAAATAAAAAATAGAGATCAATATATAATTATAATAAAATTAAAAAAAAACATATTTTTATATCATATCTCATATCTTTGTGATATTTAAACAAAACTTAATAGTGTCTTATTCCAAACAATCGTAACTTATTCCTCTTCAAGTTAATTCTGTTTAAAAACTTTTTTCATACTTCTTTTATGAAAGATTATTTGTTGTAATTAATTTTTTTGTGATTTTTATTACCGAAGGTGTCATTCTACTTGATGGTTAGATAAAGAATAAATAAGTAATTATAAATGATAAAATTATTTTTTTATTTATTTTAAATGAAAAAAATAAGCTCTAATTAAAAGTTTCATTTAAAATTTTTTATTATAACTTTTCACCACATAATTTTAACTAATTTATACCTATCTCTTGTAATAATATGCAACTCAAGTTTAGAATTAAAATTTGATAACATCAATTAATTTATAGAGAAATAATTTAACAAAAACATTAATTAGTTTAAAGCATATCATGTTAACAACATAATAACCATTAATTTATGTAAAATGAAAAAAAAAAAGAAGCTAAAATCAATTTATGCAAACTATTATGATAAAAAATGCCAAACCAAAAAACAATAGGAACATTACAAGTAATAAATTAAGTGCATTGAAGACAAATGAAAATGTTTTAAGATTGGACACTCAAATTTTATCAAAATAAACTATTGCAGGATTTTTCCTACTAAAAACCTTGAATAGAATGCCCAAAAATTGGAAAATGAATAAGCCTTATTATACAGTTGGAAGAAACAAAAGTTGGAGTTATTCCGCCTAGCAAAAATTTCCTAAACATTGCTTGCATTTAGAGGAATCATTTTTGAGTTATATAATAACATTACCATACTCGAGCTCAACTCAAAGGAAATTGACTCGACTTGAGACTATATCAAGGCAATTTTGCATGAATAATTTTTGGTTCAAAGCCATGAAACATGATACATATGATAGATTCCTACTCTCCAACCAGCAACCTGATGAAATCAGGAAACTCGAAGAGTATATCAACATTGTTAGCTTGTCAAGTTTGAGCCCAATGAAAGGTGTAAAAGGAAGATTCTAGGATGGCAGGTATATATTGAACTCTCCTAGAAAGTATATCATGTCTAAGTACTACCGAAAAACATGGCAAACATGAATGTTATCCTGTTACAAGGTACACATTGCTTCTGTCATATCATCTGCTGGTGAAGATCAGCAGCTTGCTGCGCCAGCTCCACCACCATAGCCTCATCAAAGAACTTGTTGATGCTCACATCTTCACTCATTCCCTAGAAAGTTGAACAAAAAATTTATACTCATCATTTGTGTTAGGATTTTTTTTATTCAGGCTCTTTGTCCATTTTAGAAATGGAAAGCACGCATGCAAATGTGGATAGAAGTGGCTATACCTTTCTACGCCTTGTCTTCACCATGAACTCCCTAGCAAGGTGCTGTATAGGTGCAGGTTCAAGAGGCCGCAAAACTATGCTCTTGTCTAGCGGATCTCCAGGAACGATGGCCCAGTGGTCGAATACTGAGAGACAAAAGGCTTGCCCTTGTGTGTGGTACCTTAAATCTGTCTCGAATCCAAATGATTCTATTACAGGTAAAAATGCCTATATGCGAAAAGGAATCACATCAATCTATAAGCATGTAGATGGGCTAATTAGTAAGCTATTAGGCAAATTGCATGAATGATAAAACATGCCAGAATATCACGTTCCTTGTAAATGAAATTAGGCAAACAAATTATGTAATTCATATGTTAACTACTGTCATCCCTCGCATTAATAAATAAAACCACCTATCAAGCAAATATTTCTAAAGGAATTCAAGCTTAGCTTCCAAACCTTCACAATATAGGCTGGAGTTCCTGGCTGTGGCACATCAGCTGTAACATGGCCACGCCTGCGAGACAACACTGTGTAGATAGCAGAGACACAGTCGATTGGTGTTTGTATCTGATACAACCCCAAATTTAATCACATCGTAAGAAGAAGAAACAAGCTTGTCTTTTGAGGCAGTTGCATGTGATAAAAAATATACCAAAAAGACAAAATTTTCTTTAACTTTTCCCTTTATTGGCCAAAATGGGCTAGTTTCCATGCTATGTGCCAAAAGCCATAGGAAACAGTGCAAAATGAAATTTTAAAGATTTGAAAATTATTCTCAGCTTTCATATGCTGAGGATATTACATTATGGTTACTTAGTCCTTTTATCATTAAAAAGAATGGGCGACTGCATCTGCTTTACCTTGATTTGCAATATTATCTTGTTTTGTTTCTCTCACATGTTTAATTGGGATAAACCCTTAGGTGGAAGGCAGGAGAGAGAGATTAATCCCTGGTTCAGCAGGATAAACACCCCCTCCCCCTAGAGGAATATGAGCTGGTGGGAACATAATTCAAGGAACATACCTCCACATAATATACAGGTTCCATAAGTCGTGGTGTTGCCATAAGGAAAGCTGAATAGGCTACACGTCGAGCTGTGGGGATGATCTGTCCAGATCCTCGATGCAATGATTCAGATGCAATCCTTGCATCCACTATTTTGAACTTCACATTTCTAATTGGTTCATCACAGAGAGGTCCTTCTCTAGCACCCCACTGAAATCTGCCCAGCAAAACATGAAATCCTTAATCACAGGCAGTAGATTAACTACTTAGAGGATGGGGAAAAGAAGCTATAATCTTACCCTTGGACAATAGAATCCCTGACAGAACCCAACAATACCTTGTCAACCTCAGTAGGGAGTGTATCATCTAATAAAATGTTAGGTCCCTGCAAAACAAGATTCATAACAGCAGAGGTTAATCATAGATCCCAATTATTAGGACTTGAATTCCATTTTTTCTGTCCTTTACAACGAGGAGAAAAAAAATAGAATCACCAAGTCAGGGATTAATTTAGAAACAACAAAACCTGCTTATCAGGGCCAAATGCCCAGATGGAACGTGCAGCAAGCAAATCCCAATCATATTTTGTCTTGAAGAAGTCGCCAAGTTGCTTCCGACTCCAGTCAACACTTACAACACCATTCTCAATGTCCTCTGCAAGACCTCTTTCCAATGGCTCCGCAATCTTTAAAATCATCAAAAGGTATAAGATCATACATCCAGAAAGCAAGTACTACCAGTAATTATTCCTATAGGCATCTAGTTAAAAAAAAAATTGTTGATGGCTGTTCTACCATGGTTATTTTATTTTTCTTGTTGGGTGTTTCAGCAAAGCATTTCATGGATGAAGACTCCACCACCGTTTCACAGAAAGAAACAACAGGATCTGCCACCTATATTTAGGAGAAGCACAAGAAGTGAAAGCACACATATTAACTCAAGCACAGCCCTAATAATAGAGAAATGAACTTCAGAAAGAAATAAAATTAAAATAGTACAAGGGAGTATGAGAAACTAGATACCTTAACTTCCACCTCAGAATAGAGCTCCCTAAGGTCCTTCATAATTGAGTCCAAGTACAACTCTCCAGTACCTAGTATAGTGTGCTCACCAGATTCCTCAACTTTAGTAATAGCTAGAGGATAGCTTTTGCTGATCTTCCGAAGCCCCTCCACCATTTTGGGCAACTCACTGGGATTTAATGGCTCAGTGGCCGTTTTTACAACAGGAAGGGTATTAAACTGTAAAGGCCGGAAAATGTAAACATCTTCATCAAGATCCATATTACAGAGGGTGGCAGTTTTCATAATTGAAGCATCAACACCTTCAATGAGAACCCAAGAACCAGGAGGAGCACTGCTTATGGGTATTCTATATCGAGCTTGGTAGATCCACAATTTGGTTACTTCTTTCACTGTCATGTCCTCCTCATCATCTGGTGAATAACCTTCTCCCAGTACTCTCAAAGTCTGCCCTGTCTGAATTCTACCACTGTAAACCCTACCAAAAGCATCAAAAACGCTACAATCGGACTTGGGATATAGTTTGGTTACATTAACCATAAGGGGCCCAGAAGGATCACAATCTACCATGACCTTGTAATTCATAAAATTCTTAGGACCTGTGTATATGTGATCAACCTTCTTAGCTGCAGCATCCTTGGGAGATGGTATGTGCTGAACCAGCATATCAGTGAAGCCTGAGGCTGAACCAAAAACTGAGCTGCAAGCCAGCCTTAGCAGAGGCCTAACATTTAACTTGTAAGCAGCATTGCTAAGAGTGACACCCAACTCTGCAAGAGTTGACTCTACGCTCTTCCTATGTTCACCAATGACCTGGCTATATATCTTATATAGGGGTTCAAGCACAAATTCGACAAATGATCGTTCTCCTCCACCAGCAGGAGGTTTCCTTTTAAAAGCCCTTGTATCAGGATGATAATAAACATCTCCCCAAAGACGAGATGCAAACTTCTCAGCATCAAATGGAATTCCATGGAGTTTGACATATAATTTCGCAAATGACTGCAAAGTGAAGGACCATCCTGCACTTGCACCAGCAAAACAAACATTTCCAGCTGCAGGATCAATAACTGGAACATTACCAGCAGTTGTAGATGCGGCAGAAATGTGATTATTGATTACTTCCAAGGTATGCCTTAGTTTATGGTAAGCATCCTTGGGGGGCAACTTAAGTTCTGTTATCAGCCGGTCAACCTTAAAAAGTAAAAAGCATATGAGCACGAGCAAGATGTGGTTTCATCAAAAACTTAAAAAGATATATCAAACATAAGGTGAAAAGTGTTTACCTTGTTTATAACAACTACAATAGGTAGGCGCTCCTGTATCGCATGGCGTATAGCCCTCTCAGTGTTTACCTGTGCACAACAGGAAAGCATAAGTATCATTCTGAACTTCTCTATACATTCTACATGCAGCAGCTATATCATGTAGAAAACCCAAGTTCAACAATTGGTAAAGCAGTGGGTTTGAAAATGATTTGACTAAGCAAAGCATAATTTACCCGCAATAAATCTCAGAACATTCATTTGTTAGAGATCATATTTTACCCTTGCGTTTACCTTCAAAGATTCATAAAAGCATTTCCTATTTCTAGGTATAAACTAGGCTGATCTCAAGCATAGGCATAAGCAGAAGACCAAAACAAATGGATCAATAACATATAAACTACTATAACATGCATGCAAAGATACACTTACCATCACTCCTTCAGCAGCATCAACAATCAACACAGCACCGTCAGCAAGCCTAAGAGCAGCAGTCATTTCATCAGAAAAATTCACATGACCGGGAGTGTCCATGATGTTACAGAGATAGGATTTCGAGTTACTGTCCTCAAGAACAAGTGACATTGGGATTGCCTTGATGGATATCCTTCTCTCTTGCTCATCAATTCTTGTATCAGTGTATCTCATGTGCTTCTCACTATTTTCATCAAAAGTGTTCATATGGTGGGTTTGCTCAACCAACATGTCCATAAACACTGTCTTCCCATGCTGCAAGTGTCCAACAAGGGCAACATTACGGACTAAACCTGGGTTTGACATCAAACCAATAAGAAACTGGGTCGACACATAAGTTGAAGAATCCTTAACTCCAACCTCAAACTTGATATTCTTAACAGGCTTAATAATAGGTTGCTCAAGAGGCAGCTCATCTTCATCCATAACCAGGGTCTCAACATCCTCACCATAAACCTCTTCAGCAGTTGGGTAATACTTCTTGTCCTCAGCAAGAACAATCTGATTATCCATATCAACGTCATTAGCAGCTGTAATCCATCCATTAGACGCACCATGTGGAGCCTCACCATCAGATTCTTCTCCCTCCTCTTGAGCGTGCCTATCAGGGAGGTCTTCATCTTCTTCTTCCTCGCCTTCACTCTCCTGGTCGGACTCAATCTCAGGTCCAATATAGTTCCCAAATTCATCATACAAGTTATCATCCATTGCTTAAATTCCCAAGGCTGCCCACATTGAAAAACCAATGAATTCCAAAACAAATAAATTAAATTAATAAACAAAACCAATTGATTTCCACTAATATTCGGATACAAATGGACCCAAAAGAACAAAACTTAATTACTAACCTAAACTGTTGGCATGCTTCAACACCATACGAGCAACAACAAAAAAATGTCTAATACATGGATTTGTAAGCTTATTGGCCAAATTCAGAAACAGTAAAGACTAAAATTGAAGCCCATATTCAGCCTATCTATACTCCAAACACAGAAAATTTTCTCTAACTCGATCCCGAAAACTCTTAATTATTCTATGCAATTTATGGGTTTAATTAAAGAAAGTTTCTTTTTTAGAGTAAAAGCAAGAAAGGAATTCAAAATCAAGATTTTTTTCAACAGGGCAAGCCATGAAAAACAAAAACAAAAGATCTGTTGAGAAGAAAAAAAAAGTAAATAATTCAAAAAATGTGTCAATCTAAATGAAGACAAAAAAAACAATATAAAGCAGGTAAAAGGAAAAAGGGAAGAAGGTACCTTGAAGCACTGAACAAGGAAGAGAAAAAGAAGAAGAAGAAAATGTAAGGCAAGGGTTTACGGTGAGGTTTAGAGCGGTACTGGTAGGTTATCGAGACTTAAACAGTTAAAGCGGGGCGGAGGGTGTGGTTGGCCACGATCTTGTCGTAACAATAAAGTTGCTGCAAGCAAGCAAGCAATGGTTAAAAAATAGTAAGCTATTTGGGCTGGATTTGAGCCTGTTTCACTTGTTTTCCTCCTTTTACTCTAATCTTCTTCAGCAGGCCTTTGGGCTTAAAAAAAAAAAGCATAAATCAGGTTTTTTTTTTAATTAAAAATAGAATAATGATTTGTTAAAAATCAAGCATTTAATTGAAAAAAAGGGCTGTAGACTAACTTGCACCACTCGAATCATATGTTTTTTTATGTTCTAACAAAAAGTAAAAAATAGTTTCTCAATGTCTACATTTAGGTTTTACAAATTAAACGGTATTCCTAACTGCAACCATTTTGTTTGGGGTGCAAAAGGAATTTCCTAATGAACAAGGAAATAGATACAATGATAATAACAACAATCACTCATTTACAAAATGGTGTATAAGACACCCCCTATCTTCTTCAGCCAAACACAGCTGAACCACAAAAACAGGTAGTCCATGTCAACATTATGCCATTTCTTGTCTGCGGATTCATCTGCCTCTACCAAAATGTATAACTTTTACTTGTCCTGGGTTCTAAAAATGGTTCTCGCAAATCATAATCTTTTCTATTTCATGTACTCTTTAACACACTTTGGGTGATATCTTCAAGGAAGGATACAAAACCCATGACACTGGTTAGACCACTTCCATCAACATCCTGCTCCTCGATAAGATAGTTCTCAAACGCTGTGGCATCGTCCTGCCCCTCCCGGATAAACACAAGTTTGGGGGTAATACACCGGTCTTGCTTCAACTCGTTAATTGTAGACCGCAACAAACCTGATAAGAATGAATTGCCTCAGAAGACATCACAGCTAAAACACTTCCATTTCAACTCTTATGAAACAACATCCATGTGGGAAAGCACTGACAAGTGATTAAGAACTTACAGTTCTAGGGTGGAGGAAACGGAAGGCTAGGGTCTGCTGTAGATGAGTAAAAGACAATTAGAGTTGTAAATGCATCGAGGAAAAATATCGGACTACTGCTGGTGATCAGAGCAGCACGACTCAACAAGTGCCGTGGATAGGATTGTTTATCTGGTGTCGAATACAATGTTAGCACTGGATAGATGGCACGCTGAAGAGAACTTGGTTCCAGTGCGCCTCATACGTATGGGAAAAACATTTCAGAGTTATAATTACCGGGGGGAAAAAGCTATAAGAGTCTTGAAAGATAATCAAATTTCCATGAAAGAGGGCAGAAAATAAAATTAAAACATGTGGTCAGCTGAACTTCCAAAATAATCTGTGCTAGGATAAGTTTACATTATGGTAATGATATTAAGGATAACTTCAAGACCAAGTCCTATATTAATTAAGTGAATTTACAAGGCTCAAAAGCATGCATCTCAAAAAAATAATGCAACAGCACAATTAAAGGTGCATGCAAAGAATATGCCAAATGGAACAAATATTTATTATGCCATGTGTGTGTGTGTCCATGGTTCACATTGAATCTGTTGATTATTTAAGAAATTGTGGCATGAGAATAACCCATATCTAAAAAAGTGAGCACCATATACCTGAAAAGACATTGAACATAAATCCGGTAGTCAGGGTGAACACCTTCCTCATGGAAGCGCGAAAGGAGATTTCGAAGCAAAGCAAAAACCAAGCGAGGCAAAGGTTGCAGTTGTGGGCATTGTGAGAATGCAACATCAATCTGAGCAGTGATTGAACTGCTTGCATTTTTGTATTGAATAAGTTTAAAGCTTCATTTTATTGAGCTGTGAGGATGACTAGCCAATCATGAAGCAACATCCTGCCCTCTCTAACTCTTTGCTCCAAAGAGGCTAATATAACCTGTAGAATCAATAATATGTATATAAACTATTAGAGATGATCCCCAGAAATAAAATGCACAAGCACACGCACACATGTGTAGAAGACATGGAAAGAGAGACAGAGAGGGAAGGCAGACCTTGTGAACAAGTAAAGATAGAACCGCTTCAGGATCAACACCATCATAAAGTTCATTAAGATTTTGAGCAGTTCCATACTGCAGAGTTCGTATTCTAAGTCGTCGTTTAAGAGAATGCTTGCCTCTGCATAAAAATATATCATCTTAAGCCAAGCCCAAAAGTAGCTCAGAAAGCAAATTTTCAATTCAATATGCTTAATAATTTGGACTTCCAGAAGATCTTGGTATGAATGATGATAAGCCAGAATCTAAATTCCTGACCGTGCAGATGAGGCTATAGTTATTCATGTCCTCAAGAATGAAAAAATTCATAATTTGATTGTTAATCTCAATTTGATTCGTAGGTGAGAAATTTTTAAAAATTTTATAAACATATTAAAAAATTTATATAAAAATTTTTTATATCAAGATTTTAAATCTCATTTGATTTTCATATTCAATTTAATTATCAATTTTTTTTTAAATTAAATGAATCCGACAATGAAATTTTTTAAAACGTGACAATTTTCTTGAATACTCTTAAAGTAAAAAAATATTATTGAATTATTATCAACATATTAAAATATTTAAAGATAATTTTTGATATTAAATTACTTAGTAAGTGTTTTTATGCTTTTGAATAACACAAAATTAAATTGATACAATCTTTTGAGTAAACGAAAAGATACTATAACCTTCTCTATATAACCGTACTTTTAAATTTAGTTTTAATTTCGTAAAAATAAATTTACTTTTTAAAAACACTTAAGTCAAATTTAAAATTTTTCTTTAAAATGAGACAAATTTAATTAGAAGATCAATCGCACCTAGACAAAAAAAAAATTAACGACAACTCTTAACTTAAGTTTAATTATAAATTTACAGATTTATATGTTATAACAATAAAAAATTACTTTTTAAGATTTCATTTACACGAAAAATAAATTTAGTTTTGAAAAGATTAAAAATAATAATAATAATTATTATTATTATTATTATAATAAATAAAAAATTATAATTACGATTGAAAAAAAGTTAATAAAAAATTTATATTGAATGGATTGATTCAACAGTATAATAAATTCAATCGCACAAATTAAAAACTACAATGAAATTCAAACGTAGGCTAAATCTATATTAGATTTGTGGACTAGCTAGTGGCATCAGATTCTAATAAATGAATAATGGAATTTTGGATTCACAATTAATTAGTCATTAAGATCATTGAAAATTGGAGGATCATTTCTCATTTGAGACCCAGATTATTTAGGTGAGTTTGGACTCGTCCAGAGGTTTCCTGCACCAGCAAAGTTGGATTGATAATACCCATGTGGTATACTTGCTTGGGTTTTGACACCGAATTAAGTTGTGGCCATGTGCAAATATTGGTGGTGGATGAATTTTTTTTAAGCACCGAATCCATTTTGATAATTGCATGCTTGAATATTTATACCCTGCAGATCTTATTATGACATAAGTGAACCTTCTGGATAATCCACATTTTAGATAACAGTGTAAGAAAGTTTTAAACACAAACGAGGAAAGCACTTATAGAATGGCCAGGCTTGAATTCAGAAGAAATCCTCAATCTTAGTACACAATTAAAAGCATATGGTCGACTTAGCATTCGATACCCGCAAAATAAAAAAACTGAAATGGAGTATACATGTCATTAACTCAAGTAGATATGAAGTGTTCAAATAAAAATAAGCACTAAATGTCATCTTTAAAAAAAGAATAAACTAAAAGTGTATTTAGCCTGAAAGAAACTACAAGAAATAATAATTATAATATACTTTTGTTATGCCATTAACCAATACAGCGTCATTTTAGTCCATTAAAACCCTATGTAAGAATTAGAGGAGCTTATAGTACTTACATGTCCTGAGGAAGTGTTGAATCATCTGTACTTGAATATAGGAACAGAAAGCCACCACCTTCTAAGCTAAGAAATTTAGTGAAGCCAAATCTATATACTCATTTGTAACAACAAAAATGTCCACGCATACACCTGCTTGAACAGCCACAGCAGCCTATAAAATATGTCAATGCTAAATTTCTAATCCACACAACTAAGATTAGATAAAACAAAAGTCAATTGAAATCTACCAGATCTTTGTAGAATGGTGTCTGCCCAGGAAGTAAAGCACGGTCTGCATCCTCTCCTTTACTAGCATATTGCTCACCATACCTTCTTGTATCTAGTTGCCCAGGTCCTTAATCGGGAGGACCAGAGAGAGAGGAAAAGACTCTAGCTGCAGTAATGTTCAGAGAAGACAACACCATGTAGCACATTATTTAGAAATATATGATGACAAAAATAAACGAGGGAAAGACATTTGCAAAATCAGAAGAACCTATATGGCTTCTCACAAACCTAATGCAAATGTATTTCCATATTGTGACCCAAGGTAATTGCAAAGACCTTCCATTGCCACACCAAAACCTCGACCACCCATCAACACACCATCTAACCCTTCACCTGCACTTGCAGTTCTCTCCCATGAAGTAGTTGGTCTGAGTGTTTCAAGTGCAGTTGCGATATGATCCTTACAAGTTTCAACCTGTATAGGTCATTGATTTTTAGAAGATCAGTACACAACCAATACAAAATTACGTACTTGATTTGATTGATATAAACGAGGAGACACTACAATACCATAAATGAAAGACTCAATCAACAAGGGTTATTCCAGATACAAAAAGATATACCTATTCACGCCCCTCCTATACTATTCTTATAAAATAATTATTCCATTCCATAAATCAAAACGTGCTGTATGCTGTATGGAAGGCAACGGCTGAGGATAAAAATGAAGGAAACAAGAAATTAAGAATACATACTGGAGCCAAGAATTGTAACAAAGGCATGGCATCTTCAAGCTCAATTGGTAAGGTTCCCTCTGTATCTTGAGGGATAAAAACATTCTTTAGAACAGGTATAGGCCCTTGAACATCATATAATCCGAATTTGTGGCTGAAAGTGGCAAGGCCAAAAAGTGACCCAGGTGCAAGAGCCGCAATGGAAATGAAAATGAACCAAAAGAATCAACTTTCCAAGGAAAAAAATTAAAGAAGAAACAGAATCAATGAATTATTTTATCCAGCAATAAGGAACCTTCCAATGCTGCCTGCAATGTATTTTTAGTAAGCTCCAAAAATTCTTATGAAGCTGCAAATAGAAAAGAAACAGTATATAAGCCCATGTAGGTTAAAGTATAGAAACAAGAACATAAAGAGATAACAATCATGCATTGTATCTGCTAAAACATTATGAGAAGAACTGAGTCAAAGACCAACTACGTTATTAACTCGGTACTTTTTTTTTTTTTTCAGAACATCTTACTATGAGCAACATAAACACATATTTTTCTCCCACATCAAACGTAAAATAAAACTGATTAGCAAAATGCAATCTTCAACAAAATTAACTGCCAACAACTACTCGGCATCCCCATATGGCCATATTCATATTTACTATCATACATGCATGAACTCCACATGTGAAGTATGAGGGTCAAGAGCTAGAATAAGAAAAAAAAAAAAGGGCATGATACACAGAAACATGAGTATATCCAAGAGTCTAAAGGTGCCTCAACACTTTGTCCCTATAACCCATTACATTCAATGTACTTTGCCAGTATCTAATAAAATCTAGTACTTTTCCCCTCCTAAATTGGTCTTAACTGTATAATAGTGTACATCCAATACTTAAAATTCTGTAAGTATTTTAATCATTGAAGATTATCCAACTCAAGGAAATTAATAACAACAAAATAAAAATCTAAGTAAACGAGGATCTAACATGACAAATCAATAGCCGCAACATACACCGAACGAGCATGCAACGTTTCCTCCTCCGATCCTTCCACTACATAGAAATAAGAAAAACAAAATGATTTGGTATATAAAAAGGAAAATTTTCATTATCCCTCACTCTCCTCCTCATTTTTCTCACCAACCAAATTACAGTTGCAAGGCAACTCGAGATCGATAAACAACGACATCATTTCGGCACATTACTGAGGATAAGAGTATCTGGCGATGGATTAAGAAGAGAGGCCGTTGAGTGTGCCGCAAAGAGAGCAATTCCAGGCCCATTGGTCGAGGTCGCAATAGGTGTTGAAGTAAGCGTAGCAATTCTCGCATCGAGGTAAAAGATGCCCGTCCGATCCATAGACCGGCGCTTGACCGTTCTCATCTTTGGCCGCGAATGGCGTTACGGTTAATCCCCATGGAACGCCGGAATCTTCTTGGGCGTCGGAGTTAATCGGGAATCGTGACACCGTCGCACGAACCGCCACGCCTTTTTTTTTCCTTTTTTTTTTATAATTTTTATCGGAAAATGATGTGATCGTTTAGCTGATGTAGGCTGGCTAGTAGATAGTGAGAGAGGAGGGGGGAATGAGTGCTGTGGCGTATGTTAGCAAAACTGATACTCGTGGGGATAGCCAATAAGAAACTTAGAATATACCACGTCGGGTTTGGTTGATGGCGTTAATAAGCCGTAAAACCATTTCCAAATCGAGCTGCTGCTACGAGCATGAAATTGACCACGAATTTCATCATCCTCACGAAAAGATTGCTTCACCAAAAAATGCAATGCAAGATTTTATTTTTTTTTTCTTCTACAAAACTTTTTTCCTTTTGCACCAGTTATTTGGTGAGCCTCTCTGGTTTTAGATTCCATAATTTAAAGTACTTCATCTATCTATAGAATAAAAACTCAAATAATCAGACTTCAAGAAAGTAAATACTAGGGTGCCGGAGGTACTAAGCAGTCCTTTTCTATTTTGATCCAACTGGATCCAGGTACTTTCTTTACATCCCTAGTCTCCATTAGTTCTCTCAACTTTCCCACATCATCCCAGTTGTTGAATCCAGCAAACATGTTTGATAACAACACATAACTTGAAGGATCTTTCCTGTCTAGATTTATTGCATGCTCTGCTGCCCGCTTCCCAGTTTCAATATCCCCTTGAATTTGACAAGCACTAAGCAAAGTTTGCCAAACTGGTGCACCTGGCTGAAACGGCATTGACAAGATTAATTCTTCAGCTTCTTTAATATGTCCAGCACGGCCAAGTATATGTACCATATATACATAATGATCTTCACCAGGGGAGATTCCATGGTCAACGGTCATGGATGAGAAATATTTCCACGCTTCATCGGTAAACATTCCTTGGCTACATGCATAAAGCACACAAACAAAGGTAATATAATTCGGTTTTATACCCTTAACAATCATCTCATCAAAAATCTTAAGAGCTTCTCTAGCTTGACCATTTTGGGCACACCCCATTATCATTGTCGTCCATGAAACAATAGAACGATCATCCATTGCCTTAAAAACGCCCCATGCACCATCCATGGAACCGCATTTTGCATACATATCAATCAATGCATTATCCACACAAACATCAATCTCAACTCCAAGTTTGATTCTTAACCCATGAGCTTTCTTCCCTTCTTCCAGCAGAGCCAAATTAGCACAAGCATTGAAAAAAGTGGCAAGAGTAAACTTATTGGGTTTTACGCTCATCATCCTCATTTCTCCAATAACTTCCAATGCCTTTGCAGGCTCCCCATACTCTAACCATCCAGCCGCCATTTGTGTCCAAGAACAGACATCTTTTTCACCCATTTCATTGAAAGCTTTCAAACCATCAAAAAGCCTTTGATTCTTTAAATACATATCAACCAAAGAGTTCCCAACACATATTTCACTACCATGACCAGACTTAACAAGTTGGCCATGCACTTGTAAACCCATGTTTAAATCACCAAAAGAAGCCAACCCAGTTAAAACACTTGCAAAACTAAAGCAATCAGGTTTCACTCCATTATTCATTTGAACCCAAAACTTAGGCAAACCCAAACAAGAACTTTCCAAGTAACCATTTAACATAACATTCCAAGTCACAATATCTTTATTTAAACACTTCTCAAAAACCTCCAAAGCTTCCTCTCTTTTCCCATGTCTCATCAAAGCTGTCAAAAAAGCATTGACTAAAAACACGTTTGACCCAAACCCCAAACGTAGAACGACAGCGTAAACTTGGTAAGCTAAAGCTAAATTTTCGTGCAAAGAACAAGCTTGAAGAACACCAACAAATGTGAACTCATTAGGCTTTGAAGTTCCATCCTTTAGCATGTAAACAAACAAAGAGAGAGCTTGATTGAAAAACCCATGTTGGGTAAAGCCAGAAACCATGGCTGACCATGAAACGACATTGCGTTGAGGCATTTCATCGAACAGCTTGTGGCCGTTGAAGAGGTCTCCGCATTTCATGTACATGTTGAGGATATGGTTTTGGAGATAAAGGGAATGTGGGATTGAGCCTTTGATGAATTTTGCATGGATTGCTTTTCCATCAAGTAAGTTTGAGGTTTGGGCGCATGAAGTTAAGAATTTGGAGCAAAGGTTTTCTTCTAAGGTTGAGAAATGGGTATGGAAAGTTGCAATGGTGGAAAAATAACATAGAGGCTTGGTATTGGAGCTGCGTTGGACAAGGCGAAACATTTACTATTTGCTAACATTAATTTTGAGTTCAATTATGAACTTGGTAGTAAGATTGGTTTGGTCCAAAAACTTCTTTAAAACGTCAAATAGTTTTTTTTGTTTTTGGTCAAATGAAAAATGGAACGGCAAAATATCTATAGAATTCAAAAAGAAAATTCATATTGAATTTTTAAGAGTCTTGAATTTTGTTCCATACATTTCCTTTTTAAACCAATTTAAATAAATTTATTTAAATTAAATTTAGTACATTTATAAAAAATTACTTCTCATAATTTTTTAATAAATTTGAATCTAAGTAACAAAAAAATATAATGTTCTCTTTGTCACTTAAACCAAACATGACTAAAATATTAAAAATATCCTTAAATTATTTTTCTTTTTTTAAATATATTTTTATATTTTTATTATATTTAAATAACATCTGCATCTTTTGATTTGTATCCAAATAAATTTTTATTTTAAATGAAAAAATTATTTATATTAAAAATTTATTTAGATATAAATTAAAAGCTTATTTAAATATAAATTAAAAATTAAAAATTTATTTGGATGTAAATAAAAGATTAGAAGTTTATTTGAATGTAATAAAAATATAAAAATTTATCTAAATAAAATTGTAAAATTAAAAGGCTCTTTTATTATTTTAACCAACAAACATCCATGGGTAATATACGTGGTTTTTGTAAATTAGAAGTATTTCACGAAGGAATGAATGAATAGAAGAACAAATGCAAGTTGGGGAATTCAACTTGTAAATAATTATTAAAAAAAAAAACGTAGCACATCCCTCACAAATCCAATTTCATAAACTGGCATCCAATGCTGTGGGGATGAATACGACCACCAGATTAAGCATAAACAAACACGTATTCAACAGAAGATGTGAAAGGACAAAAATGAGGTAACAGCAGCCTCTACTGCAAACCATACTTCCCATGTCAATTTCAAAATGTTAGTCTGAGTTTACTTCCTGAACTTTTGATTGTGTTTGCTTCCCAGAAAGAAGAGAAAAAGGGTCTCTTAAGCCTGATTTAGGGGAACCAAACTCAAGGAATAAGGAAGCACCGTGCCAAAGATGGAGCTGGTCCCCAACTTGGAAACAAAGCAAACTATCTGCATCTTGTTTGTCTCAATATTATACAGCATGATCTTTCGAGAAACCCTCATCAATAAATACCCATCTTTGAAGGCCAAGGGATCAACCCATGGTTCCATGTTAACTTCTAACCTTTGTGTTACTCTCTCACGCAGATTGTAAAGGAACTGTGAATGTTGCTCTTCCATTTCCTCCAGAGTTTTAGAGAGCTTCAGCGACCACCTGGATTCAAAGTAATCCTCAAGAAACCACACTTGAAATCCATATTGAGAAACCAAAATGTAATGCAGCCTGCCATCAGAATCACCAATACATGCTTCAGGAATGCTCCTGAACTCATTGGATGGAAGTGGAACAGATACCAACCATGATAGTTCATTCTCCACATGAAAGGTCAGCACTTCATCGCCATCAGTTAACCAGTGCAAAACCCCTCCCGCAAAGATGCCTTTGTTCTTGTGCAGATTGTTATTGCACTTGCAGGTTTCCTCTGATTTCTTCCAGGCCCCTGAATCCGAAGAGTATACTTCGAATGAGAAGCACAAGGCGTTTATGTCAGTTTCAAATTGCTTCACTCTTATCAATTTGAACATGGTTGATGTGCCTATGAGATCTCGGCATGGGTCAAATGCCAAAGCAAAGCTGTTTTCTTTGTTAGGTGCATCCCATTTTAGCTTTATCCAATTATTGTTCAAGGGGTTGCAGATGTATATGCAAGGGTCTTCAAAAGGGGAGCAACTGCGACAGCACACCAAACCATTGCATGATGCGAGCAATACAACAGGTTCAGGAAGGAAGTTAAATACCGTCTGATGCAGATCAACATCTTGCTTTTCAACATGAATGTAGCTTATAGTCGTGATGTCATCATTGCACCATTCGTACTTTTGTTGGAAGAAGAAGCCTGATAGTGGTTCTCTCTTTTGTGATTGAACCTTCATGAAAATGGGGTCAGAGATAAGGCGGTTCCACCCTTTAGAAACACACTTCAATCTTGGCATATACTTTGTTGGCAACCGAGACAGCACATCAAAGGAAATGTCATTGTTTGGATCTCCTAAATTACCCATTTCCTAAAACACAAATTCATGGAATTCACATGCTGTTTTGCAAAACATTGAATAGAGAATGGAAAAAGGAAAGCAATGAAAAAATAAGTTTCAAGTTTAAACTTTAAACAGCAATCCAATTGATAATTAATATTGCACTAAGAAACAACAACACTTTGATTTAGAAACTTAGTTCAATTAGTTCATGCAGTTATTCTGTGACATCCAATAAGTTTGAGATTCTAATCTTAGCATTTTTAATCCTTTTTCTTATCCTAAAGTTGGGGCTTCGGCTTCGTTTATACCCAAAAAAAAAAAAAACAACACTTTTCTTAGAGCATCCTTACAAACAATTCCTACGATCTAATTCATTTTATCCAACTTATTAGCAACCAAATAAGTAAAACAGAGAATCAAGCATTATGCAGTAGATATGGAAACAATAACAACAACAACCAGATTTTGTATTCACAAATCAAATTCATCAATTATGACAACCACAATAGAAGCTAAAACACGACAATAGATTAAGTAATTCCACCCAAGCCATTCTTGCTAGAACCAGACATTTAAAGAGGATGAAAACGTTTTACTAGTTTCTTTTACCATCCCATGCATACATCAAATAGAAAGACAGCAAAGCACATGCAATAACTCTGAAACTAGCAACCGGTATCGATGTAATTCGTTTTGAAAAGGGCAAAAAGCTTGGAGAAGGTTACTTAATATTGCTCACTAACCATCCCATGCATACATCAAATAGAAAGACAACAAAGCACATGCAATAACTCTGAAACCAGAAGCCGGTATCGATGTAATTCGTTTTGAAAAGGGCAAAAGGCTTACGGCTAAGTGGAGCTAATATTTGAACAAAAAGCTAATGAACTAGTTTGAGTCAGCTTTCTCCCCTGCCACCACACTATATTACATACTGTTTCCATCACATTCATAATCAAATTATATCAAACTTTTAGCTCTAAAAGACATAGTAAAATAAAAAAATTTTAAAAAAAAAGTTCAAAGCTTTATCAATAGTCTGCATCAGAAAATAGTGAAGGTTAGAAAGAAGATCAAACTCTTTGGGGGACGAAAGATATGTAGCTAATTACTCTAAGTAGCATTAACAAGTTAACCACAAAAAAACCAACCCATCACTAAAAACATGCATGAAAGTTCTTTAAAAGCAATATAATATAATATAATATGGTATTTTGTCAATGAAAACTAAGAACTTGAGGAAAAAGATACTAGCTTTACCTGGAAAAAGAGACGAAATATGTAGCTATCTGCAACTCAACTAAAAAAGTCCTTTTTTTAAGAAAAATCGCAGAAGCCCAAATGCAAGGAAAAGTAAAAAGCTTTAGTATGGATTTTATGGAACAAAGAAGCAAAAAAACAAAAAGGGATATGTAGGCAAGCAGGAATCGTCGATACAGTAAAAACACTAGAAATAGCATTCTAAGCGTGAATCAAACAAAAAAAAAAAGACAACTTTGGACAACAATGTTAACGTTTCTTACCTTGAAGGAAGAAAAACTCTAGTTTTTTCGCTTTGTAAAGTTCAGATTTTTACTTCATGGAAAAGAAAGGAAAAGGAAAGAAAAGGATATGAAAGATAAAACAAAAAGTGTACCGGGAGCTCAAAAGTCAGCAGAGTGCCAGCACAGAACCGTATCAAGGGACTTTGTTTCTTTTAATGACTTAAATCAAACGGTTCACACGGTGATGAAATCCCAAGTGGTCTCATCAGGAGGGAATGCACGTGATTACAGGCTGATTAGCGATCAATACTACGAGATGTGTAGGAATACAAATGTTGTATTAGTATTTGTAAATTGTTTAGATTCGATCAGAATAAAATTTAAATTTAATTAAATTATTATTGAATTGAGTTTAAGTTTGAGTAATTTGATTCATTGATTGAATCAAATTCAAATATTTTTATATTCAACTTGAGTAATTCGTAAATTTAATTGAATTTTTATATTTAAATATATTTTTATTATTTTATTAATAAAATATTTAAACTCGAGTTCGAGTACAAATAATTTAACTTTTATATAATATAAAAATCAAATTTATTTTTACATATTAATCGAGTATAATCAAATGAATTCGAGTAATTCAAATTTTATCTCAAATTAAATTCGAGTTAAAAAAATAAAATTCAATTGAGTTCAAGTTAAGTTTTGACCATCAAATTTTGAATTAAGTTTGAATTCGAACTTAATATTATATCAACTCAATTTCGATCGATTATATCCTTAAAAACGTATACGTAGTGTTTTACATTAACGGTGGAAACTAACAAAATTTTTTATTATTTATATACGTGTTTGATTTTTGTTTATTTATTAAATTTAATAAATAATTTTAAATAATATTTTTGTTTATTGAATATATCAAATGTAAATAAATGTTATTTGATTTGTTTACATTAACAAACAAATTCATTTAAAAATTGTTTAAAATTAATTGTACGTTTATATTATTTTATTATTTAATAATTATAATAACAAAATTATATTTTTGTTTTTTATATTAATATTATTTTAGGATTTGTTTATATTCATTTGTTTAAATTTGTTTTGTTATAATTTACTTATTGTTTATAAACATATCTATTTATATATTTTCATAAATATTTTTGTTTAACTTAATTAAATTAAATATAAATATTTTATTATTTAAACGAACTAAATTTAAAAGAATAGAGTAATTTTACTGAATACCAAGGCTGAATAGCTCTAAAAGACAAACAAATCATGATGCATTCGTTCTTATGGTTGACTGTTTATATTTTCTTAGGCTGTTGAGGTGATACGGTCTGAGTTCTGTCTGACCCGCCATTTTTAATCAGCTCTTTCTTCTTCCTTCTCATCATAATGGTTGATGGATTAGACTAACATGAAATGTACTATGATGATGAAGTAATGAAAGAACCGATCGAATGCCGTTGATACATACGAAGAATGTTGTTCTCCTTACCTCTCCTACAAATGATTTATATCTTTAGTCTTTGCATTTGCGGTTAATTATGAAGTCTTGTTCAAAAACAGGGCCTTTAAAAGAATAGATCAATTCAACTATTGCTACTATTTTTGCTTCGTAGTATTACTATTTCTCGATCATCCATTTTCCCAGTTTGATTGAACAAAACTCTTTCAATGACAGTGGAAATTTCTCCAAAATGTAACAATTTAATATCAAATTTGATTTTAATAACATTTTCAGAAACACAAAACAGTCATGAATGGCATTCTCATTAATCTCTTTCAGGATCTGAAAGATAATTACATCAGGACACAGGATTATTCTTATTCATCATCGTCTTATTTTAGGTAAGATCTGAGGATCCGTCTGTACTTGGCGGGGCTGTCATACCATGTTGGGGTAGTGATAATAGCCTTTTGCAACCAATACTTGTCGTACTTGTACTTCTTTTTCTCAGTCAGCTTCTTAAATAATCTTTCCCATATATCCATGGCTCGCCTCAATCGAACACTTTTTTTTCGTCCAAACAGAAACTTAATGAAGTCCCTCCCCACCAGAGCAAGGTCCCCCTCAGTAAGGATGTGTATATACTGCAGCAAGTATCATCAAGCCACAAACTTAAGAAATACACAGGATTGGACACTAGTTCTAGACAACACTTTCACTAATATCAAATGCATGTATGATATCCACAATATTACGTAATGATTAACAGTGAGAAAAAAAGAATAATTTTCATTACAAGGAGACCAGGGAATACATAAGTTTTTTTTTAATTAAACACATGAAAGTTGCTTGTAACAGGCTGAAATGGGGGGTAATACCGAAATTTTTATAATGCATAAAACGTATAGCTTGATTATGTATTCTAAACTAAAGGACTATGTTACTCTATGCAAATAAAATTAAATATAGTCTTCAGAGCATTAGTTTCAAAAAACAAAATCAGAAAATTCTATTATGTTACCTTCCAAACATCTAGCACAGTTGTATAGTAGATCTTTTATTGTGAAATTTATTAATTCATGCATGGAAACCATGTGTGTATCTGTATGAACGGGGAGTGGGAAGGTAGGAAACAGAGAGCAGGAATGCCCCCTTAGCCTCCTTCCAGAAAAATTGTGATTGATCTAAGTGAAGCCATTATTTTCATCAGGTTTTACCAGGAAAATGAAGTTGAGAATCAATTAAAGTAAAATGAAAGGAGGTAGGTTCTAAGAGCCAAAGAAAATTAAGATGAAACACTTTTCACCAGGCATATGAAGCCAATGGTTGCTAAGATCACTTGCAGGGTCTCATCCAAGATCCCAAAGAGGCCGTCGTCCTCTGATCCTCGAAATCCATCTCCCCTACCTCCACCATTGCCACCTCCACCACGTGGCGGAGCTTTGCCACTGCCTTCATCATTGTATTCTTTCTCAATCTGTTGCTTTAACATATCCTCAATTGACTCTTGTTTCCCGAAGTTTCCCATAGCTTTCTCAATAGCTTTCCATTGTGAACCCTGCTGACAATAATAACAAATTCAATCACAATTTTCAGGTTGCATACTAAAGTATTAAAACTGTAATTAAATGCCACACACTTGCAATAATCTAGTTTTCTCCCAATCATTTCCTCTACTTTTGAACAGGATTCTAGAATTACAAGGCACAATCAAATTACCACCAGTCAAAGTAATAAAATTAAAGATCCCATTCTTCTAGTTGCATGAAAGAACTTGCAAAGACATCATGAAATCAAAGGGGAGAAAACTAAGGGTGCATCCACAAAGGCAGTTTCAGAAAACAAAAGTAACGGGATAGAAAGTAAATAATTTTCTTTATACCAAAGGGGAAAAAGGAGAGAATTATATAAGAAATCAAATCCATGATACCAAAATATCAATCCTTTCTACAGTGACCATCTAAAAGAAAATGCTAAAAAGTGATAAAACTATGCAATGTGATAAAAATTCTCAGCAAAAAGTGCATAAGCAAATAAAAGATGATCCAACCATCCATCCAAAGATTTATTCATGTTAACCCAGCCCTGTTAAAGCCAATCAGTATTCTACTTGAATTCCAATGTTTAGCGGAGCCAGCCCAGCTTCTAGCCAAAAAGAGGTCCCCCTTTCTTCATAGGAAAGGAAAAATTACAACTTTAAAGAGAAAGAAGGAACATAAAATATAATATGTATGGGGAGCAAGTACGGAGTTATTTGGTACAATCCCAGGAGTGTAAGCCAATCAAGCTACCCTAATAAACTCGAGCTTAACTCGGCAATAACTCAAACTCAATGTAATCGTTGTCAAGCTCAGGTGAAACTCAAGTACTAAATCAGTTTGAGTTCTATCATTCTAATACTACACTCAAGTAAATTCTCAACAAGTCATACAAACATCCCAAAGAAAAAAAAAATAGAACAAAAACATAGGACTTGAGCTTATATACATAATAAACAAGTTTCAAGCAGGATCCACCATTGAAAAGCTTTCTTACCTCATTGTCACCAGAAGCCGACTTATCTTCACCTCCTAGTCTGCAAACAGCAGTCCCTAGCCGGCATTTCGAAACCGATGCATATATCTTGTGTTTCAATAGAGGAGCAAACTGTTGTTGACATTGTGATTCATTTAAAAATAATTTCAAGGAATTGGTAACCGGAAGCCTAGCGTTGAAGCATAAAACATATGGGTAAGAAGGCAAGAATTCCGGTTTTGTTGAATTTGGACCATTAATACCAGGTAAGATTCTGTTAATAGCCTGAATTGACTTCATCTTTTGTTGGGTTGCCTTCCTAAAATCCCCTCATTTAGCCTGTATGGATGTTGGAATAAACCCAGAAAAAATAATATAAAAAAGAAGTGATGTCTGAAAGCAAACCTGGGTGTCGTGAGTCAGGAGGCTAATAGCGGTTTTGATCTGGGATAGATGAAATCATCGGAGAAAAAAGGAGAAATGGTAGGTTTAAGAGATGAGGATAAGTTGGCTGGGGATGATGGGCCTGGAAGTAGAAGGGCAATCGGACTTGAAGGAATAGCCGTATACGTACAGACAAATTAACTTGGGCTGGCTGGCTCTTTCTATTTTTATAGGCCTGCTTCATAAGCATTAGGGTTTTAACCTTTTAAGTGCTTTAAAGCCCAAATTTTAAAAAAATTACTTTATTTTAAAAAAATTTTATAGTGATTTTTATTTTAAATTAAATTACATAAATATATCTGATCATTAATCTTTTTATTATATGTAACCTATATAAAAAGTATGTTTTATCCAAAGATTCATTAAGATGCATATGCTCAAATAAATTAATATTAGTTAATAATTTAAAATTTTGGTGGACACTCTCAATTTATATTTACGTTAGTTCCATCAATTAAATTAATTATTAAAATTAAATAAAATAATTATTTATTAATAAAATAATATCATTGACCGAGTTGGACGACACTTGAAACAAAAAGATTCTATTAAAAACTCTGTTCAAATTGAAACAATCCTGCGAGCTTGATAAATAATTTGGTCCATAGACAAATTTACTAATAATTAAATATAAAGTTTTTGAACCTCAAAAAATATTTGTTGATTATTAAAAGGAAACTATCTATAAAAAGAAAAACTTTTTTAGAAAATTACCTCTAAAAAAGCAAATACTTTGAGATTTAAACTGCCATAGCTTTGATTTTTAGAAACTATATAAGAAACTCTAATGATTGGTCTAAATAATTTTACTCATTGAGCTCTTTGGATGTGACATATAAAATCATGATTTTATAGTATTATATCCGTATTATTCAGCTGCTTAATTTAGTGATTAAGATAATCTTAAAGAATCTCAATTTTCTCACATCTCTTTTAACGTAGAGTTTTATCCATCTTGAATGATAAAAAAAAATAGTATTATATCTAATTATTTTCACACAGTTAGAGATGGACCAATTAAGCATGCAGGTTTTGCCCTTTCCCACACGTACATTCTCATTGCATCCCTTGTGCTAACTAGAAATCTTATGCATAGATTTTTACTAGGAAGAACAGTATGAGCTATGAAAATCTACTAGACTTGGAAAATGGAAACCAATGGAACATAAATAACCTCACAAACGAGACATCTTGACTTTCAAATTGGACATTTTCTTTTAAACCACTAAATTTAAGAGTGATTTTTTTTTTTTTTATGAAAGAAATATATGTAGGATTTTTTTAGAAAATTTATAGCAGAATGTAAAGGTGTGGAAAACGTTATTATAGGTGGAAAACGTTGAAGAAAATAAAAATGATGAATGGAAAATAAGAAGAGCTATAACTTTATTACCTTTTTTTTTTTTTTTCTTTTGCAAAAGGCAATAAAAGGAAGAAAGGAAATGACATATGAAGGAATGGAAATTTTTTTTTTGTTGGTGGAAGGAATATTTACCTTAGTAGAGAAGCTGATTTTTTTTTTCCGTCTTTTTGAATTGTCAGGAACAACAATTAAATACAACAAATGTAAATATGAGAATTCTTATCATCCTACAATCATTTTAAGATCATTAAGAGAAAATATTTTAACTCTATTATCTTTTCTTTCTACAAAATTTGTTCATGTTCATACCCTGACCATGAATAGTGATTTTTGCCAAATAACTTACAAAATATAACAATTTGATAAATATGATAACAAGTTTTAAAGATTTTGCTAGATAACTTATGAAATATATCGATTTAATTTTATTTTAGAAATATAAAATGATATCTTCCACCTAATTCAATAAAACTCTATAGGATGATATTTTGGCCAATTTACCTAACTCCATTACATTTGTCTGTGCCTACAGTCATAGGTAAAATTTTTTTTAAGTATTTCGTGATTTGATGTGATTCAAAATAAATCTAACAATTCATATATATATATATATATATAAATATACACACACGTTTTATTTTATGTTATATATATATAATACAAAATTTATTATGTCATAGTTTGTTTCACCAAACACAAAACATATATTTTTTATTTTTACCAAATTCATATAAATTTTTGTAAAATTTTAAACTATATTAATTTCGTATATATTTTTATATCGCTTTAATATTATATTATTGTATCGTATTTAAAATTATCAAGATTAATTCCAAGTATTTCGTGGTTTGATGTGAAAATTGATGATCATATGACAAATATACTAATCCTATCAAGTTATGCAACTTATCTTCACAATGCGAAGAGGCCAAAATTATCATTACTCTTCTAATGCAGGAAAACATTCACTCAATTATAAAAGAGTTTATATTTGATATATTGTCAATGTATTTGATAATTTCTCGTGTATATATTTTATATATTGTCAATAAATGATGATATCTTATTAATGAACAAATATCAATCATTGAAATAAATATAAAAAATTAGTATATTTAAAAATTTACTCATTAATAAAATATTATCATCTTATTTATCTCGTTAATAAAGTGATATCATTTTGATTCATTAATAATGTATAAGATTTATATATTAACAATGCATCAAATGTAAACTTTTCATTAAATTTACAACAAAAATATATTTAGAACAAGATAAAGATGTAAAATAACAGTTCATAAAAAAGGAACTTGTTGCCTAACAAAAAGCAACGCCTTCAAACTCCAAAAAAACTTATCTTCCTAATTTTCGTTACAACAAACTACAAAAACTTCATATAACTATGCTTAAAGATAATCATCTTATCAAGATCCCTGTAATAGGGCATTAGCATGTACATCATTTAACAAAATCATCACTTTCTTATCGTGTTATCGAAAAACATAACATGGCTCCGATAAGCAGTATGCTCAACTTTGCATCTGTCAATAACTTCAGGACTGCAATACTTCTTCAAAGTTTCAACGTCTCCATACGTGTATAAAATTTTTGTTTATTATTAGAGACAACCACCGTCTGAAACATCCTTTTTGCAGGAAAAGATAAAATACTAGAATATAAGCCAGCAGAACCCTATAATCACTTTTATATATGCGTTAAGGACCGGTCTGATTGCTTCCTGAACTTCTGCCACGAACTTTGGCAAAGAGAATGACCTACTCCATGCACCAAAGAATTCCATATGAGTTGTCAAGACATAGAACATAAAATACTAAAGCAAAAATAAAAGAGAGATGATCCATCTTTGTAGAATCTAAAATTTACAATAAAAAAATTAATTATAAAAACGAATTACAGACAATGTTATATATACTCCCTCTATCAAACTTTTTTCTATTTAAACTTTATTTTATTTTAAATATATTAATATTTAATAATATAAAATTTTACTTTTGAAAAAAAATAATAAAAGGCCCCTGTTTTATTTACTAAACATGTAAAAAAAGAAAAAAGGGGAAACGACAATTACCTATTTATGGAGAATTTCATCGTAGAAAACCTAATTCAATTTTTATTTTTACTTACTTTTTTTTACTTGAAAGATAATAAATTATATCAGTTGATAGTAGATACAAAAAAAATTCATGCATGAAAATAAAAAATAACTTACAACACAAACTCAAACTAAATTTATACTCAAAATACACTTCCATCCACATCAAACAAAAAAAAAAAAAACAATCGAACAAACAAATCAAACACATTCAAACTGAGCACATTTTTATACATTTATTATAAAATTGTAAAGAATAAACGGTTTAAAGAATAAACAATATACTATAAAAAAAAAACCTATCACAACACTCATAACCAAAAAACAAAAACAAAATCCACAATCCTCACAAATTGTGAGGAACCCAACATATTCAAGCAAAGATTTGGTTGATGAAAAAGGAAGGAAGAAGAGGAGAGAAGGAAAAAGTGAGAAAGAAGAAGAGAAGAGGGTTGGCGATCAACAACTAGACAAGGCCCATATTCGACTTGGAGAGAAAAAAAAAAGAAAAAAAAAAGGAAGGAAAAAGAAAAAAGGAGAAGAAAGAACAAAAAGAGAGGAGAAGCTCTTGGAATTTTTTTTTCTCAAATTTGCCCTCCTAATTTTTTTTTTTTAAACATTAAAGAGTTGAGCAGGCAAATTGAATAAGGAGATAAAAATTATATATAGTTATAGATGTTCAAATTGAATCAATCCCACGAGCTTGGTAAATAGTTTGGTATAGACAAATTTACTAGCAATTAAATATTAAGATTTTGAACCTCAAAAAATATTTATTGATTATTAAAAGGAAATTATCTATATATATATAAAAAAAAAACTGTCTTCGAAAATTACCTCTAGAAAAGCAAATACTTTGAATTTTAACTGTTGTGGCGTTGATTTTTAGAAACTATACTGATTGGTCTAAAAAAATTCATTACTCATTGAGCTTTTTGCATGTGACATATAAAACCATTGTTTTTTATAGTATTATATCTAATTTTTTTTCTCATAGTTAGAGATGGACCAAATAAGCATGCAGGGTTTTTCCTTTCCCACATGTACGTCCTCATAGCATCCCTTAAGCTAACTAGAAATCTTATGCATAGATTTTTACTGGCAACAGAGCATTGAACAGTTTAAGCATTGAAGATCTACTTGACCTGGAAAATGAAACCAATGGAACATAAATCACCTCACAAACCAAACACATTGACTTCCAAATTGGACATTTTCTTTTAAACCACTAAATTTAAGAGTGATTTTTTTTTTTATGAAACAAATATATATGGGATTCTTTTAGAAAATTTATAGCAGAATGTAAAGGTTATGGCTATGCCAAAATAAGTTATTATACGCATGCTAAGGGGAAAAAGTTAAAGAAAATAAAAATGATGAATGGAAAGTAAGAAGAGCCATAACTTTATTACTCTTTTTTTTTTTTTTTTGACAAAAAGCAATAAAAAGGAAGAAAGGAAATGACATATGAAGGAATGGGAGATTTTTTTTTTATGTTGGTGGAAGAAATATTTACCTTAGTGGAGAAGCTGATTCTTTTTCTATATTTCTGAATTGCCATGAACAACAATCAAATACAGCAAATGGGAATATAAGAATTTTTGTCATCCCACAACCATAATAAGATCACTAAGAGAAAATTTTTTCACTCTATCATCCTCTCATTCTACAAATTTTGTTTGTGTCCATATCATGACTGAACATTGTGTTTATATAGACATTTAGAAGTAAATATTTTATATTCTCACAAGATTTTTTTTAAATAACTTACGATAAATGGATTTTTTTGCTAGATATCTTACGAAATATAGCAATTTGATAAATATAGTAATAAGTTTTAAAGATTTTTTTAGATCACTTACGAAATATATCGATTATGTCCTTTTATGTATTTAATTTTATTTTTGAAATATAAAATGATATCTTCCAACTAAATCAATAAACTCTATAGGATGTTATTTTGACAATTTACCTAATTCCATTACATTTGTTTGTGCCTATAGTCATAAGTAAAATTTTTTTTTAGTGTTTCATAATTTGATATGATTTGAAGTAAATATGAGAATTTGTATATCTATATATGTTTATTTTATGTTTAACATATATAAAATACAAAATTTATTAGGTTATAATTTGTTTCACCAAACACAAAACATATATGTTTTTTATTTTTACCAAACTCATATAAAATTTTTGTAAATTTTATACCATATTACTTTTGTATTTTTTTATATCATTTTAATATTATATCATTGTATCGTGTTTAAAATTATTAAGACTAATTCCAAGTATTTTGTGGTTTGATGTGAAAATTTATGATCATATGACAAATATACTAATTCTATCAAGTTATGCGTCTGATCTCCACATTGTAAAGAGGCCAAAATTGTCATTACCCTTTTAATGCATGAAAATATTCACTCAATTATAAAAGAGTTTATATTTGATAATTTTTCATATATATATATATATATTATATACTGTCAATAAATCAGATAATGATATCATATTAATAAACAAATGTCAGTCCTTGAAATAAATATAAAAAAATTAATATATTTAAAATTTACTCACTAATAAAGTGTTATCATCTTATTTATCTTCTTAATGAGATGATATCATTTGATTTATTACCAATGTATAAGATTTATACATTGATGGTGCATCAAATATAAACTTTTCATTAAATTAACAACAAAAATGTATTTAGAATGAGATAAAGATGTAAAATATTTGATGGAACTTGTTCCCCTACAAAAAGCGACAACCTAACGCCCATCAAAGATAGATTGATAAAGCATTTTCCCCTCATCTAGGTGTTGATGGCTTGCAAGAGCAGAAATCATCCTGATAGTTAGAACCTGTTGCCATCAAATCCTTAATTGCCCAATGATCCATTGATCTGACAATGATTGAGAATAAGTAAGAAAAAAAAATCACCATTCAGAGGGAAAAATTAATAAAAATACTTCCACAAGGAAGGAGGAATTAGGCATTCCACTAAGCATTCCAAATACAAGGAAAAGAGGAGCCATAATTGTCAAATTAATTACAGACATACTCCTGTTGTATGCAAAAAACAAGATGCCATGTTAACAGAAATGAGAAATAAATTTCACCTGTGCTAGAGTAGCAATATTCTGTTAAACACTGCAAGTCATCATTAAACATTCTTCGCGTCTTAAACAATTCAATATTATACAATTTCATGTGTCTAGATTCCGATTCTCTAAACTAAAATAATATCAAAATAATCCCAAATAAAAAGCCAAAAAGAATTTGAGGCAAGCTATGACTTACTCTCAATCTATCAGAAAGGATTGAAGGAGTAACAAGCTTGTACTTTGGAAACTCCGAAAGAAGTTTGTCATATGTTAAGTGGTCAAATAGAACCATGTTGTTCACCTTCTCCTTTTGCTTACCCTTGCTCCATTTCTGCCATTAAAACCATTAAAAGAGCTCATATGATCAGATATACAAGACTAATCAAATAAACACATCTTCAACAAAATTCCCAAAAAATCTACATCTTTAACACTCAACAGAATTGCAAGCCCCACCTTCTTCTTTTGCTTCCCTCCACCAGACTTGGCACGCTTTGAGGACGAAGGTGGTGCCTTTTCCTTCTTTGGTGCCCGCCTAAATCAAAACAAGCAACCAAAACAAAGAATAAAAAAAACTATTGAACTATGAATGTAGAATAAAAAAAAATCATCAAATAATAATCCTAACGAAACAGCTATTATAATAAATTAAGTAGTCAAACATTTATTTTTATCAATTGAGCTTTTATTAGATTAAAATTGATTAAATGTCAAAATTTATTTTTGTCAAACTGAACGCTCAATTGAGGTGAAAATAAATGTTAAAAAGTTCAATTATGTGAAAATAGATGTTTAAAGGTTCAATTTATTCAAAATAAAAAAAATTAAGACTTAATTGATCATAATAAAATATAAAAACTTAAATGATTATCAAATTTTTATTCCAAAACTTTTTTTGACTTTTTTTCCTTGTTAGTTCTATATCGAATTAGGAGGGCATGCAAATAATAGCAAAATTTATTAAGTGAATTGATTTCTTTAGCCAAATCATATGGATCAATTCTAAGTACAGCCTTCCATCAAATTAAAAGGTTTCAAACTTGAAATTTAGTTAAATTAATTCATATAATCACTTTTAAAAGATGACATCCAATAAACTTAATATTCGAATATTAACAACTGCAATCACATTCCCTTATCCTCATATTGTACCTCCTTTGTAAACAAAAAATTAAAAGTTCTTTGCTTCTTTCATTAAGGAACAGGATTTGGATCAAGAGGCTATCAAAGGAAATCATAGTCGTTTGAGAGTGAAGGAAACTTCCTATATTTTGGTGGGTAATTTTCGATTCCTAACAGTTGCTTGATTAAAGGGTTAGCATTATATGGAAATAGATTAGTCTTGAACTTACTAAATTTTCAATTGACTTTGTCCAGAATGACTATCAAGTTGTTCTTGTTTACAGTCTCAAAGGGTCATGGCCTCATTATTAAGCAAACCCTTTGATGTGATTTGCTTGAATCACATAAAATAGGGTTTAAACAAGTAAGGATAAATACAGGAAATTGTTGGAGTGATATTGGGATATCAATGACAAAAGGTGTTCTAAAACTGCGGTTCATTTGATCCTGAAACTTTAGAACTAGCTTTCGATGAAGGGTTCAAAGTCACTGTTAACACGATAAATTAATTTTTTATGAATTTATTAAATCTAATATAAATAAATTTAATTGAATCGATCTAATAAAAGAATTTTTCCAATGGAATCTAAAAATTCTTTATCATTTAACAAAAAATTGTTAAAAAAATCCTAGTAAGAAAGTTGAAAATATCTTCCACCAAGTAAATTATAGGCTAAAAGCATAGAAGTTAAAGGCTATTTTATTTCTATCCAAAGGATTATAGTTTTGCGTCACAATGGTTTTACAACGTGAACTTCACATTTTTATGTACGTACAAAAATCATGAATTCTTCCTCTTGAAAAATCTGAACAAATAGATTATTTATTTTTTTCAAGTTAGAGTAGGAGGTGTGATACATTACAAAACCAAATTACAAAAATTCAAGATTAATATTAGTAGGGATAATATTATGAATAGTTTTTAAATTATATTGAAATATTTAATGTTGTATGTAAAATGTTTAAAAATTTTTAATATAATATTTGAATTATAAATTTATTAGTTAATGTGATACTTAAAATATTATTTATCCGTTATATATCATCATTTAAAGTTAATTACGTTAGAAGTAAATAAAATAATAAATTTATAATTCAAATTTCACATAAAATTTTTTAAAATTTAAATATTTTATTATAATTCAAAAAAAATTATAACATTAATGTATATCAATAAATAAAATAATTTTTATTAATTTATAAATATAACTATCGTGTTTACATGATCAAATTTCGATATACATATGCAATCTTGAGAAGTACATACATTTAAATATGTAAGATAACATATATTTCATTAAAAATTTTCTTTCCCTATAGATTTATTTGTATCCAAGTTAAATCTTACGGGAGACAAGGGAAAAGGAAAAGAAAGGCATAAAGAAAAAATAAAATTAGCTTCCATTAGATCTTCCTACCTTTTCTATGCCATAAATGCCTTGTAGAAAGAGGCAACAATACAATGTGTGTAAAATCTAATTAAAAATGCAATGTTGGGGTTGTCGGATTTTCTTGCTTAACAAACAGTAATTCATCTCATACTTTTTCCTTTTTCATCTCATTTTCCTTAGATTTGGCACCCAAATGCATTGCTCCTTGGGGCCCAAGTGTAAGAGTTTGCTAGATATACGGTAGGACCGTAGCTCACCAACCACAGCCTAATTTTCATAGTGAAAAAAAAAAAATCTCTTTATAATTTTAGGTTAATTTTCATTGTCAACAATTTTTTTACTAATGATTTGTAAATTTAACATAAGTTTTCATTAAATCTGTAATATGTTTGAAAATGAGATAGCTTTATTTGAACTAAACTTTTATGTAAAAAAAAAGGTCTTTTGTCAATCATTTTTTCTTTTGTATACAATAATTTAAAGTTCACAATTTTTTAAAGCAATTTCAATTTAAGGAGATGGATGATTTTAGTTGATAACTTGAGATTGTTGTTTAATTAATTAATTAATTAATTAATTAATTAATAATAATAATAATAATAATAATAATAATCCTTTTGACTAATTTTTAGAAATCCACTCGGTTTTGGGGAAAAAAAACTAGCAAGGATATAAAATCATTTTCAACTACCTATAATTTATTTTTGGATAACTTTAATTAATATTTTTTTTATCAACATCTATTAGTAAATGTCAATATCCCTTAGGAAAAAAATTTGAAGCATACACAAAATGAGGAAAATGAGCTAAAATCATAGGGAATAAACCATCAAAAGTGCATGACTGGTTGATAATTGGAATTGTAAGCCACCATGAAGTTTAAATTGAAAAAAAAAAAGATAATACTACTAATATTATAAACTCATTATCAGCTGATTCTAATAAGCATTTTTGAAAAAGACAATTCAACTCAAAACCATTTTCTTTGTTATTTTCTCAAATAGAAAGTCATCAACTATTTATATATCTTGCAATATAAGTACTTCATCAATCCTTGATCTTACATATTTAAAATTTGAGAAATTTCATTGATGCAAAAATATATATATCTATTGAGAAATTTAGTACATGAACTAATCTCTTTTTTTAATAATATGTTTCCATCTAACACAATTAATGAAATCAATAAATAGAATGGATACCATACATCAATCCATAATAAATACATGTTAACACTAAAATCTTGTTAGCATTTTTTATTTAAATATGATAATTTGTGCATTTTTATTATATTACAAAAATAAAATATAAAAATAATTATATTATAATTTGTATCAACATTTTTAATATGAAATATAATTTTTTTTAATTTTTATTAAATCCAATTACAATTTTTATTAAAATTTTAAATTATATCATATTTACTTTTTCTTTTAATAATATTATGGTATAGTATTTAAAATTATTTATCTACTTTCATCATCTTCAGTGTCTAGTTTCCTTCGCTAAAAGGAAAACTTTATACTCATACTCTTCAAAACAGTAGAAATGGTAGACATCAAAATGTGATTGATTTGAAGAATTTCATAGAATTTCTTTTCTTTACCCCACCATTTATCTCAAAAGGCCAATAACTCAGCTTCCAGTCCATCTCCCTGTAAGGCTATAACTCCATAATTCAGATGGCAGTTAACTTTTTTTTTTTTTTTTTGGTTTAACAAAGGCTCTCTCTTCTACCTCAAGCTGCCACATCTTTATACTCATTAATTACCTCTCTCTTCATTTCCCACCAAATTTTGCTTATCAATGCTCCAAAATCCCGTAAACCAAAAACACCCAAAAGAAAATTGATTCAAATACTATATTTTATTTGTGAATTCAGTAATGATTCTCACGTCCCACATTCTTTTAAAACACCCTTTTCCTTCAATCCAACTCCACCATCTCTCCCTTCCAAATCTGATTCTCAAAAACAAATTCTTTTTCTATTTTCCTTAATTTTTTTTTTTGGGTTTTCTTGATAAATAAATTTTTTTGGTTTTTTTTTTTATATTCCAAAAAAACGTTAATGTCATTGCCAGCCATGAGCACCAACACTTCCTCTTCTTCTTCCTCTTCTGAACCTGTCTTATCATGTGCACCTCAGACATTCTTAACCTACGCTCATGGTGACAGAGATGACTCTGTTAATGTAACAGGCTATGACCTAGAAGGAGAAGAAGAGGAAGAAGTGAAGGAAAGAGAGAAACAGGATGGAGATCAGTTGTCGTTGTTGGCTTTGCTTGTGACTCTTTTCAGGAAATCTTTGGATGCTTGTAAGAGTATCGATAGAAGGGAGCTTTGTGCGATGGAGATCGGTTGGCCAACCAATGTCAGACACGTGGCACATGTTACCTTCGATAGGTTCAATGGTTTCATGGGTTTGCCTGTTGAGTTTGAGCCTGAAGTTCCCAGAAGAGCTCCTAGTGCAAGGTTTCGCCTTTCCCTCTTTCTTTACCAATGTTCCATTCTTTTATTATATAGGTTTCTTTTTATTGAAATGTTAATGCGGGTTTTGGTATTCTTTTTGCTCTTATTTTGGGGGTCTATTGGCTTCGAGAGTTACTGGCATTATGGGTTTTCTGATTCTTTTTTGATGGTTGTCTTTGTTTTGGTATATGGAGTTGTTGGACACAGGATATTGGTTAACTCCAATAGATGAATTTTGGTTAATGCCACTAGCTGCTCAAAGAAATGTGATGATGGGTTATATATATATATATATATATATATATATATATATATATATAGATATCTTGATGTTCTGTTACCTTGTCTAAATTTTGTGTTTTTGACTAGTAAATAGGTGTTTTATAATTTGTTCATGTTGATTTGGTGATGATTTATGCGATGCAGTTCTTATCAGTAGATTTCCATGTTAAATTGTCGAATCCCATCTACCTTTTCTTAAAAAGGAAAAAAGGAAACAATGGTTGTGTTGATTTGCCAAAGCAATTTTTAACTTATAAAATGGTTAGTATTTGGAAATCCTGTTGGGTTATCAGACTCATGAAACTCTCAATTCTTTGCATTTCATTTTTCCTTTAGGGGGTCTCAGGTGGGTGCTGTATTGGCTTATCAAGTTCTTAGAAAGGCCATAAGTAATTGCATGTATTTGGAAGGAGACACGGTTATATATCTCAAGGGATAAATAGAACATTAGTACACTAACACCTGAAAACAGTTTCTCTCGATCAGCACATGTTATAATTTTTTATTCCTTTTTTTTGGCAGTGCGACTGTCTTTGGAGTTTCAACAGAATCCATGCAGTTGTCCTATGACTCCAGAGGGAACAGTGTGCCAACAATACTCTTGCTAATGCAAAGGCGTTTGTATGCTCAAGGAGGCTTGCAGGTTTTCTTTCTTTTTTCATCCTTCCTCATCAATATGCTATAGCTCCAATCATTGGAGAACGTGGAACTCTTTAGTATTTTCTCTTATCTATATGACTGGAACTTATTTTATTACACATTTCTAGTTTTTTTTTTTTTTAATTTATATGATTTTTTAAAGGTTTTTAAGGTTTATGCCATGAGTCCTTACTATAGACTTCACACATGCAGGCAGAAGGCATTTTCAGAATTAATGCTGAAAACGGCCAGGAGGAGTATGTTAGGGAACAATTGAATGGTGGAGTGGTTCCAGAAGGGATTGATGTACATTGTTTGGCGGGACTAATCAAGGTACAGCTATTCCATTTTAATACCACTTGATAATTTCTTTACATACATCTTCAGATGTATGTGGTTATGGAGTTGAACGAAAAGATGAACTTATTGCAGATAATTTTAGATATCTCAAATGTAAATTTTATGTTTTTTAATCTTTTTCTGATAAGTCGCTCACCTGGTTGAAAAATGGGTTATTGATGCTGATAATTGTGTCGGTGACTTATGGTCAGAGGTGGCTCATTACTTAAAGATGAAAAATATATTTAACACAGTGACATATTATCAGCATGCGTCTTTGCTTGCATATTCACATACATCTGGGGGAAATGGCTTTAACCATATCTTCTTTTAAATTTACCAGTTTTGTTTCCTATCAAGCCCTAATATACTAATTTGCTGTTGGTTATTCTTAGGCTTGGTTTAGAGAACTTCCCAGTGGAGTTTTGGATTCTTTATCTCCTGAGCAAGTAATGCAATGCCAGATAGAAGAGCATTGTGCTGAGCTTGCAAGACTTCTACCCCCAACAGAATCTGCTCTACTGGATTGGGCCATTAATCTCATGGCTGATGTTGTCCAGCAAGAACATCTAAACAAGATGAATGCACGTAATATTGCTATGGTTTTTGCACCAAATATGACTCATGTGAGTTTCTTGGAATTTTAACATAGATATTTCACCAGGACACACACCACTCATGTTAAAAACAGAAAAATGGAGACGGTAAATAAACTTATTCCTAAATTACATTTTCTTGAGTACTTTAAATGTGAATAAGTTCGCATCCACATCGGTTATCCAAAATAAGTACTTCTTGAGCAAAGCCTTCATTTTCCTATGTTAATACTCGTGGTCCATATCATACACACTGATACTGCTGAATTATGTGTCAAAGCATCAGGTGGTGTTGTAATGAATGGGTAAATTTGCAACAGAATCCCCAGTCCCTCCCTCCTAGATTCCTGAATTCATTGATAGTCCCTTTCCTCTCACCTTCCCTTGTCACCTTCTTCCCTCTCTTTTCCCTTTTCTACCAGTGAGAAGTCACTTAGAAGGATGGATAATTATCTTCCCCACCACATCTATTCAAGCATTGGAGAAAAAATTGATGGCAATATTGATCCCATATTGTGCTGACTGCCTTTTATGGCTTATTTGGTTGCAGATGGCAGATCCTTTGACTGCACTGATGTATGCAGTCCAAGTGATGAACTTCCTCAAGACACTTATCTTAAGGACCCTGCGAGAAAGAGAGGATTCAGTGGTAGAGCCAACTATGGCATTCCGTCTGGAGCCTTTTGATGAGAATGGAGATCAGAGCCCTTCACTCTCCCACATTCCAGATACTAAAAAAGATAATGAAGAGAAAGAGCTGGCCTTTATTGCTAAAGAACCTTTAAGAGAAAGTTTCAGGAATTATAGTCAGACCAATGAGATGACAGATGCAGAATATCACAGTCCGATATCCACTGTCAACCAGCTAATCACTGATGCAGATCTTTCTGATGAGACTTCAGCTGGGGTTGAAACCTTCTTCAGTGAAACAGATGCCATTGTGGCCAACTACCTGAAGCCTGGTACTCTAGTTAAAACTGGAAAGAGTAATATTGGTCAATCAAGTAATTCAAGTCTCAAGAAGGAGCCCAACAAAATTTACGGGCAGCAATCCATACTTCACATAACAAATCCTGTTGAGAAGACCAAAGAAATAAGCAATTTGAGCCGTATAGGTTCAAGGATAGAACGTATTGAAGCATGGCGTTGAAGGATACTCAACAGCGGTTGGGTCCTAACTGATACTTTGACAAGATTGCTGTGCATGTTTGCTGTTTTTGGAAGTTGTGAAGAAAAAATTGTGAATTTGTTCATGTATCTTTTCGGTGTGATGAGTACTTTGCTAAACCTTTTGTAATATCATGGATGGCGGTTCTATACTTCGTAGCATGACGCGAACATCTCTGCTTTCATAAAAAGTGCTATCTACTCTAACATCGGAATCCAAGCGGTGTGATTTCTTTTGTTCATTGTCATTCCCAAGATGTTCACTTTTGCCTTTTCCTCATTCCCGCATCGGTCCTGATACTCAATGATGTTTACCATGAACTGAGAAATGTTGGTGGCATGAAGCCCTTTTTCACATTAATATTCTGCCTCGTTTTGATTGAAAAGCTTATTCTCAGGTTTTAGGGTTTTGATGGACCACAAAATAGAGACAAAACTAAATTTTGATGCGCATTGCTGCCGAAAGCCAATGCATATTGTGGTGAAAGAACATAACACGACTGTGGCAACTTTGTTTCTATATTGATAACCTGCTTAGGTATGTATATAAGGACAAGCCACCAAGAATAAAGAATAGCAGCCAATCATATTCTGAAGAAAAAGGAGTGGATATGTAAAAGGGATCGGTCAGAATATTCCAGGATGCTGGTGGCAACAGAAATTACCGCAACACAAAAGCTGAAAATGGCCAATTGGCTGTGGCTCACTTTCTTCTCTAATAATCTATTAGGTTTGGAATTTTGCTCCAAAGTCCAAATGGTGCCAGCTAACCTTGTATTGCCATGGTCCTAAAATCCCCACCTCTTCCAAAGTATATTAAAAATTAAAAATGAAGGGTAATGGTTTATGTCAATTGTACTAATCAGGGTAAGCTTCAGAATCCCTGGGAACTGATCACAATACGAGAAAATTACTAGTAGGGTCATGGTGGTTAAGACTTTAAATCCTCTAACAAATGGCATAACCTCATTTCAAATACGATGGAAAAAAAAAGAGAATTGAATGACAAAGATTGAGCAAAACCAGTTCCAGTGTGGAAAATGTACAGATGATGTGAAGACGTAGAGGGTGCAAATTGTCCTCAAATCACATAAATACATCCTGGACACCACCATATTGCTACATGGTAATTTATGATTGGAGGCACACTGTTGCTATGACGTGGGATGTTGTGATTGGAACACCTAATTTCAAGCTTGGGAAAAAAAAATGAGGGTGTAATGGAATGGAACAAAATCAAAATATTTTACCTTGCCATTTTGTCTAGAACCTTGCTACAATCATGAATTCCTCTGCTTTTACCTTTAAGCTTTGATCTTGAACCCCTCATTCTAGCTTGTGAAACAAAAAAAATCCAAAATGTAGATGTTGCTACAAATAGAAAGAATGAAAACGATGATAAAATTATGTGCTAATTATCATACTAAAACTATATATAGAGTGAAAAACGTACCATCCATGAATAGTATGTCAAATCAAAATTTTACCAACAATAATGACCACCAAATTGAGTGCAAGCTCCTAAGCCACCTATCCATATTCCACTCCACTAGGTACCCTTATCAGCAAACTTCTCCAAATTAATAGCACCTTCCCCATTGATTTTTTCAACCCATGCCAATCTCGTGTTTCTTTCTTTCTATCCTCTCCGGCCTCTTTACCCTCAAAGGAGAACTTAAATCTCTTATATTTCCTTCCTTTTTGCGTGCTGGCCTTTTTTTTTTTTTTTTTGCTCTCTCTAAATTAAGTGTTATTACTTAAAGAGAAGACTGGAGAGCCAAGCCATGGCTGCCTGTGGAAGCCTTCACCACATCTTTGAAAACCCATTACCAGAAAACACAACCCTGATTGATTCCCTCTCCTCATGGAACCAAATCAAGCCAGCTATTAAACCTAGTAAGCAATCTTCTTTCACTGAAATCTTTGGTGAACTTCATTTCAAGGAAAATTCTCAATCATCCTCGGCCTCTTCCTTTCCTATTTCACCCTTTTCTCATACATCTATAATAGGTTTGAATCCTCAAAACAGTACATTCAAGCTCTCCAGGAATGATACTTTCCATGAAAATGATGAAAACAATAGAAGCACATCGCCACCAGAGTTGTTCTCGAGCACCCCAAAGATCATCATGTACACCGGTAATTGGCACGAGAAGAGTGAAAGCTTTTCATTGAACTCTGAGAGGCTGCAGCTATGCACTGAAGGGCTTGGTTTTGAGAGCTTTGATGATGTGGAGGACATGAAAAATGAGATGAAAGAAGACTGGGAAAGCAAAGAGAAGAAAGCAAGTAGTATTAATACAACAAAGCATACAACAACAAAGAATTTTCATGGTGAATTAAGGACCAGGTCAAAAGCAAGTATTGTAGGAGCATTTCCACCACCAATTTCTTGTATTGGGAAGAGTGGGAAGCCTTGGGTTTGCTTTAAGTCTTACAGACAAGATGGCAGGTTTGTGCTGAAAGAGGTAAGAATCCCTACACAAGAATTCTTGCATGCATGTAGGGAAGATGGGCGGTTGAAGCTGCAATTTGTGCAGCCAAATGATGAAATTTTGGAAGAGGAAGAATTTGGGAAGGAAGAAGATGAAGTAGAAGATCTAGAATCAGAAGGATTAATCAATGATGACATTGATGAAGGTAAAGAGAAAAGGCAACCCTGAAAACAATCTGAAATTAATGAAAAGTTCCTCGCCAAATTGCAATATATATGAAAAGAAGCAAAGGTTTAAGTAGATTTGCATGCATATATATATATATTAGAGAATGAAAGAAAAAGAAAAAAGAAACAACTTTTCCTTGTGTATTTCTTTTCCTTTTTGATCTTTTTGTAACTGGTTCTGTTTCATTTTACTTAATTCACCGTTAAAGCATCTTCATAGACCTACAGATTATTTTAGGTATCCCATTGTATGCTGCTACCAAGCAATTGTTTGTGATTAGACCACTGAGTGCCATAGCTAGTAGAGCTTGCATGTTCATTAAAGAAAATTCAATGATTCCAAAGAAAACTGCAGATTTTCCAGATGTGACAATTTCACTTTAATTCAACTAGATTTCGGATGTAGGGTGCAAAATCGGACTTTTTTTTTCAATAATTCACTCATCACCATTGCTTTAATTAGAATATTTAGAACTGTACAACATCAATAAATCATGCATGTCACAACTCACAAACTGATGTGTGTAAATTGGAGTTTATTTACTTTTATATATAATTAATAATTTTTATCATTTCAATATTTATTTTTATTTATTTTAAATAATACTTATGTGTTAAATATATAGTTGTATATTATATAAATATTTAAAATTAAATAGGAGTAGTAGTACCAGTAGTAAGCAATTTGCAAATTAAGTCACAATTGAACCAAAATTAGAAGTGAAGCAATTAGGCCCCAAATCTTGGCCATATGCCCTTAACTAGAGATTGTGAGTAGAGTTGGTAATTTAACCCATACCCGACGGATTTCGACCCAACCCAATCTTACGGGATCGATTTTTTTTTTTTAAAATTTGGGTTTCGAGTCGAGTCAGATCATGTAAGATTATGAAATAATCGGGGTCGGATTCGGGTTTTATGCAAACTCGATCCGACCCGATCTGATATTATATAAAATTTTTTTTAATTAATTATTTAATTTATATATATAATGATATTTTTAAATATTTATATTTAAAAAATAATATTTTATATTTTAAAAAATAATATTTTATTAATTTCGGTTTGGGTAAGGTTGGATGCGATTTATATAGTATCGGGTTAAGGTTAGATTCGGATATGAAAAAACAAAAAAAAATTCGGATAAGGTCAAATTTAAATTTGATAACATATAAAGTCGGGTCAGGTTCAAGGCGAGCAAAACCTACACCGAGCCCGACTCGATACCAACTCTAATTGTGAGAGAGATAGCAGCGGAGCTATACATTTGCATCTTCATGTGACACCAACAACTTACTCATCTTAATCTCTACCTTGGACATGTGAATTGTGAAACTAGCACCTAAAATTTTTCATTTTTCTTAAACACTTGCATGAATTATACACTTGATAATTTATGTATTAGTGTCATGTAAAATATTAAAAATTTATATATTTATATTGTATTTTATGTAAAAATTATGTGTTTTAATTTGTATTAACATAAAAACATTAAATATATTTTTTTATTTTATTAAATCTATTTATCATTTTGTTAAAATTTTAAACCATATTATCTTTATGTTTTTTACTTATATCGTTTTGTATTGTGTAATTCAGATTTGAAATAACCAGTCTAATTATAACATATGAGTGAGATCCACCATTGATGGAACAAAAAGGAGAAATTTTCATTACGTAATCCAAATTCAAGAAATAAATCTCTCCTCATAAAAAAAATGAAAACAAAAAGTTTTCACGTTCCATATTTTATTATAACTTAAATCTTCTTTTAGTTTTCTAAACTAATATTTACTTAAAAACAAAAACAAAAAAATAATAAAAAAAGGAGGTCAGGCCAATTTATCTGATCAGATCAACCATCTAACAACTCCACCCAAAATTAGGTCAGGCCTTTTAGCTCAAAAAACCCAAGTTCTTAAAAACATATTAAAATATAAAGGCTATTAAAATATGAATTTTAATATTTTAAAATTAAATTAAATTAAATAATTTAATATCTTGAATCGATATAAAAAATTTCTGTTCAAGGCCTGGTCCGACCGTGAGGCAGGCAGGTAGACGGTGGAGAGGTCTGGGGAGTCATATTCTGATGCTCAGATCAATACTTTGAAGTGCACGCAACCGACATTAATGCATTACTTCACAAAAGAAAAACAAAAAGTAACAGATGAGGTCTAAAAGAAAGTTATAAAGGCGTGACAAATATGTGACCACTAGCCTCGAGGGAAAATGAAAGCACAACAGAACAAGCTGAATCAAACCTTAAATAATTCAAGTTTCATGGCCCCCAATATTTTGAGATTCTGGTCCAGAATGGATTCTTTTGTACCAAACATTTCTTTCATGAAATTAAGCCAATGAAAGATAACACCAAAACTCAATCTGCTATATATGATTTTCAAGCAGTAATAAATCAAATTCAGAGAGCTGCTTCTCCGCACAAAAAACAAAGTATTTTATCGACCAGACACATGGCAATGAAGCAAGCCATGCATACTTGACGATCCAAGCCATACAAATTTTTGTTGTTTTCATTGAATCAACCATAATCAACAGTCAAAATATCCGATTTAAAAAAAAAACACAACACACGCGCAATATTCAATACTCGATGTAGGGTTGTTGTCTATTGAGATGGTTAAAGAAAGAAGAGAGCTTATCCATACTTGAGTATGATTGTCAACTACTTGATATGATTCTTCTAATGCATCATTGTCTTTGAACCCACATTCATTATCATTGTACTAAATGTAATTTGTACTTGGTAACCATCAATTTAAAATAAATTGACAATAAATAAAAAAGTTCAATTAAAATATAAAATTACATGAAACATAATATTTAACAAATCTTGTCACTTATAAACGAAAATAAAAATACGTTAAGTGATCAATTTTAAAAAATAACAATACAACTTGTTTTTGATACTATATTTAGCATTTAATCTAAATCTAATTGGTAACACATAAAAGGGTTCAACTATCACAAAATACTTTAACATTTGAAGGGAGTATAACACTGCTTTAATAATACTTTCAAAATTTTCTGTGACACTGTCTTGGAAGTTGGAACTCCTAGTTAGATTGGAATGTCAGAGCAAACAGATGGATCTTTCGTGAGATTTGAAATTGAAAGGGCACGTAAAAATGAGAAACTGCATCAAAGGGTTACTTGCAACCTATTCAACTAGCATATATGACTTGAATTATTGTAAAATTGTGATATGTCACATCATAAAACAACCCCATTTCGAGAAGATAAGAAATTTGAGAACAATCTCAATAGACACGTTTTATCTTTGATGAATGGCTTGCAGACAGAAATTGGGGATCAATGAGATCCATCTCAATAGCAAAAGTCCTAGGAAAAAAACAAAAAAAGATTTCGATACCAAAAGAGCAAAAGGTAAAACTGATAGAGCTTTGGAACACTCGATGCTAGGATAAGTGGTCCAGTAAGCAAACCTTAGAATTTAGTATATCCTCGAATGGATAGCTCAGGACCACCGGGATATAACCAATATTGTGATAGTGTTTCTTTGCTTTGCTACACAAATGGTCCCATTTTTTGCATGCCCTGGCCAGGTGGTGCGCAGGCTGAGATGTTCTAGCCGAGGGGGCGTTACTGGGAAGAAAAAGAAGAAGAAAATATAGATGGACCAGCAACAGTACAGTATGAATCACACTGAAATTGAAAACAATGATAAAAATGAGATTGATTACTGTAGTAATAAAATTAAAATAAAAAATATCTTTAGATATAAAATAATTATAACGGTAAAGTGAATTATAGTAAAAATAAAAAATAACAATTAAAGATATTAAAATAAAATTTTATATGATTTAATATTTATAAAATTAATAAATAATTAAAAATTATTATTATATTTATTGAAAAATAATTAAAAATTAATAAAAATAATAATATATCAAATAATATCTTTATTATATTACATTAATAAAATTATTTATTATTTCTAAATAAAAAATAAAATTGGAAAAACAATGAACAAAATTTATTAAAAAAAGATATTTTAATAATTATAATATTATATAAAAGATAAAAATGTAATAAATGAAAAAGAAAAAGGTCGCCAGTTGGCCATGGAGGTTAATTCGTCAGTGGCTAAAAGCCACAAAACGCACTTGATGTTTGACATCCAAATGGCGGCAGGCTCAATTGACATGAATTATTATAACAACTGGCCTTCCACTGGAGGTCCAGTTGATTCCAAACGAAGCCTAAGTCGGCATCGATCACGAAATATATACACCCCAGCTAATTCTCTTGGATTTGATTTTATCAAGATCAAACTGTGCAATGAGAACAGCTTCCTCATTGTCATTGGCAGCTGCAACAATTTTCCAAGCTGGTCCTTGCATTAAAATATTGATATTTGACCTTATTCCAGACAGGTAAAGTTGATGAATAAACTAATGAACTGGAAAATAAAAGAATCATCGAATTCATACCTGCTATAACGAAATTCCCATAGAAAGGAATCCCACTATTCCCATGCTCTGCCTCAATCATTTCCTTTCCAATGCGATTAAAAGCCATGAGAGGAACATAAATAAACACAATATCCATTAACCTTTTACATGCTAGCGCAGTTGCTCTCTGAATTTCATAACAGAAGAATAATCAGGATGACTAAGCCCTCAGTTTAACCCTTGCATCACCCGCTGCCAATGATCACAAGAATCAAGTCCTTTATCTTGTGGTTCGGAGCCAATAGCCGTAGGGTAAAACAATACCTCAGCATCTTGCAAAAATATAGCACGGGCCGCCTCTGGAAACCACTGAACCCGACGTATAGCTGACATGCAAATTCAAGCAATGACTTTGAGTTGTTTTCCACATTTTGTTTAGCAGATAAATTGATGAAATAAACAGACACGTCTGCAATTAATTTATGTTGCCAAGATATTCTGACCTCAGAACAGATCGCTATGATTGCAAACAATATTAAGGTACACCCTACTTTGATTCCTTCAAGTGACAAATGAAATATTTTCTTAATAAATTTGCGAACTTCACAACAAAAGATAATTAAACATAAGTGCAGCATTGTCTAAAAGGGAAAGGAAAAGAAGCTCTTCCCAACTCCAATCTTGCAAATTTAGCCTGGAACACCTGTTACCAACGGCATCCATAGGTTAACTAATCAAATCAGATTGATAAAAAAACACAAAGTTACTTAATGTTCTTAGTTAAACTGAGGTTTTACCAAGCACCTACCTTAAAGTCTGTATTTCCTGGATTAAAGTCGAAGTTTTCCTAGTATCCTGAAAGAGAGGAGAGGAAACTCAATGTTGACAATCAAAAAGAAAACGAATTAAATCATATTTAAGTTATGAAGCATGCATTCAATTTTCTACAGACCTAGTCCATCTTGAATATGAGATTTCATGTAGAGTCCAAGATCAGTCCCATCAGCATCAATGATGGCTATAGAATTGAAATGGACAGTGTTTGCCTCTTCAAAGAAGCTATCCGGTATCACCATACCCAACTCTTTCTCAAGTTCCTGCATCCTGAAAGTATGCATGTAGACACAAACAAGTGCAGTTGAGTAAATGATTAGAAGCTGGAAGCCAAGGCCAGGTTAGTTGTTCTTATAAGAGAAAACAGAGACATAGATACAACCAATCAACTTAAATTTAGAAGCCAATCAGTAGCCAGTAACGTTCACTCCTGAATGGTGGGGTGATCCTCCCTTTGTGCTTGACAAAAGTAATAACCCTCAAATAGTTCCTGAATACAAAAAAAGACATAAGAATGGGAGCTAAACAATATCAAATACCAGGGAATTTGTCAGTAGAAAAAAATTGAATCAATCAGACTAGCAAAAGTGCAGATGTATTGGAGCAAACGAGAGAAAATTCTGCGGTGGCACTAAATTGAAGCCATCTCGTATTTCCAATTTAGAAAGCCAGGATTTCACAACAACTTTATTATTAAGGAGTTAATGTCCATCAATTAAGAAAGAATGTAAAGATAGAATTAGGCATAAATGTGAAAAAGTTTTATCCTCGGTAACGTCATAAGCATCAAAAGTTTCAATTTTTTTTTTCTCATTTTCTCTTTGATCAGCATAATGTTTCTTTGATTTTGCAGATAAATTTTAAATGACTGACCAATTGAAACAATAAGAAAGAAAAAGGAGGCATTTTTATTTTATTTTGATTAAAACCCAATTAAAGGCAAAAGTATAATCAATGAATGAATGATTATACATGTAAGATAAAAATGATGATGCAAGTAGGAAAAGAAAAGAACCTAAAATATAAGGGCAAGATGAGGAATGAAACCAATAGCCCTTATTACCGGCTAAGCCCTTAGAACCAGTAAATCAAAACACAGCTGTTATCAGATAAAAAACAACATGAACTGTTTACAAAGTTTGGTTTATTTCAACTACTCTGTACGATAGGACATAGGGTAACTATTCAGGCCAAGCTCCACTTCCAAAATCCGACTGCATTAACCTCAGTCCTGGACTTCTTGCTTCTTTTCTTTAGAATTGAGATACCATCCCAGAGCACCACAAAAGGTTGAAACACCGGCAAAAACTGCATAGTTCCGATACTTATCAGTTAATACTTTCTCAGCAGATGCTCCTGATGTAGCGGTAGAGCTACTAGGCTTAGCATCACTCACAGTACCCCCTGAACCTGCAGCAGGTTTCTCCTCTGGTTTGGGTCCCTGAATATTTCAACAATTCATTCAATAAGTAATCACCATTTGTTACACAAATAACTCAAATTTTGTGTCTACACGACACTGTATCACAATTGATAAAGCAAAAGAATAGTCAACAAACACCTTAATCATTATCCTATCACATGACCTAGTTACTCACCATAATCTAGCACAAAAATGTCAAATACCAAACAAGTACGATCTTTGTTGCACTAAAACTATTCCACAAAAAATTACAACCAATTGAGCTGCTATAGCACATTAGCAGCTACTATAAATTTCATGACATGAGAGCAAAACCACAAGCATTTGACTTTAACATACAGAGCCCCTCTAAATAGTAGACAAAATGAAGTATGAAGCTCTGTGTTGGCATGCATACTGCCAAGTGTTTGTGCATGTATTATAAGCTGTTGTATAATATCTTGTATGTAATAAAAAGCATGACCAATAAGTTATTAATAAGATACAAGAAATATAATCGATAAAAAACCCCTTGACATCAACTGAAACACCCTAAAATATTTAGGTCATGATCAAATGATAAAGCATACCTTGCGTGCAAGTTTCTCCAATTTCTCTTGCTCAGTTTTCTGCAATAATATAACTTTTGTTAGCACAATAAAAAATCGTAACATAGAAAAATAAAGTACTCACGATCTAGGACACTTTGCTGAATCTGGATCATAAGGAAGAAGCCAAAAGAGAGGAAAGGAAGCAGCGGGGGGAGAGAGAGAGAGAGAGAGAGAGAGAGCAAGAGACACTTAACACAATCAACTTGCAATATTTAGACACAAACTGTCACTTATACAAACTTCTATAATGCATAACAAAAATATATAACATATATATACCATTATGAAGTACACACCATTTGAATTATGTGCATATGAACTCAAATAGAAATTTAAAATAGACAATTTCAAAGATATTATGATGCCCAAGCGAGAATGTAAGCCCACCAAAATGCAAAGTAGTAAGAATATTATGTGAGAAAAAAGTAATGTATGACCCCAGTTTCTTTCATCCAAACCTTTGAACCTTACAGTGTACGCGTCTACTAGAGAATGATCATCAAAAATATCAACTTATCGATAATCCCAGTAGAATCTAGAGAAAAACAAAGAAAATGAAAGTAGTTTAACCAAAAATGTTTAATAGAATGTTAGCACAACCTCAGAAAGTCAGAACCCAGAGCTCACCCGAAAACAACTATATTAATGTGTACATGATAAATGATGAAAACGGCCTCAAAAGAATGTTTACCTTGATGTAAACATTTTCTGCAGCTTTTTCCTCCTCACTGAGAATCCTCCCCCCACTTGAGAACCTACGAGGTATGTATCTAACGGCCATTCTGGTTGCCATTGTAGTTGACTATAATACCTGCAACCGGCATACAAGAGACAATCATCTAACAATTATCCCGTATCACCACCGTCAAACAGAGTCAATTTCTCTCAAAGCGACCATAGATATAATCAAACTAGAACTAGGTAACCAAAATTCATAACACTTTAAATTGAAAGTATCGAATAAGGTCCTACAAAAAGAAATCCTTCAGGCTTCAAAGACCTCAATGATCAAACGATCTAAGAGTCTAAGTCAACAATGTTCTAAATACCCAATGAATCATCATCTTTAGGCATTTGAAACTAAAACACAAAATTTATTTTTCGTTTCCTTTCTTTCATTTCCATTTTTGCGTCCATTTCATCAATCCTAGACATGGATTAAACCGAGGATTACACAGTTTATCGGATTAAATTACAATAAATAAGCAAATAATTTTCCATGAATAAATTTGACCATAACTCCGATTAAATGATCAAAGAAAAAAGCAGAAATGCGTAGAAAGAAAGAGCAAAAAGAAAAATGGGGTAAGAGAGAAACCGCTAACCGAGCAGCCGAAGCGGCGAAGGGTAAGAAATTGTTGTGGAAAATGGAAAGAGCTGGTTACTGGTTAGGTCTCACTGTATACTGTGTAGGATTTGTATGGAGGGTTTTAAAATGGGCCCTGTTTTTACCGAGGGAAGCCCACCGCCGTTTAATTGAAGAAATAGATTATTCCATCGCATCAGGTTTACGATACTAAATTTTAGTGATTTATATTTGAGTTGTATTTATTTTATGTTAAATTTGTATTAAATATAAAATTTATTGTATTATAATTTATATTAATATTTTAAATACATAATATATAATTTTTATTTTTCAAAATTTATATATAAATTTTAATAAAAGTTTAAATTATATTATTTAAGTTTCGTATTGTATTTAAAATTTTTAAATTTATAAAATTTTATGAATATGATGCTTAAAAGAGTTTTTCGTTAATTTGGGTTTAAACTAAAGTAATTTCTTCTCTCAAATTAAAATAAAATAATAATATTGTTGAGGTTTTTCCCATGAAAATGGATAATATTGAAATATGAACATTTAAAATTTATTACTCCAGAGTTTTTTCTTTTTGGTCATATACAAATTACAGAGTGAGGTAAATTTTGAGAAAGAATTGTATTTGAGTCATTTACTACTTTTCCTTTATAATTTTTTATTTAATTAAAAAGAACTAATCTTGTTACTTAAATTCACCAATTTTTTACTTATAGAAAAATAGATTTGCTGGATTACATGGTAATTAACTAATATGCTAAATATTAGTAGTAATTTTTAGTTTTCATAAAAATTATTTCGATATAAGTGATCTTGTATTTTTATATTATTACTTATTGGATTGAGAGAGAAGTAATTCCTAACATTTGTGCTTTATTCTTTAACTTTCAAACAAGTTATTTTGAAAATTGTTTAACTTTAATTTTGAAACTAAAATTAACACAATACCATGTTCAGAAAATAAAAAAAGAAAAAAAAATTTCATTACATTGCTATGAGGAATGTGGAGGCTAAATTCACTAAAAATAGATTTTGTGTATTAATGCGTGTTTATTTTATATAAAATATGATAATTAATGTGTAAAATATATATCAACACATTAAATATGAAATATATTTTTATTTTTATTAAACTTACATACAAATTTTACTAAAATTTTAAATTTTATTATTTTAATATTATTTTATATTATTTTTATGTCATATAATTTTATCGTATTTGAAGTTATATAATATAGTGAAAAGGAAGTTGAGATATTATTTGATTAAGAGAAGTTCATGACATAAAATTCGAATTTCAATCAAGAAAATGGTACAAAGTTATCTTCTTTAACGTGTTTGAAAATATATTATTACAATCTTTCTTGTTTTCTTTTACATAAAATGCAATATAAACATTATAAATTTCACATTCTACACACCAAATAAAAAGCTTTACATATTTTAAGCTTCATGAAAAAAGTATCCACCAAAAGTCGTGCTAAAACAGGAAAAAAAAAGATTAGATGCTATGTAGAATAAACGAAGAAGAAAGAGGCGAAGAGGATTAAAGCGAAGCAACCGGAGGCAGTGCAGTTAGTGGTGCCACTATTAGAGCCATGGTGATGATAACGGTTATGGTTCATGGCCCCGGCAGCATAAACAGGTATTACAGCTCCAGCCTGCCCATCGGGTGACTTTGTCCCTCCACTACCATTATCCCCAGCAGCAGCGCCTGTGTTGCTATGTTCTCCTCCTGCGCCACGGGCGCCACCACCGCCACCACGCCTTCCTACGGCTTCGATCTCATGTTTGCCTCCTAGTTTAACTAAGAGTGACAATTTCTTTGGTACTATCGGTTCTCTAGTACCAATATATTTTTCTTGATTGAGGTCTGCAACAGAGGCATAGTGTCACATGATTCCTAAATTCAGAATATTAGTTATGAAGGAAAATTGTTATAATATATACTCTAACCGTTTAACATCAACTATTTCTAGGATTGGATTAATAAAGTTGTAATTAAAAACGGTAGCCTAAATTTCCAGTGAAAACACAAATAATGAATTTATCGGTAAAATTTTTGTTGAATCAAAACCAGAAAATAATTGAAAACTAAAGCAACCGAAGAGTACCTGCAACCATGGAATTTTGAGCAAGTGCAAGATGAAGCTGAAGGGAAAACAGCAAAAAGAACGCACCCAGTCCAAGTCCCAGCTGTTTGAAACTCAATTTGAAGCCTGCTGTTTCCATGATCATCAGTTTCCCAAATGAAAGAATCTGGCCTAGCTTGCAAAAATTCATCTGTTTCATTCAAATCTAGCGTCAGCATCCTTCAAGTCATCTTCAATGTAATGTATATAGGCTTTAGCATACAGCACTAGTTGAAGGATAGAATATTAATCATCCTATCACGTATTTGTTATTTACTTAAATAAAAAGATTAGAATATTGAAAGAATTTGATATCCTAAACCAATAGGACAACACTATCTTTCGAAAAAATAGAAGATTATTTTTAATTCATGAGAATAAATTTATATATTTTATTATATTTTTTAAAATTATATTAATAATTTAAATTATATTAATTTTAAAAAAAATAATTTTGATCAATAAATAAATTATCTTATCTTAATATTTGCCTACATCAAACTTAAAATAAAATAATATTATTTAATTTAATCTTATTCATAACATTATTTTATCTTGTCATATCATAATTTTGTGTATCAAACTTCACTATAATTCCTTAGAATATATCAGCCAAAGGTTTCCAATATAAAGCGTAGAATAATAGGTCCTTTCTTTATAAAAGTTGGCAACTTGTTTTTATTCCATCCTCATCCAACCGCCCATTAAATCTTCAGAAGAAAAAAAGGGCTTGAATGTTCTTATTGTTGCATTAGTCTCTAATTGTGGACTAATTAAGTATGTTTACTGGACTTAAATTAGGTAAATGTTAAGTTCATTGAAGCAAATTTGAATAAGCAGCATAACTAGTAGTATTTTGTCTAAGTGAGACCTATTATTGAACCCATAATGGAACGACACATTGTCTGCTAATGAAATGGATCCTTAGTCCTTACAATTGTCTTATATTTATTGCATGTGCATCAAGGGAGGAGAGTTATTCTATTGAGTTTCAAGATGATAAAATATTTTGTATTCAATGAATTTTAATTTATTTCAATAGGATATAATTAAATTTAACAAAATAAATCAAGGTGGGGTCTTTTTTTATTGTTTTTTTAAATTGAGATTAGATTGAAGTTGGATTTTAAGTAGCATTACCCCAATCTAATCTGAGTATATATAGCACAAATATATTTTATTGTTTATTTAATTTATATTAATATATATTATATTAATAAATTATTTAATATATTAATTTAAAATATTAACTTAATAAAAATATTACATTTATATATAATTACGGTGGAAGCCCAGCTTCGTTCAATATTAATATTTTATTGAGCTAGTTTTTGATAATGTTAAAATTAATAAAATAAAAATTTTAATAAGAAAGTTTAGCAAGTAGTAAAATTTTGTTAAACAAATATAAAGAGTTAACATAAATTGATAATTTAAGAGTAGTTTAACATTGAGAATTGCTTATAGAGAAATAATACTATAACTATAATTATCATTATTTTACCTTGCATTGTAGAAATGTTATTGTTGACCTCAACAAATTATCTCCAACTATTAATTTCAACTTTTTGACAAAATCCTCATAACTAATCTTTTTAGCCTAATGAAGCATTCAAAAAGAAATAATACCAAAGAATAGAAAACTTATTTAAAAGCAAAGGAAACTAACAATTAAATATATTATCAACATATCTTGAAATCTTCATAAAAGTATTTCAAATTCTAAACATAATGGTAACTAATTCAATAAAATGAAGTAGTAGATAAACTTAGTTTTACTTTTCCCAAAGGTTAGGATAGGAACAAAATTGAGAATTTGTAACTTAGGCAAGAAAGGGAGAATCTTACAATAGACAATCAAGTAGCAAATGGCAATTCATTTAGCTAAATTGAAGAAAGTGCTTTTTAAAGAAGATATAATAAAACTGTGAAACCTAATGAAACAAAAACAGTTAGATTGGGAGGTTGATCTTTCCCTACAGTAGGGTTAGTCTACCAATAATAAACTGATATTTAGCTAATTTAACAACTCATTACAGGTGAAATGAGACACATTAGGAAAAATTAAAATCAGCTCTAGATCAACGTAAGATAGGTCTTTCCAATTGAGATAGCAGCAAACAACATAGGGAAAGGAATCCATAAGGATTTAAGGGCCATTGAAGTGTTTAAACCCATAATAGGATCATTTTCTTAGGATCCACCTGAATATGAAGTTTGGTGATTAATAATCCCTTAAATAACAAAATAATATCAGCAGTAAATATAAGTAAACCTCACCCAAAAAATAATAATATCAAAACCTACATATTCAACATGCACATATCTTGAGTATAAATGTTGTTTGAGTTGCTATATAACATAAAAACATAAGAGCAAAGATTGCTTCGTGATAATGAACAATGTGAATTTACGTATTATGAGTAAATCTAACTCGATGAGTAGCAACAGTGAGTGTGTATGCCCATAGATGTGGTAAAATTATATATAAGAAGATAGTAGAAAGCTACCTAAAACAACATCAAAGTATCTCAACTGAAAAGATGATCATAGAGTACTATAAGATAAACCTTTGACATCAAAGTTTCAAAGATTGGAGCAACAAGTGCTAGCAAGACCAGTAGCTCATTGAGTGATGGAATGAGATGGCAAATGCATTCTACCCTTTCTTGTTCAAAGTTTCAATCCTTATATAAACTGCAATAACCTGGAATATGTGTTGATGAGTGGCAGTGCCAAAGAATATTTTTCGGTAGAATTACTTAAATGTATACGAATGAGAAATTTGGGTGCATCAAATGTTCATTTGACAATGGTGAAACCATTGTTTTCCTTGTTGCCTCATAGCTTAAAAATATGTAGAAGACAACATTACCAATGCCATTACCAGTGCCATTTATGGCATTGGCAATGGCTAAAGGTTTCAGTCATATCCATCTAATTTTAAAAAAATAATAATAACATATTGAATCTTAAAATGAAGAAATTGATAAATGTTAATAAATTTTAAAATGAGCATTTAGCTTCTGTAAATTTTTAAAAAAATATTTTTGGATACTAATTCTAACAATTGTTCAATGCCTCAATTTGGCCAAATTGTTCAATATGTTCACAATCAATCACAAAATATACTTTTATTTTGTTCTTAAACCAAGGTCAATACCTTAAAAAAATTAAGAGACAATGGTGGTTGACTTTTATTTGTGTTTTGAACAAAATCTACCATTTGTTTTTGTCAAAGGAAGAATCATGGGCATATAATTCACGCTTTCTTCAAACCTTGCAATCAGTGATTGAAATTTTATGTAGCTTAGCACTATTGACTGTATTCAATAAGATGACAACAACATAAAAAATAACAATAATAACAGCAACAACAACAACAACAACAATAATAATAATGATAATAATAATTGTCTAAGTTTCCATAATCAATTACTACAAAAAAGAAAGGTGCTAGTCTACCTAAATAGTTTGATAGAAGCAAAAAAAAAAAAAAAATATTTTAATTTAATGATTAAGGTACAAATTAACTTGTATTATTATGTAATTAGATGATTACTTTTATGACATGCTCAAAACACACATAATGTGCATTAACATAATAGGGCAAGGAAAACCATTTTATCATTATGTTATGACTCAGGTTTTTACAGTCTCCACAACTTATATACTTTGCAAACTCTCCCACATCATTCCTCCTTTTTATCTAGACATTACTATTACATACATAAGAATATTTTTAATTTAGTGCAGGCCTTGATACATTCTGCTATCTAAAATTATCTTCTAAAATAATTAAGCAAAAGAATATCACATAGCTCATTTCAATAAAGTGATATCTTACTAGCCAATATAAAAAAAAAATACCTTAAGTATAAAAATTCACTCTTACACCCCATAATAGAAAGTACTAAGGCTAAAATAATAGATTAACAATGTTTAACTCCATGAAAAAAAGACAATTAAAAGACTACCATTGAATCTTTATAGTTTATTGGACTACTTACATCTTGCAAATCCCTGAATCTTACACACCAATTAGCTTCAAACCCCGTAAAATTGCTCTCTTGCAAATCAAATCAACAACATGGCAAAGAGGAATAAATTTATAACACATATAGGAAGGTTTATAAAAAAAATTAAAAAATGACCAATCGAATATTATCAAATTGAAAAAAAATGAACTTTTATTCCATCAAATTATAGATAAAGCTATGACTTCTTGCAAGATTAGAACTCTAATTTTATGCTTGGAACCAAGGCAAGCTTATAAATTACATTCAAGCTAAAATATCTAGAGGTAAAACCAAGGGCATAGATTAACTTTCCATAACATTCTAAAATTTTAAAAGCTGACATACTTACGTGAAAAAATCCAAAAAGCTATTTTGTTATTCTCTAAAGCACATTAACATCATTAGTAGTAAATGGAACCTATTGTAATATTGGGTATTATAATCCTCAAATGTGAAATATTAATGAAATGTGTATATGCACATGTCTCTCCATTAATATGCCATGTTCTGAGTATGACATAAAAGAAAAAAAATACCTTTAAGTATGAAAGTTTACCTTTGCACCCACATCCCTGCAAGCATAATGAAACCTCATTGCAAAGGTTTCAAAGAAAAATGCCGATGTTGAAATAATTTATTAACAATGTTTAACTTGATTAAAAGAAAAAAAAGACAATGAAAAAACTACCATTGAACCTTTATAAAGCATTAAAGTGCTTACATCTTGCAAATCCTTGAATTTTACACCTTAATTCATTTTAGCCTACAAACTTGCTCTTTTGCAAATCAAATCAACAACATGCAACCAATATAAAAATATAATAGAAACAAATATTATCAAACAGCATCCAATGAAACAAAATCCTATTCATACTATTATCCTAAATACTTTAACAAACAAAATAGCAAACTATTGATTCATCTTAATCGAATTAGGAAATAGTCTTGAACAACTCCAAAATAATAATAATAATAATAAAATAGTAATCAAATAAATACCATAAAGCAATCTAAAAAAAAATTCCATTCCACCCATCATTTATAATATCTAATCTTAAACAAAACTATCTTTAAACCATTTCAAATCAGAATAAAACAATATGCAAATCTCAAAACACTAACAATGAATCAAATACAAAAATAACTCAAAACCAAACATAGCAATAAAAACATTCACCTGTAACCAAAAAAAAAAACACAATTCAAATAAATGTCACCCAATAACATACAACAAAAGAAAATCTCATTCAAACTATCATCCCAAAACCTAAAAATAAAAATAAAAACCAAACTAACCACTCATTTTTAACTTAATCATAGAACAACACTGAACAATTCTTGGAAAAAAATAGCAATAAAATATAAAACACAAAGCAATTTGAAAAAAATTTCATTCCAACAATTATCCATACAAACCGAATCTCAATAATACTACATTTGAATAATTTTAAATTAGACTAAAACAACCAAAAAACACAAAACCCCCGCAGACAAAAAAGAAACAATATAAGAAACAAAAAATAGAAAAAAAAAAACCCTTCCACTCCAATTGATGTTATCTCGTGCTTTCCCCTTTCTTTTCCACTTTATTATTCCTTTTTCTTTTCTTATTTTCCTTTCCCTTTCCGCTCCAGATTCTTTCTCTTTGCTTTTCTTTCTTTTTATTTGTTTCTAAAAAAAAAAAAAATATTCAAAAAGGAACCCAATAGGTTTATAATAGAAACCTAAATGTCAATTTCAATTACAGATTTTCAATTTAAAACATCTGACTGTCATCTATGTGTTAATACCAGAGTACCAACCGACACTCAAAAATTGATGAAGAGTTTAAGCAAAGGAACCCTTCAGTGGCTAATAAGAAGAAAAAAAAAAATGACAGATGACAAAGTCAGGATCTTTAAGGGATCTTTTTTATATATAGTTATATTGATTAAGACGTAATTTATATTAAAAATAATATTTTATAAATATTAATTAAGTTAAAATTATTAAATTAATTTAAAGTCGATTGTGGTTTATAAATAGATGGATTAATTAGGTTTGAAAAATAATATTTTGATATTAGGTTGAGTCAAAATCAGATATAAATATTTAGGGATCAGATTGAAATCAAGACAAAAAAAAAAACCTACCTGATCTACTTGTTGTCATCTCTAATTGAATTCGTTCAGTTCGGTTGAAATGGAGGGAAAAAGTTTAGTTCCTCCTTTCCTCTTAAAACCAGTCACCATTTTCACCTCAATTTTGTTTTCCTTGCATGCATGGTCGACCAGGAAGGAAACCACAAGCTCAGGTGCTTCCCGTGACAGCTCTTCTCACCGGCAGTGGCTCCGGCAACCACGAATTGATGGGTTTTGGTTTCTACCAATCTTAAGATTAGTGTTTAAATTCGGCTTTGCGCATGAATCAAATGACTTGGTGAGCTAGGCTTAGTTCCAACACTTATTTCTTACATTGAGGTCGGTAACTTTTTTTTTTTGTTTCAATGGTAACTTTGGTGAATTACGTTAATACTAATACATGAGTTAACTAAAACAGGAATTTTCAATGGTCAAACTAAAGCAGGCATTACTTATTATCTTTTCTTTATATGACCAAAACATTATTAAATATTATATAAAATTTAAAGGTAATCCCTACTTAGAATTTACAGAACAGAAATACCCTGAGAAGAGAAAGAAAAATGAAAAATTATCCGCCTGAATTCTAAACGAAAAAACACCTATTTAAAACGGTAGGAGAAAGAGATAGGCGACCAAGGCCAAAATGAGCTAATCCAAGGAAATGCAATTGAGGGTGCCACCATTGTAGCCAGGACGGGATTCATGGCCCCTGCGCCATACAGAGGAGTTACAACTCCACCCTGCTTATAGAGTGATTTTTTCCCTCCATCGCCACCTCGAGCCACTACTACTCCATCGCATCCTCCTTCTCCTCCCCTGGCACGGTCACCTCCAAAGACCACCTGCACCATTGCCAAGCCTGCTTACGTCTGTGATATTTTGCTTATCGCCCAATTTCACTAAAACATTGACAATCTCTTTCGACAATTTTGTATGTAAAATTTTGTTTTTGATTGAAGTCTACAATAAAATTAGCACCATGTCAATGGCATTTCATCAATTAATTAGTCCATTTCTCATAATTCACAAATAATTCATGATAAACTGTCAAAATATACCGGAATCCATATATAGAGACGTACATATCTTGGATCCCATATATGCTCAATCACTTTTCCGTTTTTTCTTAGACTAAAGAACCAATGTGGAATGTTTCATACCTTGCTACTCGGATAAGTAAGGAATGCCCACTTTTTCTTGGGGCTTGCCGAGGGAATGAAAGTTTTTGGCTGAAACTTTAAAGAAAGTTTAAAGATCAATAATTCTTCCAAGATATTCGATCAACCATAAGCTCTTAACAGTCACGCAATCACAAGATTTCAAATAGATAAAAACAATTGTAACCCATTTTCTTAGCTTGACAATTTACTCTGAGTTTCATGATCATAAAAATCGAAATAACCAGCAAAGCTGATAATCCCAATTGATGTTACTATATTTTGTAAGCTTTCAAGCTTGGTAGCAAGTTCAGATGCTCTTCTTGATAATTAAGAACCCATTTCATCATCTATATGATACCAATATTATTATTAATATTGATTCAAATCTCAAAATAATTGATAAAAGATTTTTTGAGATATTTATGAGATTAGTTAAGATACCGTTTGGTGACTAAGTTCACTTAATGTATAAATTAATGTCGAGGAATCTCATAAAGTGAGATACGAGAGAGCTGTAATTTTTATAAAATCTTTATGTGAGAGATGGGTATGTAGACCAGAAAAAATTAAAGAAAATATCAGATTATATAAGATAAAATAAGAATATTTTATGTATTTAAACATTAAAAACATAAAATTAAAATTATTTTAGATTCAAGATCAGCATTTATTTATCGAATATGTTATATTCCTTGTAATCTTTAAGTTGTAATCTGTATGGAATGTTTTTTGGACGGATTACTAACGCTTGTGATTTGATTCTAATCGAGTATTACCTCATAAAAGTTTTATTCTATAATAAAAAAGCAAAAAAGCATATGCTTCGAAGATAAAATCAAAAAGCAACAAGAATTGTCTATTGATGGACAAGAATTGGAAAGATAGAGCAATAGCCAAATATACTTAAAGAGTCTCGAAGGGATTGGAAGAGAATTTTGAGGAAGTGCAAGAAAAGGATGAAGCTGAACAGAGAGCAGCAGAAAAAACAATGTTTTTGAAACCCATTTTGAAGCCTGGTTTCGGTCACCCACAATTCACCAACTCAATAAATCCACGGGCTGGCTATGTTTCTTCCAATGGTCCATTTGATTGGCAAGAAAAAGGGCCTGAATCATATAAGCATAATACATAATCCCATGATTTTATTTTATTTCTCAAAGATAAGTCTTTAACTCAAAAAAGGAAAAAAAAAAAAAAGAAAAAGGATAAGATGATTGTCTTTGGCCGAAATTTTTTTTTCTATAACTAGAAAACGGAAAATTCACACACTAGAATACATAAAAAAAAAAAAAAATCAATTTCAAGAAAAAAGATGGAACACCAAATTAATCTCAATAATAAAACAAACTGGCATGTTGAAATTTTAAAAAAATAAAAATTTTTATAAATTTTTAAATTAGGCTAAGGTCTTCATCTTTGTTTTTCTCTTTTAAATGAAAAATAAAATGCTAGGAGTGAAGAGATTTAATCATACTTATGTAAAACCTTAATAAAGTCTCTCACCAAATTTTTTATTGGACTTAAGATTTACATATGCCATCCAACTATAATGTCCCAAATGAGATGTATAAAGCTCATAATTAAACTGATCACTTTAATTTAATTAGGTTTATTCGTACGTTTCTCTTAAATCAAAATTTATCAGCCCATCATACAAACCAAAATTACAATTATTGTAGACAGCCATAAGGGAAAATTATAACTTATTTACATAATTATTAATTTACTTACCATTGTCACTTTATTTGTTTATTTATGAAAAACAGACTTATATTTCATGTCTTATTTGAGTTAATTATATGAATTAAAGATATTTACATTTTATTGCACACATCAATTATCTAAATGTTTATATGGTCAAGGTTACTAGGGTTAAACTCCATTGGAGTTTTGCCCAAACTAATATATATATATATATGTGTGTGTGTGTGTGTGTGTGTGAAAGGATTCATTTACATTAGTATAAAACTAAAATTTTACATTTATATATATATATATATATATATATATAAAGAGGATCCACTTATACTTTATAAAACTTTTTTAATTTTATACATTTTTTAATTGTTGATTTTAATAAATTCAAAGAATGAAATTAAACCATTCTTTTTTATTTTTACTTGTCTCTCTTATTCTTGAATCTATTAAAATCAAGAATTAAAAAATATGTAAAATTATTTTTATTTTTTTATTATATATATTTTTTGCGCGATTTATTAATCATGGTTTGCAAACAGGATTGCAGGAGAGATAAATCCGAGCAACTAATTGTTAAACTATCGATCTTTGGCTTAACAATATGATTGGAATCCAATAATTATTTGTGTAGGGTCGAACCAATTATATTATTCATTTCCACAAAAATGCAGTCCTTTAAGATATGCACCTTTGATAAATTTGCCGGCGTTGAAAACTTCCAAAAACGCGTTTAAACATTATATGCCATAGGAGCTTCTAGCTCCTTATACGTACATTTGTACATGTTTTGCTTAAATGAAACATGACTGCACGTTTATAATTGCTGAAACAACTGTTGGTGATCAGAAAATTGAACCAGCTAGCTGGCCAATGCCTGAAGGTGGCATGACCATCGTGCTCACCATTCAAATTTTGCATAGAATTATAACTCTAATCGCCCTTTTCCTATAAATATCAAAGAAGGATGTCTTTCCTATATATCATAATTGTCATCTCATCTTCATTTAGTAATTGTTAGGAGAAAATGAAGATGTCAGCTGCAGCGGCTGCTTTGGCTCTACCCCTAATTGGTCTCATCCTTGTGAACTTCACAGGGCAATGCCACGCTGCTCTTCAGGTGGGATTTTACAAGGATAAATGTATGTCAGATACAGATGTTGAGGACATTGTTTCCTCTGCAGTCGCACGAAGAGTCAACAGGGATAGAGGACTTGCAGCTGCTCTCATTCGTTTGCATTTCCATGACTGCTTTGTCAATGTAAGCTCAATGCATAAATTTTTCTTTGTTCTGTGTAGTCTACCCTAGCTAAGAAATGAGTTTAAACGATTGAATTAATTGCTGTTAAAAGGGATGTGATGCATCAATTCTCCTAGACGGTGCCTCCAGTGAGAAAACTGCACCTCCAAATCTAAGTGTGAGGGGTTATGATGTTATTGAAGAAGCAAAGCGTGACGTGGAGGAAGCCTGTCCAGGAGTCGTTTCTTGTGCTGATATCATAGCCATGGCTGCCAGAGATGCAGTAGAGTTGGTAACTAATTACGCTTTTTTCTTTTCTCTTTTCTCGTTTTTTTTTCCTAAAAGATACAAAAGAATTTAAAAGCTCATTACCCCAAACACTTGATGGTTGATGATAAATTTTGTTTCCTTTCATGCAGAGTGAAGGAGGGCGATACAATGTTGAGACGGGCCGTAGAGACGGTTTGATATCTTTGGCTTCGAATGTAGATCTCCCCTCTCCAACATTTTCAGTTTCTCAATCCATGGCAGCATTTTCGAAAAAAGGACTTAATCTTACAGATATGGTTTTACTTCTTGGTATGTTATTTCTTTTACTTGGGACATACTTAAGTTCTGAAGTTGGATTCTTTAAGTTGCAACCTCCTCGTAGATGGGGAGAGTTGCTGTCACATATATTTGGGTTAGGGTTGATTAGTGATAGGTTTAAATTTCACCTACAATTTGTATATTGATATCGTATTTTTTTCTTATCAAATGCATGTGAAACATAAAAATTATCATGTCACCATATTAAATATGAATTTTTTTTTTTATTTTTATTAAATTTATATATAATTTTTACAAAAATTTTAAATAATATTACTTTCATATTTTTTTTGTATCGTACCAACTTATCATGTTTAAAATTGCCAAATCAAATGATGGATTAAGCTACATTAAGAAATATACAATAGCAGTAAGTACTAATTTCTATGTTGAAACTTCATGGCATATAGGTGGTCACACAGTTGGGTTTACACATTGTTTACTCTTCCAAGACCGCCTTTACAATTTCCAGAACAGCGGGAAGCCAGACCCGACAATGGATCTAATGTTACTTAAGCAACTGAGATTTATCTGTCCACAAAATTCAACACGCAACACACCTGTTAGTCTTGACCAGAATCTTCTCAGTACATTTATTGTCGACAATTCCTTCTACAAGCAAATAATAGGCAAAAGAGGAGTCCTTCAAATTGATCAAGAGCTGGCCCTGGACCCCTTGACCAAAGACACAGTGTTCAGTTTAGCCACCTGCAATGGCTTCCCTGTTAGGTTCGGACAGGCAATGGTTAAGATGGGAGCTGTTGATGTCCTTACAGGCTCACAGGGGGAGATTAGGAAATCATGCAATGTTACCAATAATGATTCCAACGTCCTTGGTTTTTGATTGATCTGTCTTTTGCTCTTTTTTTTTTATATTTCTTGGATGAATATTCTTTTTTTTTTCTTGGTCCTTGTTCTGATTTGATGGTCCTTAACTTCTATAAAATAAGTGTACTAAATGAGTGCACGTAGCACTGTCCTTTCTTATTATGTTGAGTTCCAATTTCTTGATTACGTCTCTGATCTTCGTTGGCTGCGAGTAAATTAGTTAGAAACTATGTACATATTATGGAACTTGATTCTCCGACCCTGTCTATCCATATGAACAAAAATGGGCAGTATGTGGCAACTCAACTGTTGGTAATGAGGTGTCATAAGGATCCAATTGGTGATCTTCACCTGTTGGAGCCACCAAATTGGCCTGGAAGAATATACATATACAAATTACAAATTACAAAGCAATGACCTTAACAAAACTCTATAAATAGTATCATCTTTGAAAGTTCAAGCACCCATCCAGCATATCAATTGAAACAAAAGTTTTAACTTTTCTAATATGCTTCAAGAACTTCCACCCTGAAATTCCTTTCTGTTCTGTTATCTTATTTGCCAATTGCCATTGTCCAAATGACCTTGGCTGGGCTGCAGACCAAAACAATGTTGTTGGAAACTTTTTCACATTCACAGGGATGAAGACCTTGTTAACGAAGACTTCCTTGCAAATTGTGTTTTCTGAATTAAGAAGCAGGAACAATGTGATATGCACAAAGCTTAGCATACTTTTTTTTCTCCTTTGGCCCACTTTGGCTTCATGCTTGCATTAATTTGGGTCTCAAGAACAACAAAATGGGGCAGCTTAATTGTAAAAACAAGTGCTGTATGGCTTGTTCTAGGCCGCTCATGAAATTCCCAGCTAGATGCCACCAATGCTATTATCTACCATGGCATAACCAAAACAAGCAGAATGTGGCAACTAACCTGTTCACAAGTTCTTAAACTCATTTTTGCTTTGTGGCAGATGAGGAATATGTGCATATTCTCTTTAATATTTTGGATTTATTTTATCGGCTAAAGGACAATCGAAACAAACACAAATACAATGTCCTTTGTGATTTTCACCTAGTAGGCACCATACAAACGGCCTGCAGCAATGCTAAGTAAAAAGCAACGGCCCAAACATAACTCTATAAATGGCACATTCCTTCATAGTTCAAGCACCTCATCCAGCACACGTAGTGAGTGTTGTACGAAAGTAGTGACATACCAGAATTTACACGTCTATACATTAAAATTTCAACCATGGCCTCAAGAATTTCGACCCTGGAATTCTTCTTCTTTTTTTCTGTTATCTTAATTTGTTATTACCTAAATGGCATTAGCCGGAGATGCAGACATCACTTCTGATTTTTCAGTCCCACCAGACGTAAAAATATTGATGGCACCTTCTTCTCATTCACAGGGATCCGAGCCCTAGCTGGTAATCCCACAAATTTTACAGTCACGAAAGCAAGTGTCGTAGAGTTCCCTGCTCTAAATGGGCAAAGTGTTTCTTACGCTGTTCTTCAATTCACAGCCGGTTCTACCAATCCTCGTCACAGTCATCCTCGTTCCGCTGAGCACCTTTTCCTCACCACCGGCTCCCTTGAAGTTGGTTTTGTTGACACTACCAACAAGCTTTTTACTGAAACTCTACAAGCTGATGACATGTTTGTGTTCCCCAAGGGACTTGTGCACTTTCAATACAATGCTGACGCAAACAATCCAGCTGTAGCAATTTCTGCTTTCCGAAGTTCAAATGCTGGAACTGTATCGCTTCCTAAAACTCCTTTTGCCACCAATATTGAGGATGACATTTTGGCCAAATCCTTCAAAACTGATGTTGCTACATTTCAAGCACTCAAGTCAGGTCTTGCATCCAATTGAAGATGCTTACTATATATGTTATGAAAAGTTTTTACGATTATGCGTTGAATAACCATCCCCTGTTAATCTGAGTGTTCTATTTATTTATTTTTATAAAAGAAAGTCGCAATCTAGAATAAAAGAAGAGGTTATTGGCGTTTGAATTCTAGACATGTAGACACATTTGATGCCACCTTTAAAGAATGATTATATGATTTAATTGAACCAAATTTGTGTTAGCGTTCTGTAATTTGACATTTGTTTAGCTGATCGATTAATTCATGGTTTCTCTCCCTTGTCTTTTCGTGTTGGACCTCCCAAAAAAAACCTATATATATATATTCCAGAAACAGTGAAATGGATGGAGTATTGCTATTCAACTTAACTGTCAAATAGAGCGGATTAACTTAAACAAGAAAATGAAACCAGGAGGAAATTGAGGCAATGAAAAACACAAAAATGTCGTAATATATAAATATAAACTTTAAAAACCAGACCTCGAAGACAAGAGCCAAGGCTTAAGACAAAGCCATTGGTTTAGTTTAACCTTCTGTTTGGAAAAAGACTCGTAAACCTACAAAGCCATCCTAGGACGGCCTGAAGGTCTCAATCCTACTAACATATCTGTGATTTTACACTTCAGTTTTAACACCAGAACAAACATTTTGGATTAGTCGTCTCCATCCAATGGATTGTATTTTTCCTTGTGACCGACCAATGATCAAAAGCTCAGTGCTTTCTTTTGAATCGAAAAAGTATTTCAAGAGCTTCTCATCATAAATGAAAGGTTCAAGGGATTAGCCTGAATAAAAACAAGTATACCTTTCTTTTCTTGTCCGGTTTTCGCGCCTCTTTCTTCCTAGTTTCACTCTCCATTTAGTGTTAAGAAATTGCAGAGCTTTTTTTTTTATTCATTTGACAAGAAAATTTTGCAAGACTAGTTATCATTGGGGTTTTAACTCAATTAAGTTCTTAAATGCAATGCCATGTTGTTCACAACTATGGTAGAATCCACACACTTTTTTAATCAAAGATAGTACTCCTTTCATAAAGGATATCTACTTATAACGGAAGATTCAATCTAAAAAGTACCAGGGACATGACAATAAGTGAAGATACATTCAGAACCATTGATTTTGTTCTACTCAAATAAATCCCAGGACAACCAAGTTGGTTAAAACTACAAAAAAGTATCACATCGAATACCAAAAGTACTACCACCAAAACTGAAAGGTAGATTGCTAGAATAGACGGTGCTAGTTTACAGCCTTCTCCCTCTTCTACCACCCTTTCTACGGGTGCTGTCGGTGGGAATGGGAGTCACATCCTCTGGAAAAATAGAATAACAATAAAAGAATTTCACAGTAAAATGCCAAAGAAGATTACTTCTCAGCATTCAAATATACTTCTCAGCATTCAAAAATACTTTTAAATAGTTAAAAAAAAATGCCTTACCAATACGGCCAATTTTCATCCCAGAGCGAGCAAGAGCCCTCAGAGCAGACTGAGCACCTGGACCAGGAGTCTTGGTTTTGTTCCCTCCTGTAGCACGTAGTTTGATGTGAAGAGCAGTAATTCCAAGTTCCTGTTCAGTATCAAAAATTGCAATTTGTCAATACCAACATAAATCAGAAAGTAATGTTGCATGTTGTTTAGAACAAATTAACATATATTATATAAAGTGACAATTTCAGGTTCTTGTTAATAGATAAAGAAGTGGTATATGACCTTGCATCTCTGGGAAACATCTTGTGCAGCAAGCATAGCCGCATAAGGTGAAGATTCATCCCTGTCAGCTTTCACCTTCATACCACCTGAATTTATTCAAGAGTTTCAAAATCAATCTTAAAAAAAAGCTTCAATAATACAGAGTGTCACCCTTACCTTCCCTCTTTTCCACATGATCAAGTGACTAATGTTCAAAGAAAAACCATGCTACTTTAAATCATACACGCTATAGCTAGTTAGGATCTTGCACATGCACACTATCACCAAGATTTTTAAGCCAGTCCAAGCTCCACAAAAATTAGTTATCTTAAATGAAGGAAAGTTCTTTGAAAACCCAAACATCATAAAACAAACTATATCAGACCAAGTAGCCACACTGAAAATTAGTTGCAAATGAAATTTTAACCATAAAATCAGAGAAACAAGTATAAAGTGAGAAAGCATACAAGACTTGGACAGCTAGCATGATAAGAAAATGAATTAGAAATCTTCTTCAAGCAATAATAATAATAATCCATTACCATAAAATAGCCAATATGATCTCAGTAGCATCTTATATCCACATGTTTATTTTGCTAAATTATTATTTATGGGTACTTCAAATTAACCCTCCCCCCTACCCATAAAAATCAGAAAATAAAAACTGGTAACTGGCAATCAATAATATGCTTAGAACTGCAATTCTGTTATGCTGCTTACCTGTAATACGAACCATAGTTTCTCTTCCAGACAAATCAGTCACATGCTGCAATTGTCAAAATACCGAAGGAAAAGAAACTAATTAAAATGCCTCACTTAAAATATTATTTATCAAGTAAAAGAATTCCCTTCTTCAGAATGAAAGACTAATAACCTACAATGAAAGTGTCATTAAATGATGCAAAAATGTGGGCAACACCAAAAACATGCTCTCCTTCTCGTACAGCAGGCCCAAGGTTCGAAGTCTCTTCCTTTGGCTCCCTAACCTTTCTCCTCGACTATACAACCAACAAATACACAGTTTACATAAGCATACATAGAAGTACATACGCAGCCAGAATAAACATTTAGGCATTGTACTTCTAACTAGGACTACGATTTGCACATAACATTATTTATACAATGCAAGGAGATAGGAGAGTGAAGACAAATGCTCGATATTCAATAAGTGAGCAAGAAAGCAGTGGCATGGAAAATTCAAACAATTGCTAGATCATAGTTAAAATCAGCAGAGCTCAATAAGGATATAAGCCATAAGGATATCTAATAAATAAACAGCGATCTCTGCTCGTAGCATCAATAGATTAAATTTCGTTTTAACTTTCTTCTGTTTTCTAAGCTATTGCGCCGAAATCAAGAGTTCTGTTAGATTAAACAAAGGGAACATTGAAAAAAAAAAAAAGAAATCGTAACGATCTTCCTCTCATTCCTTTTTTTTTCGGTTATCAAACTGATCGGAATAGGCTTAAACAGACACAAAACGCAACACCAACTTTCTCCCATTTTTTCCCACGTTTTCTCCGCAACCAAACAGATATTTCCACGTAGAATCAAAAGCATAACAAAATCCAAAGCTTCTTCAATTACAAGCGCAAGCCAAAAAATATCAAAGAAATTTCAAAAAGTAATAAAAATACTTGATTAAAGAATCTAAGGGATTTGCTTACCATGATTCAAAGCTAGCAGAAGATGAGAGGAGTAGAGAAGCCTATAGAGCGAGGACAGTGGGCTTGCAAATGACGGAGAAGATGCAAGTATAAAGCTTTGGTTTTTATACAAGTGAGAGGGGCTTAGGGTTTTAGGATGGGTAATTACAGAATTTATCAATTTGGTCCCTTATTTCATTTATTTCTTTTAGACGGAACGAAACATTTTGTCTTCTCAAATTAAGACTTCAAAAAATTTAGGGGTGAGGATTAATTGGTTGTACCCGATTTAAACCGATCCAAATAGGCCAAAATATATTAATTCGATTTTATTTATTCGATTATGATACTAATGGGCTAGAAAAAAATTATTTATTTATTTAATTCCATTGCTTAATGATTTTCAATTGATAAGCAAATAAATTGAATTAATCGATTTTGTAAATTTATTTTTAAATATATTTATATGTAATATTAATACAACATAATTTATATAATATTTTAAAATTATATATTAATATATTATTTATATTTTATAATATATAATGTATAATATAAATAATAAAGAACTTATATAATAATATAAATTATATATTTTAATAGTTAAAATAAATTAAACGATTGAATTGAACTATCTAAGTGGGTTTTACTTATTTCGATTAATCACTTAAATTTAGTTCAATTCAATCAATTATCTTAATTGAAATCAATTGATTTAATTTTTAAATTTTAAATATCTAATTGATTGAATAATTTCCTTTTTTTATCAAAATTTCATTAAAAGTATTCATGGTTCATACAAGATCCAACTTATAGACACTTGTAAATTCCCCAGGCCCACTTATTTATACATATTTTACTATTAAAAGTTGAACTAAAATATAATTTCTTATATTATTATTTTAAATATATTTAAATTAAAATAATATCATACTATTTCAATGGTCAAATAGTAATAATAATTTTTATACTATTTAAAATAATATTTTAACAATTTTTATTCCCCTCTTATTCGTCCTCATACGTACCCAATAAAATTTATTTTTTCTCAATTTATTTGACAAATCAATATAAAAAAAAAGTAAAAAGAAAAAGATAATATATATATTTTTGGATTTAGAATAATCTATTTTTGGCATTTCCAAAAAATCCGAATCCGGATTGTGCTTACGTCGTCGGATTTATCCCCAAAAAGCGACCGACTTTCTCTCATGTCGTATTCCTCCTGCTTATATTTTTACTCTTCCACGTCAGTCTTTCTCCCGTTTTACTTTACACCCAAAAACTTAGAACGCTCTTTTTCATATGAACGCAGCCGCCACGAATCTTCAATGAACAACCCGACACGACCCCGGCCCACAATGGAAATCAATGGAACTTCCCGCCACAATGACCACCCAAAATCCCCATCAACCGACCGATTCCTTTGCGTTTACCCTCAAGGGCCGCCATCCAACCACCCTTCCTCGTCCTCCTTTTCCGCTGTCGCGGAAGAGCTGAACGAAGATGATATCTTTTTCTCCGGCGACTTCTCCGACAACTCCAACGGCTCCAACTCCGTTGGCGGCCTCCAAAATCCCCTCCACCAAACGACCTCTCCTTCCTCTAGCCCCCGTAACCATAAATCCTTCCCTCAATCCGGAAACTTTGGAATCCTTGCCGCCATCCGTGACCCTTCCCGCAGGCACTCCCATTTCTACCAAAAACCCTCAATTTCGACATCAGTATCCTCTTCATCCTCTGCCACTTCAGCATCTTCCTCCTCTTCTCGTTTAATCCCTTCGATTCCGAAACCGCCGCAGGAACGAATTCCAATCGCTTCATCTTCCTCTTCTTCTTTAGGAAGGCTTCATCAATCTGCCCCGGTTAACGTGCCGATGCTGGCGAAAACAACGAGGAAAAACAGACACTTTGACAATTACGACGTGGACGTGCAGGAAGAAGGGGAAATGTTGCCGCCGCATGAGATTGTGGCAAGGAGCTTAGCAAAGTCCCCTATGTTGTCTTGTTCTGTGCTCGAAGGCGTGGGAAGAACCCTGAAAGGAAGGGATTTAAGGCAAGTAAGGAATGCTGTTTGGAGACAAACTGGGTTTCTTGATTAATTGATTAAGGAATTTGTGTTTTGATTTTTTTTTTTTTAATTTTCTTTTAGGGTTTTCATTATTGACTTTTGGATATGAAAAAGTATAAATGATCGATTAATGTAATCAAAATTTGACTTTTTTTATGTAATTTAATTCTTTTTGTTATGTGATTTAGTATTTTTGGTTGTGGATAAAATGTGAAAAAGAAAAAGCAAAGAAAGAAATTTACAGGTTATAGTGTAAGAGTTTAGAAACTTAAAAGTTAATTCATCTATGCTTATTGTAAAGTCATCTAAGTAATATTTGTTAAATTATATAAAGGGAGTCCTTTACTAGTTTTATTGGTATTGAGGTCTACATTCGGCTATTGCTTATTGTTTAAATAGTTTGAGATTTAATAGAACTTTCTGGTGCTAGATTATGCGGAGTTGATCGTTGAAATGGTAGTGCTAGTTTTAATACCTTCCAGTTAAATGCAGTGAGCTCTTATTAGAGAATGCTGCGTTTTGGCTTTCCTTGGTGGCTTGATAGCTTTGAACTTTTCTTGTTGCGTTTAAGATGTTGGAGGTCTTATGGTTCATATGTTGCTAGTTTGAAGTGGGATGATGATGGTAGGTTGGCTTGGTTGTGTAAGTGCTTATCTGGGAGTTCAATAATTAAACCTTGGTCTTTTTTCAAGACAATGCTAACTGAAACAGAAATAGTAAGCCACCTGCGTATTGTTATCTAATTGGGAAAAACTAAACAGCTGGTTGCTAAGCTTTTGAGTTGCTGTTTAAGTCTCCAGTTAGAGACTGTAATAATGTGCTGAAGATACACGTGTCTCTGAGAACTCATATCTGTTAAGAACTGAATGGTCTGTGTGCCTCTTTTATTACTTTTTTGTATTCTCCTGTTCCTTGAATACAATTCGATCCTTCTACAGCAAATCTCAATTTGTGGAAAGCCAGAACTCCTATAGGTCTTAACCTTGGTAGCATAACTGAAGTAAGAATGGATGATCTATCGGAGCTTTTGAATTGTAGAGGATAGAATCATATTTAGCTGTTCAAGTCACGAATTATATACTACTGAAATTTTGCTAAAATAGACTTGGTAGTCTCTGAGACCTCTTAGATGTGTTAAGCATTGATTGAACTCCTATAGTCTTAACTATGGTAGTGAACATAGTAATAATGGATGATTTACAGGAACTTCTAATTTTAGGGGATAGAATCAATTATTCATGAAGATTTTTCAAAGTTTTCCAAATCCTCATACTTGTAGTTCCCTTAGGACCCTTACCAAGCAAGGTTTAGGGTAACTTGGTATTTTGAAGTCAGTTTTCAATTATTTCAAGACCGAGATGTTAGTTCTCGACCTTCGTACATATTGACTAGGCCAGCAATGGCCACTTTTGACTCTCTCTCTCCACAAAGAAAAGTGATCTTTGGTGTACTAGATAGAAAGATGTCGTGTTCTGTTTTCTTATTCACAATTATGATCATTTATTTGCAGTATATGCCTGTGGGTCGGACTTGGTTGGATAGTTGCAACCCTTTTTCTAGGTTAAGACTTTGGAAATAGTAGCAATTATTGCAAACTTTCAATTTGCTGTAAGATGTTAACAACTCAGGTTTAATAATGTAGATCTGGTCTATGCCAAACAGTAGTTTATTTTTGGAGGGAAGAAAAATGGAAAGGCTAATGAGGGAGTAGGGATTCTCCTTCAGAGAATTTTTTCCCCTTTTTGGATGGAGGGTTATAGAGGGGAGAAGAAATTCTTTCTTTTTCAATTAAAACCTAATTTTGTACTTTCAAATTAAAGGATTTGAGTACTCCAAACAAGGGAATCTCTTTTTCATAAAGAAAATGGCTGTTCCTAACCCTGCTTCACCTCAATTAAACCTCAATTGTTTTGCATGTCCATGGAGTTTGCCCGAGGATTGACATTCCATTGCTCTTATTTTTTATATGTATATGGTTTCAATTATCTACTTATCTACTTCCCAATCTTTCTACGATGTAGCATCAGGCAGACTGTTAGACAATGCGTATCATCTTACGAAAATAGAGTATGTTGTAGATCAAGCAGAGTAAATATATATAAATGTATTTATGTAAAAGTATGTATAAAAGTGTTTTCAGTCATTTAAGGGTGTTCTTGTTTTAAGAGATTAGCAAAGGTTGATCATTTATACAATTGAATGACACACAGCAAGGTTTCTCAATATGGTATATACTTGAAGTCTTCTAGACTTGTCTACTCGACTGTGTCAATGAAAATATAGGGAAAACATAGCTACCAAAGCTGTAAAAGCCAACTTTATCAAAAATATGTAGAATCATGAGTATGGTTTGTAGTTGTTCACCATGTAGAGGAATATCAAGTTCCTGAATATGGCATAATTTCTTGATATTGTTTTCGTCTTGTCATAGATCAATCTGCTTGATTAGGTTCATTAGAATTCAAAAAGAAACTGCTATTACCAATGTTAAAAGTGAATTTACCAACATATGTAGAATTAAATGAAGATTCTATTTAATTTCAACCTTGGTCAGGTCGTAAAACCACATAAAAATACAACCAAGCGTTGTAATTAGGACTTTTTGAGTTTAACCTTTCTTCTGGTACTTGAGGTTGTAAGAAATCAAGCCTTTGTCACTTGAACTAAGAGTCAAGTATTTTATTAATAAATCACATGATTGTTGACAAGTTTGTTTTTTCATTTTTTTCAGGGTCAAGGCATTAGTCCCCAACCCTTTTAAGACATTGGCTTTGTGCTAGTCTGTTGAATAGTGAGTGTCATTTTCAATTTCATTTATATCTTCTGTGTGATCTGTCTTTTATTTGCAACATATGGTTGTGGTTCTCTCTTGGTTGTTCGATTGCAACTTGGGAGGAAGCAGTTATTGCGTAGTTTCAATTTGGATGAAGAATTAGGTAATGCAGATGTAGTTTCAATTTGGATGAAGAATTAGGTAATGCAAATTTAGTTTATCGGTTGACCTTTGAATGCAGATAATTATTAAATGACTGTGGACAATTTTTTTATCATTTTCCCATGGATATACCAAGTTCAAACTATATATATATATACACACTTGGGGTTTGATTGAATCGACATCAAAATAGTTGTTATTCAACAAAAAATTTAAAGCTTATTTTAGATTCTTGTAGTCATAACTCAAGCTGTTTGTAGGGTATATATAGGATACCTTGTGGATGATACCTTTCATCTACACTATCTTCGGGATTTATACCTGAATTGAAAATCCAACAAACTTTTCTTGAGAAATAAGGTATATGACAGCTTCACAATTTTTTAATGCTTGAGGTTATCAAAAATTGAATCTTGATCATTAAAATGAAAAGTTTAGTGCTCTAACAATATTTCATGCGATTGTTGGCAAAGTTGCATGATTTATTAATTTGCAATATCAACCAAAATTAATCAGACATACGTTAACAGTTAGAACTTGAAAGTTTCGACTCTGAAACAACAATTATACCTTAAAGGGACAATGAATAATAATGATGATGTCCATTTACATAAAAAGAAATCTAAATTATTGATAATAGAAAATTAAAAGTATTAAAACGAATTTACTTACAAAAAATTGGACATCATTTTGAAGAAATTAAACGGCTTGTAAACGACATAAGGATTTAGGAAGTTGCTTTTAACCTATTAAACTGATGCTAAAAACAATTTATTTTCTTCAAGAAATACAAAAAAAAAAAAAAAAAGCTTTTAGAGAGACTTATAACCATTAAGCTGAGAGTTCTTTTGGGGGGACATTCGTTGGGTATATATGTCTGGCAATATACAGCAAGAAAGGGCTGCCCTCCTTTAAGTTCTTTTCTAATCTAACGACTTTCTTATCAATTTTATTTCTTTCATTTATAATTTCAGAAAACGTGAAGAAAAATATATTTTTTTATATAAAGAGAAGTTTAATCTTGGGTGCCTTATGATTAGCATATAACAATTTTTGATGCCATTCAATCGTGTCTTTTGTTGATATATTATTATTATTATTATTATTATTGTTATTGTTATTATTATTATTATTATATTAAACTTGTAGTGCTGTTTCTGATGTACGACTTATGATCAAAAGGCCGAGAGAGGGTTATCCGTGTGACGGACTCATTGGAATTGCTTTTGTGAGTTGTGCAATTTTTTATCGTAGTACGTGCAATAAGGATCCATCATAGTACGTGAATAAGTCTTGTTTTATGAATAAATGATGTGAAAATGCACCTCTTTTTACATGCCATTCAGATTGGTGGCTTTTATTTCTGCCGTACTCTTTTGTACGAACATGAATTGGTGTTTGGTTTTCAACTCATTTAGACACCCCAAATGGAACCAAAGCTTGTTGTCAAATCGGCAGTGAGAAATGGTTGCACTTAATTAGTGAAGAAATGAAAACATTGAGGCCATAGCAGGACGTTTGCATAGTACAGCAAGAGAAATTGTGATGCAATTAATGTGGAATGAGAAAGGAGGCATCTCTGCAAGTATATCTTCAAGAACTTATTGGTAAGTGAAGAGAGGATCAAATTTCTAATCTAATAGAGTATTACTTGCCAGGAAAGTGTTTCCATGCAGCTGAGCTACCCTACAACATTTAATCTAAGGCTTACCTTGTGGTCCGTAGGATTCCCAACTGTCTCTTTCATAAAAATTTTAGGTCAAATTCAATGTTTAATTTTTACTATTTAAAGATTCTTCAAAATTTCACAATGAAAAGTAATTAACTTATTTTTTGTTTAACTAATAATATATAAAATTTATTCATTGTGATGCATCAACTATAATTTCAATATACATGAACTACATGATCTTCAAAAACAATAATTTCACTCTAATTTTTCATTTGTAATCATCTACTACAAAACTAGCAATTTATGAATCTCACAAGTCACATCTTGATGCTAAATCTTGACTCTAGTTTTAATGGATGTTGAAAAGAAAGAAGCTCAAAGAGATGAAAAAAGTAATGTTAATGGACATTACATCTCATCCTCCATTTTGCTAAGCAAAAACTGACATTAGGGTTTTACATTTCTTCCACCTTTCATTTATTGGCATTGAAAAACCAAACCTATCATTGTAAGGATTTATTAAATGTCACAAAAAAGTTTGTTGCCTACAACAAAGCAGCAAATATACAATCCAGTGTCTTCCGCTTCTTTACCTAATGACAAAGAAACTTTAAAAAAGATATTAAAATTTGAGTTCGAATCAAATCACTCCCTCTTTCTTTTCATGTAATAAAGTGTTACCCTCTTTTCAACCAAATATATATATACTATCCAGCAACATGATCGTATATTGATCATACTTTATTTTTTAACTTTTGATTGGTGGTTTCTCGTATACTTTTTTTTCTAGCTAAATATATGCAGCATCCTAGTGTCATGCAATATTTCACTTACTCCCTCTCCAATCCATCTTTTCCACTTGAATGTTGCTTTCTGCAACTTTTCTTTCGTTTGGGTTCCATCACATTCATCGTGAAAGAAATTAAGTTGCTGATTAGGTGACCAAAAAGGCAAATTATTGTTATTTTTGAAGCAAAGAAAACTTTACTCACTGTTACATTTTTTAACATAAGAAACATTACAATTTAAAGTCTAATTAATAACTACCCACTAAAATCATAATCCTAAGATTAAGCCATGACCACCAGCATGAATAACAAAAAAAAAATAACCAACACCAAAAAAACAGGAACAACATGAAACATTCAATGAATCCACATTAGCAATCCTAAACACATCTTCTAACACTCCTCCTTGCTTTAGGAGCTGCAAACACCAAGTTTTGTCTTCAGAAATTCAAACTTGCTAACTGGTAGTAGCTTGGTGAAAACATCTGCAACCTGATCTTCTGTTTTGCAGTAGACAAGAACAACAGCTCCATCTTTCTGTACTTCCCTTAAGAAGAATAATTTAATATTAAAATGTTTAGTTTTCCCGTGAAACACAGGATTTTGAGAGATAGCAATGGCAGCTTGATTGTCAACAAGAATCTTCGTGCTTTTCTCCTGCTCTAAGTTAAGATCGATTAAAATCTTCCTTAGTCACAAAGCTTGATTAACAGCAGCTGTTGCAGCAATAAACTCTGCTTCAGCTGAAGGATTGAGCTACAATTTCTTGTTTTTTCGAGCTCCATGAGAAAACACCAAAACCAAGTGTGAAATAATAGCTGAAGTGCTCTTCATATCATCAATGGAACCTCCTCAATCACTATCTGAGAAACCAACCAGCTTGAACTTTCGATGAGTTTGCGTTGCTTAGTTCCCTGAATAGATCCTTGTCATGTGTCATGTGGTTAGTACAACCACTATCTATAAGCCAACTCTCACTTGATTCGATGTCGGAGAAACATGTAGCTACGAACAGGTGATCTTCCTCCTCTTGATCAGCAATCTTTGCATCTTCACCATGTTGCAGAATTTTATTTTTGTAGATAACAGCTTCATGCCCCATCTGATTACATTTAGTGCATTTAGCATCAGGTCTTCTTTAGCATCTAAATGGAGGATGACCCTTCGTTCCAGAATGTTGGCAAGGTGAATAGGATTTCTTCTGATTTTCATTTTTTTCTTTTGCATTGGCTGATGCAGTACTTGCCCCATTTCCTTCAAAATCTTTTTTCTTTTTTCTTTTGCTTTTGGCCACATTTTGATGCTTGACTGCCAAAGCTTCTTCAATTGTTGTATCTTTCCCTCATCAGTCTTCTTTGTTCTTGTGCTTGCAAAGCGTTAAGCAATTCTATTAAGAAAATTTTTGACAGATCCTTTGTATTCTCCAAGGCAGTGATGGTTGCTTCATATCTTTCAGGTAATGTAACAAGAATTTTTTCTACAATTCTTGAGTCAGTAAATTCAGATCCAAAAAGCCTTACTTTGTTTGCGATACTCAGAAACTTATCGGAGTAATCTTTAATCGTCTCGGAGTCCTTCATTCTTTGAAGTTCAAATTTCCTAATCAAGTTAAGGACTTGCATCTCTTTAATTCTTTCATCTCTTTCATATTCATTCTTAAAATAATCTCATATCTCTTTTGCTGACTTCAGAGACATGATACGAGTGAAGATGATGGATGAGACTGCAGTAAACAAGCAGGCATTTGCTTTTGATTTCTTTGTCTTCTTTTCTTTCTATGCTTTAATCTGTGCCATGGTGGGATTGTTTGGAAGTGCAGAAATTTCATAGTCTTCTTCCACTGCTTTTCAAAGATCTAAAGCTTTCAAGTATGTCTCCATACGTACTGCCCAAATCTGGTAGTTGTCTCCGTCGAACACCGTTGGAGCAATTACGGAGAAACTGGCTTCAGCTTCCATGACACGTCAATTTCACACACAGATCCCTTAAGAAGAAAGCTCTGATACCAAATGTTGTTATTTTTGAAGCAAAGAAAACTTTACTCACTGTTGTATTTCTTAACATCAGAAACATTACAATTTAAAGCTTAATTAATAACTACCCACTAAAATCATAATCCTAAGATTAAACCATGACCACCAGCATGAATAACAAAAAAAATAATCAACACCAGAAAAACAAGAATAACATGAAATATTCAATGAATCCACATTAACAATCCTAAACACATCTTCTAACACAAATCTTTAACTGTATCTATTCTATTATGTTTCTTTCATTTCATCAAATCTTCATAGCTTTATCCAGTTAATTAAATTCCCCTATATAGAAAACCATTGTTAATGATTCTCAAGTTTAATTATGAAATTTTGGTTTTCAACTCCTAAATTAAAAAGATGAGAATGATGGATTTAATTAATGTAGGATAGAGAAATGCCACTTTTTTAGGCCAGCCGGATCCTCCAAGGGGACCAAAGAGAAAACAGAAGTCAATCACTAAGATTTGATTTGAAGTACTTTAATTAATTCCTAATAGGTTAGATTGTGGTTAATGGAATGATATCTTTATAGAAAGACAAAATCATATCCAAAGTATTGAAGTGATAATAAAGTGGCTATATAGGCCTAAAATAATAATAATTTTGATCATGTCATTTAGGATACCTGGACAAAAACTTTTTTAAGAATTTTACCCTTTTTTTGGTTGGAAACGGATTTTACCTTTGTTGCTCCAGAGTTATGGTGAATTGTAAAATTTGGAAAGATCTGGCTTTCATCCTTTAACTACCCACAAGAAATAATATATCTCGTGTCATGTTTTAATAATCAAACAGTTGGATTGATAGATAAAATTAGATTTTGACACGACGTGATGATATATTATAAAAAAAATAAAAAAATTAAAATAATATAATTTAAAATTTTAAATATTATATAAATTTAATAAAAATTAAAAAAAATCATGCTTGATATATTTACATAAATTTAATATAATAACTTTTATTTAATATAAAATCAATACGACATAAATATTTAATTTATCGTTTGAAGACAAAATAAAATAAAAAAACATTATTTTATTGTTACTATTGCTGCTCCAAGGAAATAACTCTAGGCTTAAATGTGAAGTTATCGACAAGGTGTGCAAATATACATTTGTTACTGTAGAAGATGAGGGACTTGCCGTGCTAGATCGTTACAGCAGTAAATTCACACCAACTACCAAAATCAGGCTTTTCTTCCATCATTGAATGTGGGCTAGCTAATTTCAGCATTGCACCCCCTGGTATTTATAAGCAGCAACATATGCTATCTTCTTCCATATACTTTCTTCATACTGAAAGCTCTTGGGCGTTTGCTTACAATGGCACTTCGTTCAGTGATCACTGCAGTACTCTTCTTCCTGTTGGCTCTCGCTAGGATTCAGCTCTCAACATGCCAAGTTCTCAAGGCCAGAATCTCCTGCCTTGACTGCAATCATGATTATGACTTCTCAGGTTCTGTCTAGTTATATATACATTTCACTCTAAAAAAGTTCACTTTTTTCTCAACTTCTTAGCCTAAATTATTATGTTGTTTAACTCGTCTCAGGGTTACAAATTGCCAGTTTCTAGTTGTGTTAAATCTTTTTTTTTGGCTAATTCAGGTATCAAGGTTGCAGTGAAGTGTGGTCAAGTGAAAAAATTAGCCACAGCAACCACAGAAGAAAATGGTTCTTTCCAGGTGGAGCTTCCATCAGACAAGTCAAAGATTTCAGCATCCGATCTGAACTGCCTTGCCAAGCTCCTCGGTGGTCCGAACCAGCTCTATGTTAGGAAGAAAAACGTGGTATCAAAGGTTGTCAAGGCTCATGAACTGAATTCCTACGCCATCTCTACTCCACTTGCTTTTTCTACTTCATGCCCTTTGGCTTCCAAAGATGCTAAATGTGGTGCTCCAAACGGGATCGGTTCATCAAAGACTGTTGATCTCCCTCTACCCCCAGAGTGGGGCCTTGCACCATCTAGCTTTTACGTTCCTTTCTTCCCCATCATCGGCATCCCTTGATCATCCCAGTGGTTTACAGTTTGCCCTTTATGTAATAATCAAATATCATATCATATATATAGTTCTTTGCTGCTATATAGAATCTGTGAGTGCAGACTGTAGTAAGATTTTAAGTAATTTCTATTAATTATGTGTATTAAGAGTGGAGGGATGGATCGTGGATGTGATCTATGTTTCTTGTTTAATATACTAGCATTTTACCCTTTTTCTCCTTGACTATGGCCATGGGACATGCCCATGGATTATGAGTATTCTTAATACTGTATTTTGTTTTTAGATAAAGGGTCTAAGCTCAAACATGTTATAAAGGATCTTAGGACAAGTGCATGGAGTGATTTGGTATAATTAATTAGATTATGCCTAGGCTACTTTTGTTAGTTCGTTTTCTGTTTCTTGTTTGGACAACCTCGTTAACATCAGCTACCATATATAAAAGATGTGAAATGGCCCCATGGCCCATTGGCAAGTTGCATTTCTCTTTTTGGAATTGTGGGATCAAACAGTTAGAGATTAATTAGGCAATATTCAAAAGATTAAGCATCATTTTGTTTTCTTTTTTCAGTTCTTTTTTTTTTTAACGAAAGTTAAGTGCAAAAAACAAATTAATTAGAAAACAAGAAACCTTTAACAGAGACGTTATTTTTTTGAATACCCTTTACATTGATCATGTAATAAATAGTTTCAAAATGGAGAAGACTTATGAAATTTTATAAGTGAAGATCGTGAGTTTTTTTATAAGAAATGAGTAAATAAAAATTAAAATGAAAAATTAAAATTAATAAATTAAAAGATCTCATCACATAGATTAAGTATCTAAAATTTAAAAAAAATTTAAGATTTTTTATATATTTATTAAATAAATATTTTTAGTAAAAATATTAATAGAATTTTTATCGTTAAATGGGTATCGATTAAATTTGAAAATAAATAATATTTTAAATAATTTTTACATATTATTGATCTTCATATTAAACTCTATCAATATATTAATTTAAATTTTTTACTAAAATTTTTATTTATTCATTTCTAATAAAAAAACTTCACAAACTTCACTTATAAAATTTCATATAAGTTTTGTCTTTACAAAATATTCTGCCAAGGCCAGAAGCCAATAAAATCTCAAGAAAGTTATTAGACCATTAGCTTGTCCGGAGGGACCTCTTTTAAAGGATTTTTATACTATTTAATGACCAATATACTGAAAACTTTATAATCACAAAGAAACCATTTGAGTCTTCAGTTCACTGATCATAATTCAAAAACAGTGGTCAAACTATCTAATCTAAGAATAATGTAGGAGATTCGGCAGCATCAAGGGTAGCAGCAGCAGATAAGGAGTTCTTTTCTAAGTTTCACATATACCTTCCAAACTAAATCCACAAGGTTTCCCTTGGATCTTATACAGAATGTTCTAATAAAGTTCTTTGAACAAACTTTCTCATGAAATATTAGTCCCATTCTCGCAAGTTTCTTGCACCAATTTTCCAATAAGCTGTCACTATTGCACCTCTATAAGCTGTCAGCTATCTGTTAATCAATTTGTAGGATACAGTGTAAACTTGACCACCACAATATTGCATAAAGAAGCTGCTATATTTGAATTGAACATTCACTTTCAGCCAGAATTCTCAAATCATCAACTGTCAAACATGGGAGGCCACAGTCCACACAATAATTTTGTGTATTTGTAGCATTTTTTTGGATATCTCACCCTGTATTGCATGGAACCCTATATTTAAGGGAGCTTGAATTAGAGATGAGGGTCAGGTGTGATTACTAAGACCATTAAATTTTTAGTTGTTCAATGGATAGATTTCTTTAGCTGTCATTCTGGCTAACGGGAACCATTAACCTGATATGCATCAAGAACCATTCTTTGCTTCTATTATTGAACTAAAATCTTAAGAAATGATGATGATATTTCAATGTTCTAATTTCATTCACTGAAAAGCAACCTGAGGCACGAAATGGACGCAATGAAATTTTTTCTGCAGGGTAATCAGACGTTTGCAAGCTTCTGTAGGCAGAAGGGAATTTGATTCTTGAGTTGATCAGGATGGCAGAAACTTTGAAGGAACATTAGAAGTGTTAGGAACGTGGGCTCCAGCACTTTGACTATTTAAAAGTCATGGGCCTTGTGTTTTAAGCTATGTTAAGAAAGCCCTATATCTTAAAAGAAAAGTGGGAGCAATTTTTAGCGGAAAAGAAAGTGAGAGAGAGTGCGCCAAAAAGATAAAAGTAAAGCCAAAAAATTATAGAAAAAACAGAGGAGAGAGAATTGGTTAAATAAAAAGTGATCTGTCATTCGATTGAATTAAAATTTTATCAACAAGTTTATAATTCAAAGTTTTACATTCTGAACATTAGAGATCAGGTTTGAAACTCTTTAAAAATAAATTTATAGTGTATTTGTTAAGTCACCTATTTAGTGAGATTTCTTTAATTATCTTTTGAGTTATTGATTAACTCTAGTTTTAGCTAGAAGAGAACTTTGTATATCCATAAATTTTTTTGGTGATCTGTGATTTTTTTCTTATACATTAGAGGATATTTCACGTAAATCTTAATGTGCTTTATTTTTTATGTGTTGTTTATTATTGATTGTTATTTATTACTGTAGGTTTATTGTGATATATTATTTCTGCATTATTGTATTTGTCACTTTAGGCCCAACAAGTGGTTCAAAGTAAAGGTAATTTTGAGATATTGTTATAGAAGTGAAGTAAATTTTATTTAAGATCATGAAGGGTGATACAGTTTCATGATAACATTAACAACATCAAATTATTCAATTTGGAAGTCTATGATAAAAGATCATTTATACTGCAAAGATTTGTATAAGTCGATATTGGACGATTCGACTAAACCAGCAAATACGAAAGAAGAAAGCTTAAAGAAGTTAGGCAAAAAGACGCTAGCTACAATAAAAAAATAGGTTCATATCAACATGTTTCATCATGCAGCGCAAGAGACAAATGTCCACATTATTTGAAAAAAATTGATAGTATTGTATGAGATGAAAATAGACATGAATAAAATTATGCTTTTTAAAAAGCTTGTAACTTTATTGTATAGGGATGGATAATAGGTTATAGAGCACTTGCATGATTTTCAAAATATATTAAATCGAATGACTACTATAGAGCTTAAGATGAATGATGAAATTAAAACTTTATTTCTTTTGAGTTTATTGTCAAACAGTTGAAATACTCTAGTTGTAACTGTTCTTAATTTAGCTTCTGATTAAAATGTGACATTGAAGATGGTAAATGATAGTATGCTTAAAAAAAAACAAGGCGAAAAGATTCAGACCCTAGGAATCAAGTTCTTATCATAGAGAACAGGGGAAGAAACATCGACAGAGGTCAGAATTCAAAATGCTATAGTAAGTCTAAATATAGTCCAAGTCCAGAGATAAAGTAAAGTGCTTCCATTATGGTAAAACAAGTCATATAAAGTGATACCACAAAATCTTAAAGTAAGAATGGAAAGATGAGAAAGGTAAGAGTTCAAATTATGATAATATTACAATAGTGAATTCAGATAGTGATTCAATTACTTTGATTTGTATACATGATAATTGTAATCATGTTGGTGATTTCGACATTGAGTGGATAGTTGATACAGAAGTGACATATCATTATGTTTTTAAGAGAAAATTGTTTACAATTTACAAAACAAGACTTTGGTTATACCAAGATGGAAAACAAAAATATGTCACAAATTATTGAGATCGATGATATTATTGTACAAATTAGTAAGGGTTGCATATTGACTTTGAAGAATGTCAGACACATTCTAGATATGATAATGAACTTACTTACTATTAATATCCTTAATAAGGAAAGATATGAGAGTCGACAAAAAAATGGGCAGTGAAAACTTATCAAATGATTTATAATAGTTGTAAAAGAAAAATTATGTTGCATAATATATAAAACATGGATGCAATTGAACAACAATTAGATAAATGCCATTAACAATGATGCTTCAGTAAATATGTGGCACAAAAGGCTAATACATATGAGTGAAAAAAGTTATAGGTTTTGGCAAAGCAGTCTCTTATTACCTTGACCAAAGGTATGTCTCTTTATTCATGAGATCATCATTTGTTTGGCAAGCATCGTAGCGTTTCTTTTCATAAGCATTCTCAGAAAAAAGAAAACATATTAAAATTGATTCATTCCGATGTATGTAATCCTATTGAGGTTGAGTCATTGGGTAGTAGTAGGTATTTTATTACTTTTATTGATAATACTTTACGTAAGACTTTGGTATATATGTTGAAAAACAAAAGCTAGGTATTACAGTATTTTTAAAAATTTCATGTCTTGATGGAAAATATGACAGAGTTGCCCTTAAAGTGTATTTGAACTAATAATGGTAGAGAATACACATCCAAAGACTTTAAAAAATATTGTTCAAAGTATGAGATCAAGCATGAGATAACAGAACCTGAAATACTGCAGCATAATCGTGTAGCTAAAAGGATGAATCACACTATTGTGAAAAAAGTTAGATGTATGTTAAGGAAGGTAAAATTACCAAAGCCATTCTAATATGAAGTAGTCAACACCGCTTATTATTTATTTAATAGATCACCATCAGTTTTTTTGGGCTTTGACATTTCAAAAAAAGTGTTGACAAAAAAAGATGCTTCATACTCTCATTTGAAAGTTTTTAGGTGTAAAGCATTCATACATATACCAAAATAGCAAAGGTTAATGCTTGACAGTAAAGCTACACAATGTATGTTTATAGCATATGACGATGAGAAATTTCGCTATAGGATATGAAATCCAGTGAAAAAAAGACAGTTTGAAATAGAGATGTGATCTTTTCATGAAAAAGAAATCATAGCAGACTTTAAAAAAAATGAAAAGACTACACAAGTTAATGTTGAGTGTGATGTTTTAATATTGATAGGGGTTTCACTAAAAAAAATCACAGATGGTAAAAATGAGTAAGAGATAGAACTTGAGGATATGAATAAGCTAGCTATAGTTAATGATAAGCCAAATGCAATCAATTTTGAGTAGGAAAAGCAATCTTTTTACCTAAAAGTATTGAGTAAGATGAGCAGTCTTTTCCATCAAAGAGTATTGAGCAGAAAAAGCTACCTTCAAAATCAGATAATGTAAAGTCTTAACCTATGAGATCTACCAGAGAGCACAAACCATCCACCAGGTATCCAAGTTCATATTTTATTTTAGTTACCAATGAGAAGGAGCCAAAGAACTTTCAAAATGTACAAATTACTTTGGATAAAAAGCATTGGTTAAAACAATAAAAAAAGAGATGAAGTCATTGCAAAAAAATGATACATATGATTTTATTAAACTTTCGAAAGAGAGGAAGCCATTGAAGAATAAATGGGTGTTTGAGTTAAAAAAGTATGATGACAAACTAATGAGGTATAAAGCTTGATTAGTGGTGAAAGGTTTTTATTAAAAATCCAGTATCGATTTTGATAAAAATTTTTCTCTAATTGTAAATATGAGTTCCATTCTAATAGTATTGGAATTAGTGGCTAGTTTGAATATTGAACTTGAGTAACTTGATGTCAAGATTTTATTCTTGTATATTAACTTGTAGGGTGACATTTATATAGATCAACCTGAGAGTTTTGAAGTGAAAAAAAAGAGCATTTAGTTGGCAAATTGAAAAAAAGTTTGTATGACTTGAAATAAGCTTCGTAATAATGGTACAAAAAGTTTAATTCTTTATGTTGAACCACAGTTATAAAAAAAAAAAGATAGCGGATCCTATGTATATGTCAAAAAATTTTTAATGGTAACTTTATTATTATCTATTATATGTTGATGATATATTAACTCCTCTAGATGTGATTGTAAATGAGCTTTTTATTTTTAAAAGTCGTTGAGCCTTTGTTTAGAGTTTTTATGTTATACAAGGAGTCTGTGTCGAGTTGATTGGGTTGTCTATATCTTTGCACAATTCCTGTTTCACAGAAAATGTGCAAAGAGGAACAGTTGTAAACATCCCAATCTGTTTTGGGGTCTACAAGATATGGATTTTGTTAATAAAAAATAAAAAATAATGAAAAAATAGGTAGTTGAGTTTGTGTGAAATCGTTGAAACTGGTTTGTAAAGTTGGAGTTGGGTTTAAGTTTGAAATTCAAAGAAAATTGGGATTCCTTTCTGGATTGGAGTTTTCATATTCATAATCTTATAAATACATGCCCACACAGATCACACAAACACACACAAAAAAAAAATAGGGAGAAAGGCAAAAATAAAAAAAAAAAGTAGTCAAGAAAATTTTTCAAAAATTTTTTGAGGTTTTAAAAAAAATTTTGAAAAAAATTTAAAAAATTCCTAGATTCCGATGACTTTTTTCAGTCTTTGTCTCAAGCTGAGCCAAGCAAAGCCACTTTTTAAGCCATTCTAACTTTTCTTCCTACAACCAAGCAGCACTATAGCCATTAGAGTCGAGCCGTCTCCTGTTTTGGATTTTTTTCACTTTATTTGTTTTTTTTAGTATTTTTACATGATTAAATTTTAAAAAAATAATAAATAATAAATTTTGATAATAAATATTAATTATCCATTGATAGAATTTATGAAATTTTCAAAAGGTAAATTTTTATAAAATTTATAGGTGAGAAATTTTATCTAAATTTATTTCAAATGGTGGAATAATATAGATAAAGTTTTAATAACAATAATTAATATTTATTTTCAATCCAAAAAAATAAAAATAATAAAATTTTGGTTGAAAATATTTAACAATTATCTAAGGATGAGATTCTTAAAAAATTCAAATGGTAAATTTTTAAAAAATCTCTATGTGAGAAATTTCTTTAAATTTGTCTCAAATTGTGGAAGAATTTAAATGAGATTTCAATAAAAAATAATTGTCATATTATTTTCTTTTCGAAAACAAAAAAAAATTTAAGTAGGCCCAAATGGTGAAAAATTTAGAAATTTAAAATAATAATAATAATAATAATAATAATAATAATAAATAAATAAATAAAGAGAATTTCTAAATAGCCCAAATGGTGAAAAATTTAGAGATTCAAAAAAAGAAAATATTTTTAATTTGGTCCAAATTATGGAATAATTAGATATATTTTTGACAAAAAACCCAAAAAATAGAATTAATATAAATCTTTCCGACGACGGAGCATTTTCAAGAAATCAAATGGGATTCTTGAATACTCTTGAGGTGAGAAAATATTTTTAAAAATTCTTCCAGATTGATGAAAGAATCTTATAAATTATTTTCAATATTTTACATAAAAGTTTGCAACCATTAGACTCAAGACTATAGGATGAATTTAAAATAAAATGGTACAATCCTTTGAATGGGCATGTGAGAGTGCGATAACCTTCTCCATAGGTAATCGAACTCCCGAATCCTATTCTGATTTGTAGACCTGAACCTATTCTTTTAGGGATTCTTAGTCGAGCTTAAGAGCTCCTTAAAAGGATAGATTTTTTAGGTGATCAATCACACCTAGATAAAAAAATTAGTGGTGACTCCTTCATTTGTTAAGTCTAGTTATAGATTTTCGGATTTATATGTTATGACAATTATCATGGTTGTTTCATGGGAACTAACAATGGCATTCATAAGTTATGATGACAATATTTGCATTCTTTTTAAACGTTGTTCATGAACTAATAACCGTACTTTCAAATCATTAAAGGAAATGAGATTCTTTTTGTTTTCAATACCAAAGACAATGATTGATATTCAATGGTATTTGGCAATCCATTCAAAGTATGAGTAACCAATTCTAAATAAAAAATAGGATGATTTATGGCTACTAAATTATCAGAAATAAATTTGATCTTGGCAAGATTTTCTTCAATAGATATAGTTCCTTTACTCAAACTCTGCAACTCATCACACAACAGATCTAACTTTACTTGACATTGTTGATGAAAAATAGTTTCTAAAGTTATCCAAACCTGGTGAGAAGATGACAAACCCAAGACCTATGCTTGTGCACTTAGTGACAATGTTACCTTCAGACAAAAAAAAAAAAATCCTTCTTCACCCACTCCATATATATAGGATTAGATGTGGTTTCATTATCTTTGGTTATTGTTTTAGGAGGAAGTGCAATAGTGCCATCAATATACCCCATTAAATCATTGCATAACAAAAAATGTATTATTTAATCACACCAAAATAAATAATTTTTTGAATTCAACTTAATGGAGATAAGGCTATAAATATTGGAAAAAGAAAAAGCCAGTATGAAAGAGGATTGGTTGTTGGAAGCCATTAGAAGATTTAAGAAATAATATATTATAAAGAAAGTTGTTAGAGTAGAATAATAGAAAATAATTATTGTTAGATCTGAGAATAAGACAAATATTTGGATTAGAATTGAAGATGAGGAAAGAGAGAAAGCTGCCGCTTTGATACCATGAAACGGATTTGTAAGAAATAAATGTTTTGCCCTATTCTATTTAGGATTATAGTATGTATATTTATATCATAAGAGAGTACAAACATATTTATACATAACTAAATGTACAACTATTAACAATATATGCTAATAGAGGTTGCCTGGTTTCATATAACCTTTAGACAAGAAAACTAAAAGTAGGTTGTAGGAACTTCTACTCTCATCAACCTCTAGCTTTTGTTCTCCCACCATGGCCAAAAAGCATTCCTCAACCATCTTGGTAATATAAATTAACTAGTTCAGCATGCGGATTATTGTACATAATGCGCCTGATGATTAATGAAAAACCTAAATCATTCAAACTTATTTAGAAGTTTCATATTCGAATGTCAGACAGAGAGTAAGATTTATCTGATGAAAAGGTTTTACCATACAATTTAAACATGAATTTCTAATGAGTTATTAATTGTGATGTTCATGTTTAATTTCTATCTCTGCTGAAAAAATAGTAGCATCCAGTTTTAGGAAAAATCCCTTTGTTGTAGACACTTCAGATTGCATTATTTCCTATACAATTATCAAAGAATCTGCAGTTATCCCTTCCTAGAGAGGATGAGACTGATATCTTAACATGGAAACCTATTGAGCATCTATATGAAAATTTATTTTTAGCATATCCTATATTTTCTCTAGAAGCAAAAGAAGCTTAATTATATATTTAATAACATGTATGGATTGTTCATTATACCTTTTTTACAAAAATATCATAATTTGAAAATATAAAAAATTTGCAAATACTGAAATTTGAATACAAAACCTATTAAATGTCACTTTGGAATAACATGTTATGAATCAATTATTCCAAAATTAAATATATACTAGTTTGATAAATTTTCAATTATAGATGTAATTCTTTTAATTTTTTCTTAATAAACATAAATGATTTTCATTTAAATGTAATTTCCTTCATCATATTAATTAATTTTTGTATGTGATTTATTGTTTAACCATTCCCGTGAATTGCTAGGGAAGCAAAAAGTGCAAACAATTAGGAGAAATAGAAAAGAAATTTCAACGTCAGTAGATTATGCATGTCTCAAAAGAGAAAGCAATAAAAAAAAAAAAAAGAGTACAAAATTGGGAAAATGAGACAAAATCTTCCTTCGCCAAGACTTTAAAAAAAAAAAAAAAGAAAAAGTAAATGACTACTTTGTGTTTGGTAAATCCAAAAATTGGGAACCCAAAGAAGAAGGGTCTCCGTCTTAATGTGCTGTCATATGGTATTAGCCAGAGCCTTACGACGTTGAAAAATAGTCAAGAAAAAAATCAAAGCTCCAATTCAAAGCCAGAAGGAAATATCACTTTGCACGTATGGCTTAAGACTGGCGTGTGTGGAACCCTCGCCCTTTAACGCGGATACATGAAAAAAAAGGAAAAAGATTTTGAAAAGGTAAAACAATTCCAAAAGAAGAAGTCCTAAGCCAGGGGATGGATTAGATTTTGAAAACAACATCGGATACTTTTTGCAAAGTTGATTTTTTAACTTTTTTTTTTTTTTGCTTGTGATCTGTCTGTCCTTTTCACCATATCTCACTAAAGATAGTAAGACTTGGTCCTTTATAGACCAAATTACGTTTGTACATCCCAGAAAATGACTCAGGCGAATCTCCTTGGCAAAATAAAATGGGAAAATTTTGTTCGAAGGTATATTTGATAAATATCAATTTTTAAAAATAATTATATGAATTAATTTTTTTAATTTTTTAATATTAATTTCATATTCGATGCCGTAATATTTAAGTGTTAATAAAAATCTCATACCAACTTATTTAAACATGAATCGATAAATTATATAAATTAATTCAATTAAATTTTAAATTAAAAAAAAAAAACTCACTTTTAATGATATAGTTTAAGGCATTATCCAACTCCTTGTATATATTAAATTGTATGGTTATTGCATGAGAAAGTTTGAAATATCTAACCATGTTAATTTCTCCCCAGTAGACCAATGTTGTGTCATTTAGATTTTAGATTCCCTTAAACTCGTTGATATTTTCTTGTTTTCTTCAGGGTTGGCTCTCATTGTCAACATATCGAAACTCTTGGTTATTTATAGGCTTCTTAAAAGTTGGGCTTCTTCAAAGTTTATTGTTTTTTATAATTGATACCCATAATTATACGTTAGTGAAACTTTCTACGATAGTCAGATCAGTGGGATTTGTTTCAATTTTTTCATCATTAACTGGTAATATTAATTATACAGAAGAAAATGAAAAAAAAAAAAATCAATGCATGCTATATTAATTGACCATGCAACTGCAATTGCAGTCAATAAACAATGAAAGTAAGTAATTTCTCAACACTATAATTAGATAACTTTTCTTATAAATATATTTATTTAGGAAAAATTTTATTACTATTAATTTGACACAACATGAATTAAGTTATATTTGTCAATCATGATTTATTAGTAAAATATTAAATTTTAATTTTAGTAATTAGGGTTCAACGATTGACAATCTCAAATAAAAAATAAACTGTATTTGGATTGTAGTAAGGAAAGCATGTTTAATATATTTTAGGGGTTAATTTTAAATTAAAATTTATCATTTACTAAATTTTATTTCTTCAAAAGCTATTATGAATTTACAAATAATGGTTTTATCTAAAAATGTAATAATAACTTTTGGTTTTAATTAAAAGCTTAAAGCTATAATTTTTAATTTAAAATAAATGTTATATACTTTTGTATGAATTTCAAGTTTTTAATGTCCAAAAGGAATAAGCAAATATTTTAAAAATAATAATAAAACCAAAGAAATTTATTCTATTTTTTGCCTAAAAATCCCTATCTATTTAACATAAATGAGGAAGAAATTAAATGTCTCTCTTAAATTTGAAACCTCCAAAAATTTAAAAAGATTGCATATCATGTGAACTAATACTATACTATTTTAGTTAGTCACAATGCTTACCTTTAAAAAACCAGTCTTTCCCATGTTTTTTTTTTTTTTTCTTCTTTCTTATTAAAAAATTAAAAATAATAAGCATGGTGCAATGGACATGTGGGCTTTCCACAATCTGAAAGATACTCCTTTGGCAATTGCAGTAACACACCACGAGTTATTGACATATATCAACCCCTTGCACTTCTTTAATCTTTGATACAACCCCGCATCTTTTATTCAGTTCAACTTAACCTTAAAAGATCGTCAAATCAATTCCATAAATGTTAATCTATTGTGAAATTTTTGATCGGGTATTCTGATGTAACAGTCGAGATTATAACCTTTCATTATACAACCTAAACTTCTACAATGGCAATAAATCAAAGTAGATTATCGATGCCAAGTATTTATCATCATTGTTAATCAGAAAAAAGATTTAAATGAAATTTTTATAAGAAATTTATGAAGTTTTTTTATAAAAATGATTAAATAAAAATTAAAATTGAAAATCGATAGACTAAAAAATCTCATTACTTAGATAAAATTGTATAAAATTTTTAAAATAATTTAATAAATTTTGATACTTTTAAATAGATATTTTAAAAAATATTGATAAATTTTTTAATATTAAATAAATATCGATAAAATTTGAATTATAAAAAATATTTTTAATAATTTTTTAAATATTATTGATTTTCACGTTAAATTTTATTAATCTATTGATTTTAATTTTTAATAAAATTTTTATTAAATCATTTTAAAAATAAAAACTTTACAAACCTCGGCTTCATGCAAATTTTGTCCTCTTAATGAGAGTGGATTGGATTGAATAACAGAGTTAGAGGGCTCGATTGACCAGAATAAAATTGGACTGAATTGAATTGATAGAGTGAATTTTGAAGGTTTCATTGAGATTTACCCTTTGTGCATAAAAAGTAATAGGAGTATACACAAATTTCCTAGTTTATAGTTATGAACAAAGTTGGTTGTTGGAGGATTGAATTGAGTAATAAACAAATTCCTTAGCCGGCCGAGCAAAAAGTAAAGCCAAGTATCACAGCAGCGTGTGACACGTTGACCACGTCATCATATTTGATAAAGATACATAGTAAGTCAGAAAGACAGCTGTAGGGGTGTAGATGTGATACCGTGCAGCCGATATACAGGAAAAAAAAAAAGAAGCTGACTGCTTCAACATCGGATTTGATTGGATGGAAAATTGGATTGGGACAAGTGAAGCAATATCATAGGACAAAGGAACATTATCTTCATTGCATTACCGCGTAGAAGTTTCCACCAATCCTAAAACAACCACAAATTTTCCAAATTCACTCGGCAAAAGCTTGCCCCCACCCTGCATGCATATGGCTATTTAAACCTCCTGCTCTTACATGGATTCCTCATTCGAAGCAACATAACAAAGGACAAAAAGTACGAGAATCTCGAGAACAACACATATATAGGTACGTACAATTAATGGAGGTTGCTACTGGCTTTCGCTTCTTTCCGACAGAAGAAGAGTTAGTTTCCTTCTACCTACACAATCAGTTAGAAGGCAAGAGACAAGACATGCACCTTGTTATCCCAGTCCTCAACATTTATGATGTAGAGCCATGGGACCTTCCACGTACAATTTTCTTCACTGCTCATTACAACATGAAGCTGTATATGTTAAAAATGCTTTAAAAAGAACGCTACAGTAAGTAACCTGTTTTGATTTTTTTTTTTTTTTTAATGTGTTTGCAGAACTAGCTGGGGAGTTTTGCAGAGGAGACACTGAGCAATGGTTTTACTTTACACCAAGACAAGAGAGGGAAGCTCGTGGAGGGAGGCCTAACCGAACTACGACTTCTGGATACTGGAAAGCAACAGGGTCTCCCAGCTATGTCTACTCATCAGATGACCGAGTCATAGGAATGAAGAAAACCATGGTCTTTTATAACGGAAAAGCTCCTTCTGGGAGGAAAACCAAATGGAAGATGAACGAATATAGAGCCATAGAAGCAGTAGCCAATCCACCTGCTGCTGCTACTCCTACGGTGAGCACACATACAGTTACATAGTTCTGTGGGCTTATAGCTAGACATGTACTTCTTCCATTTCTAAGTACCATTGGCTTGTTTACCATTTCTTAATGTAGTTGAGACACGAATTCAGCTTGTGTCGAGTCTATGTGGTATCAGGCAGCTTTCGAGCATTTGATAGACGCCCACTAGAAGCTGTGTCACGAGGAACACAACTTCATGACAACAGGGCTGCAACATCTTCTGAGAGAGCCACAATGATGGAGATAACAAGCTCCTCAGGTACTTCACACTCTGGAGGAGACCACCATGATCCTCCAGAGGCCAGTGAAGATGATATTTGGGACATTGTTAATGATCTGGAACAACCTGACTTGGGATGGGAACAAATGAACTGGACCTGAGTTAAGCAATATTGGTAGGTAACCGGCCCTTTATATGACATGATAGAATTGTACCACAAAGCATGTGCAAAACCTAACTTTAGTAAGTAGTCTGTAGGTTAAGGGAATGTAATAGCAAATAAGCAAGATCTAAAGAGATCATTTTATGTAAAATAGGATTAATTTTTTTGAGAAATTGAAGCTTAGGAAAAATCCAATAGTTTTTGTAGAGATATCTGCCACTGCTATTTGGCTCTATTCAGATTGAAGATGCACTTACTATTATTCCTCTGCTAAACCTCCATGTAAAACTCAACATTCGACATAATAACCTGGAGTCAAGCAAACAAGATAATGAATATAGCATTTTGAAAATATGACAAAGTTTGAGGAATTACTACCACAGCAACAGTCAATTCATTAAAAAAATCATAATGAACGTAAAGGATAAACAAGAAAAAATGTAGTCAGCCTATCTTCTTATTAACCCGATAAACATCTAAGGCAAAGTTTTGTTGAGTCATAACCATGCATGCCTGTGTTCCACCAGGGAATTGGACTGCTCATAATCAAATATTCATGCAGATCTCTGCTGCTATCTAGTAAGCCAAACCCAAATTAGAAATAAAAAAAAGATTCCGAACTATCTTTTGTAAATGAAGTACCATCAACCATCCATTCCATTTTTTCTGTCTTCCAGGGTCCAAGTCCAAAGTTGAAAGAAAACAGATATTTACAAGAAGAAACTAGCTTCAAAAGAATCAAAACTAGACCAGATACGATGCTTACTATCAAACTACTGTACAGTATGCAGCAAGATTGATATAAAAAGAAGCTTGAGGCCTGATTCGACCAGAAGAACCCCTGCCCAACAAAACATGATCCACTTTCCATCTCATATGCTGAAGCCAACTTCCATAACATAGTTCCGATATATCAATTTATTGAAAAGGCTCTGCCGGTAGTCTTTAGTTTTTTATTAATACTTATACAACAGCATAAGGAAACCATTAAATAAAAAGATAGACCATCCAAACTCAAGTTTTATGGTTGATTTGTTCTACCGATTAAGAATTTAAGATTATCAATCAGCTCAATCTACAATTCAAGTCTTACAAAGGATATTACAGAGTCAGAAAAAAATCTGGATCATCCAAGGTTAGGACAGCTCAAGCTTGAAAATTCTTCACAAGTTCCCCGGTCAGACTTTACTCCATGGAGTTGATGACAGCTCATCTCCAAGGCTGTTTCAATGGGACAATCCAGGAATTTCAAAACTAGTTTACAAAAAGCTTTTAAAAAATAGTTATTTAAAAAATTTCAATGGTTACTAATCCAACAAGCAATAATAGTCAATGCTCTAATCAATCCACATTGAACTCAATAGTGTTCTCTTGCCTATTTAATGTACTGGAAACAACTGAAAAATAAAATCTAAAAATCATTAACAATGATGATTGGATTTATGACAAAAAGAAAAGTAAACAAGGAGTTCTCTTTGTGAATGTATCAGAGTGAAAGCAGTTTTCCTGGTTGGTTAACATTGTGTAAAATCCAGAAGGCAATTTCATTCTTCCCTTAAAAATGTGAAAGCTTCAATTTGAAGGTTTAACAGTGAAGATCAATGTGTTGTCAACACAGTGGCATTAGAAGAATGGATAACAAAAACAACAGTTGCAATATCCTTTTATTGCATGCAAACCTCATAGGCTTTGCCATATTTTGAGCTAAAAAGTGGCATAAATCATCGTTAGGTATCCCTCCTTTCATAGCCCAACAAGATGCAACAAATAACTCTTAGGAAGTTTTGAAGGACTTATCTCTGCCTGTCACTACCGAGGTGGGCCTGTTTTCTTTCGGACAGGATGCAACAAAGAACTCTTAGGAAGTTTTGAAGGACTTATCTCTGCCTGTCACCACCCTGGTGGGCCTGTTTTCTTTCGGACAGGTCCTTTTCTAGAAACATTTGCTTTATGCATTATCCTTACATATACAAATATTAACATCGCAATCAATGAGTTATGAACCTCACAGAAGTGGTTTTTTTTCGTAGGTAATTACTGCTCTTATTCTTCACATCAGCAGTAAGCATATAAAGAAGCAAACAATAGCTAACCAGGAAAAAAAAAACCGTCCAAAAATGCCAGAATAAGAAACCATACCCCTAATCAAGTATATTTCTTCTATCCTATAGTCTAACATCTATTTCTCTTTAGAAAATGCTTCGTTATTATTCTTTATGTTATCAATTAGTTAATGTTAGTGTATCCTATTCATGGATTTCTTTACCTACAGAAATTCTTTTCTCCTTATCCTTGAAAGTATATCTCAATGCAAATTTAATTTGTTTGCATTTGCACTCATGGTTATAACTGAAAACATGGTGGCTTTTCAACCAATATGGATTTAATATTTATTGAATCTAGCATACTGGAATATAGGCCAAAATAACCATAAGTAGATATGAGCTCATAAGTTTCCTCCTAACAGATCCCTAATCTTAATTAGCATGTTCATTTTCTGAAGTGACTTCTTTTTATTTTGTTTGAAGAAGGGGTATATCCTACCATTTTTCAACTTTTCAGCCATGATATGAAACAAGTCAATAGAACATGATAAAAGTCAGATTTCCAAGTAATAAACAAGTGGTAAGGGCATAATGTGTGACCTGAACCTTGAATAAAAAAGACCACTCTTTTCTTTTTGACAGTAAAGAGGGAAATAAAACTTGGCAAATAAGAAAATAAAAAGGGAGATCTGTGTCAGAAATGTGTTTGATACTTTGCATATCAGACAAGTTGCCCATGAAATTTGTGATCCGCATTGAGATCAACTGGCTATGGCAGCTTTCGCATTGCATTGTATCTCAACTTTTCTAAATTTATAACAATTTAATCAATATGAAATTATCAAAGTCACTTCTCAAAAAAAAAAAAAAAAAAAAAAGAAATAATCAAAGCCAAAGTGTTCAATTTTCTAATACTAGATCTCTTATATTTTTTATATGAATTCAGTATCCATCAAAAGAATTAAAATCTTGAAGAACAAAAGTGGATGAAATAGGCATATGCAAATAAAAAATGGAAAACAAAATCGTATCTTTTTAGATTTCAGAGCTTATTATTCTAGGTCTAAGCAAGTTGACAGGATCTCCTAAATCACCAATATTTTCCCCAGTTTACATCATTTTAAATGTATTCCTGCTTGACAATGATAATAACATTTTACACATTCAGAAAAATAATAATAAAAGGAGCCAGAATATCAAAGTGGCAACTCAATCCATAGTAGCAACAGAGCTTTGTTTTTGTTTTTATTTTGCCCACAGAATGCGTTGTTTAGCAACCAAAACTACCCATCTGAACACTATATCTTTGTGCTGCCCCAGATTGGCTTCCTATTGATCAAATTAAAATTTTTTCTCTTACTACTGGCTCATGATCAACCAATTGAGACAATGATAAAAACTAAACTCAATGGCATTGTGTGTTAGGCCAAAAAAGCTCAATCCAATCAAATCAGCAGAAGCATAATCAAGCAGTCAATCAATCACACAAGAGACAACAATTTAACATAGTTCAATCTAATTGACCTACGTCCACGGATGAGAAAAAAGATCCACTAGTTGTAGAGAATTACAAACATACAAATCAAATCATCAACCTCACTCAACAATCAATACTCATAAGACACTCTCAATCTCCTCTAGTCCTATGAAGTATTCTCAACCCAAGCAAACACATCCCATATGCACCATTTCAACACAAACAAACACATACCCATATGTACCTATTCATCATACTTATGTGAACCCTCTCAATCTCCTCTAGTCCACTCCCATGCACCACCCATCATAAGACGTAAATACCCAGTACTCCATGGGGTGTCTATCCCATAAAACGCTACAACTCTCTTGCATCTTTTTCTCATACCTAACCTTGTGAAGACTTCACTTATTTATAAGCATACAAACTTACCTATTAAAAATCATTTTCTTTTTTAGAATTCTTCTTCTGCAAGTCAAACTTGCCTATTAAGAATCTCCTTTCTTTTAAAATTCTTCTTTTGCAAGTCTTCTTGTCTATCAAGTAATATCTAACAAATCTCAAACAAGTCTCTAACAAATCTCAAACAAATCTGTTATGGGATTTGAGTCATTATTCCTAACATTGTGTTCATACCCAAAAATCTACAAGAATCTCTAGAACCAAATAACTTTCATGCCTAGGCCTCTTACTTAAGATCCAGCCATAGACCCTTGAGCTTCATGCCCTTTGACTCATATAAAACTCATAGCATCAATTAAGAAACTATTCTTCATTGCCAGATTCTAGCCAACATGTACATGAGGTTAATGTCACAATTTAGCGTACTGTACGATTGCATACATCTTCATATCTATGTCTATTGCATCAGCTCATGTATCTCCACTTGCATATTGCTAAAACATCAGGAAAGTTTTTAAAAGTGCGAGAAACATTCTAGATATAACATTGAAATCGTATGGACGGGTACCTTTATTTCCTGCATAAGCTCTTTTTTGAAGATTCTTAACAACCAACATGGTGTGTCGAAAAAATACCGTATGATCTGGCTATAAGTTCTGTAGTTGCCTTCCTTTTTTCAGTATGAGATCATCATGACATCTAACGTTTTTGTAGTCCACTACTAACACTTTCATGCTCATTGCTTCCTGCTTCTTCTTTTGTCAGGGAGAGAAAAGAAGCAATAGCTTTAACTTTGTCCTCAATACTACCAGAAAAATTAGTTTCATTTCAAGAGAAAATGAGAAGTCAACTGTGTTCCAATAAAGTGTGTTTCAAAACACACTAATTCTCCTACTCTGTAAAAGTATACACAAGAACAGATAACACTCTTGTATGTCAGAGACAATGAGACAGTGAATTAAATTGGAAACATATGAAACATTGAGAAATCCAAAATTTTTGTTCTTTTCACTTCTTACGCCTTAGAACTCATGTAATTTAGTCTGAACTCCCAACAACCTATTGCTGCCAGAAACTTTAAGGCAAGTGATTTAGTTCTCGTCTACTATACTCCAGTTGTAACGACAGTGCAACTTCTTGCAATCAGTTTATAGTTCAAAAGAGTAGATCCATAAGATGCACCAAAATACTTCTTTTAGTCGATTAAAAAGCAATACTTTTAACTCCAAATCAACACAAGGCATCACTGTAATTAGATGGTACCTGAACCATATAAAATGGTTTGAAATAGATTAAAAATATACCACAAAAATGATGGGAAATTTAATCTAATAAGGAACTTTTGTCATCACTTAATTGAGCAAAGTCAGAATCACATTTCACCAAAGTCAACTCGGTTTGACTGACGAACAAATTTGTGACATTGAAACGTTTCCATGATGATAAGACCATGTCTATATTCTTTCTTTTTATTTTTTTTTTTTTAAATATCAGAGAGATGACTCCCCCTACTACTAATGAAGTATTTTAACAATAAGTCAAAATTTCTACCAAGAACAATTACATTTTCAAATATGCAAAATTAAACCCACAAAATCCTCAGCTGCCCATCCGGCTTCACATTTTGTTTCCATTGAGTGGAGCAAGCAACAGGATAATCAGACAAAGGAAACCTACCACAATTTCTAAAGGATCTAACTTCACAAACAATAGAAATTCATCTTCTTAGATTCATTGGTTCCAACTTCCAAGTTCCAGCCTTTCCTTTTGTCTCAAAATCTGCTTGGTTTTCAAAACAAATTTCATAAATTACGCTCATCAAAGGAAGAAATTCATTAGCATCTCCTATTCATTTCTGTCATTCTTCTTCACAAACAAGTTTACATGGAAAACTACAGCACACAAAACCATGGAACACAAACATTAAAATTCACCTAGTGTAGAAACCAAATGAGTCTGACACAAAGCACCCTCTTTTTAACATCTATAGATCACAAAAAGTAAGAAACCCAGATTTATTTCAGTCCAAAAAAACCCAAAATATAACCAAAAAAAGGAAATTCAGATTATACTGGTAAACTGGCAATGACAATTTGGTAGAGAAAATGAGTAAAGAACTTACCTTGAACTTGTTTTGCCCTTGCAACCTCTGTAAAGCAGAATCTAAAAGCATTGGAAGGAGGAAGAGAGATGGTCCGCTTAATCAGACAACAAAGAAACATTGTCTACTTTTGACATTGTTTTAGCTACTTAGCTGCCTGCTTCCTGTGTCCTTTGCCATCTTTCCAGCTAACGAGTTTAGACTTTTGACTTCAGTTCTTTGTATTCTGTTTGTATCAAAACAAAAGTCCACAAAATTTTCAATTTTGTATTTTCTTTTATTTATACGTGTATATCATTTTCTCCATAAAAATGACAAATAAAATGTTGGCCAATGAGTAAAAAATTAAATAAAAACTTAATAATCATTTAAATTATTAATATTTTATTATAATTAATAAATTTTTGAATATTTTATTTTAAATTAATTAAATATTTAAATATTTATTTTCGTCTCATTTGAAATTTTTATTAGTTAAAAATTAATGTTGACAATAAATGAAATTGTTTTAATAATAATTCATTTGATGAAAATAAACATTTAAAAATTTATTTAATTATAATAAAATGATAAAAATTTAAATGATTATCAACTTTTGTAGGAAGGCTTTTTTTTTTAAATCTTTAACCTAAAATGTTAATATTATTTTTTGTATATTTTTTCTATTTTATTAAACTTTTATGGTATAATTTTATTAATTAAATTGATAACTTGTAACATCAACAAATTTATTATATAATATCTTAAAATGTGTTAAATAATCTAAATTTAAAAGTGAAAAAAATAAAAATAAATAGGATCCAATTAACAGATGCATTTAAGTATCGATTTAAAATTATTTAGTTATTTTTTAAAAAAATTTTTACATTTAATGTATTATTTTAATCAAATTTAATAAAAATAATACATTAATTATATTTTATAAATATCATTTTAATCAGTATTACTAAATCTGATGAATATTTTCCAAATAAGTAATACATTAAAAAACAAAAATGCAATAAATATCCTTTTTAAGGCTCTTACATTTTCTTTCTATTAATATAATATTAATTAATCTATCAAAACTCAAATGGAATACCCAAGCATGCCTTCGGTTAGGATTCTTGTTCTACAATTTTTTTTTTCTAAATTTATATTGCAATTAGTGTCGATTTTTTTTGGCCTACATCGTGTATATATTTTTTTTTCTTTCTTCTGATGATTCCATGCTTTATGTCATTAAATTTTTGTTGGTTCATGAAAAACGTGCTGGAATTTAAATATAACTTACAGAAAAAAAAAAAAAAAAAACAAAATTATGAAATATGTTGAAATTAGCAAGAAAATGTTCTTTCCCAACATTTTAGAAAAGTTTTCGTTATTGTTATTGTCACGTTCCCCGTGATTATGAAACATGTTTTTAATTTTCAATAAATTTAAACAAAAACTTTCCAAATTATAAAATTGGTGAAAATGTCAAACAACATGATATAATCCGTAAGTTGTATAGTGAATTTTTTTCATTTAAAATTGTCTTTGAATTTTTTTTTTTTAATTTAGTGAAGAAGAAGTATTTATTTAACTTTTCAAGCAAATGTATATATTTAAAATTGATGTTAAATTTTACACTTCATGTTTATTTTATCTCAAATATATATATAATGTATCATAATTTATATTGATATATCAATAAAAATATATTATTTAATTTTATTAAAATTTTGAATTATATTATTATATCATATCTAAAATTATTAAGTTCAATCTAAATAAATGCTTAAATTTTAGTGATATTATGATGTTAAATAATATAAACAGACAACTCAAATATTAATTATTGATTAATAAAAATATGATTTGAGTTGTTTAAAAGATAATTAGAGATAAGTGTTAGCAATTTAGATGCCAAAGGAATAGTTTATACATCTTGGGTGATAAATTAAAAGCAATTTTGTAATGATGAAAATGAAATTTATTCCAACTGCAAGTTGAGCTGATGTAATTATGAGATGCTGGACTGCTGGGGTCATGTCGAAGACTTTTTAATATTTATAACAACAATTTGAATTAGACTAATAAATAATAATGAATCACTTTCTTTCTTGATTTAGTTTTTTTTAAAAAAAAAGCAGGTTTTTTTCTTCAATCCTACTACAGTCACTAATTAAGCATGGCCCCATTACTTTTATTAGCACTAATTTATATAATTATTTTTTTAAAAATATTTCAACAAATTTAAAATTTAAATTATAACACTAATAAATTTGTTTTCAAAAAAAAAAAAATCATTCAACAACTAGAATCTCTTCATTTGTCTCTATATCTCTCGTAATCCTTAATCTTAATTCGATGAGATTGAATCCATAATCTTTTTCCTTCACAATAATTTAACCTTATCTCTAGAGATAAGAGTCTAAATATGGCTTAGCGAACAAAAGAAAACCTCAACTAATTAAAATTTTATGTGACAATGACATTCTTACTATATTTTTTGGGTTCAACAACGAAATGATGCAGGAGTCCAAAATATTCCAGCACTCTCTCTTCGGATTTTTTTAATGATTTCAAATCAAACATTCAGGTTCATATATAATCAATTAGCGTAAAAAAAAAAATACCACAATTTATTTTATATTAATATTTTCAATTCTCAACTGAATAATAGCAATAAAATTTAAGACTTGGGATCTTTATACATATATTTAGAATTATTGATTTAGTAAGAAAATGATTATGCATTCTAAATCAGCATTTTTAAAAAATTTCATTGAAATTTGACAATCCATAATATAAAAGAAGCAAAAATGAGCAAACACATTAAATTATTTAACACGATTATCATTCAATGATGCACGATAAAAATAATAATAATAATAATAATATTAATTAGTATATGATAAAATTAAAATTAATTATAAACATATATATTTAAATGTGAATATAGTATAACGATGAGATTAAGGAATGATAATGAACTATCTCATTAAAAATAATGGATTGTTGTAATTGAAGACTTTTTAAAATTTTATATAAAAAAATCAACTACTTTGAGTAAGACAAATTATTATATCCTTTCTCCTCCAACAAAAAAACTAGAGGAAGACTGTGGATGAGAGCTCCCAATTATATCCGTAAAATGATATCTAAATACATCTCATCATCCAATTAAAAGCTTCAACCTTTTGAATTCAATCGCACCTTCAATGTAATGAAATCAAAATAAGGTATAAATAGTACTTAATATGGAGGATTAAAACTTAAAAGGAAAATACTGCCCTTTTTTTTTAATTTACTAATGGGTTGGGTAAAATTTTTTTATCAAAAAAAATTTAAAAACATAAGAAATTATCTTATTTTTAAAGTTAAGATAAATCATCGAGGGCGCAAAAAAATTTATAGATCTTATTTTATGAGAATTTTTTAAATTTACAAATTATATAACTGTGGAGTTTAAATATGAGTACTTTTTTATTTAGATCTTTAATTTTATCCATTTGCGCGAATCCTATCAATGGGTTGGGTAAAGTTTAGTTTATAAACCCACTTTCAAAGTGATTATTTAAAAAAAAAAAAAAAAAGCTAAAAACATTCTCCAACTATCTGCCAATTTTATTGGTTCAAAACTTTCCACCATTACTTTCTTTATGACAAACGGAAACTGAAAAGAATCAAATGAAAGCAGTGAAAAACAAATAATTTGAAAAGAAAAAAGATGTAGTAACGAACAAAGAACCTTGATTAAATTAAAAAGATATTCCCACCGACGTATGGCAACAAGCGAAATAAAAATAGTGGCAAAACGTGTTTAATATGATCTCATCAAAGTCTCTAAATCAGAGATAGCTGAAAGTTAACGTAATACAAAACTATCAAAGATCCCATCTTATAAAACACCCTCATCCCATCATACCAACAACCTCAAATTTCTCAAACCAAATTACACAGCTTCAGCTTAGTTATGATCCAAACCAACAACGATTTTTCGTCGTCGTCGTCGTCCTGGTCTTGGCACCAAGACAAGCTGTTTGAGCGAGCGTTGGTTATGTTCCAAGACGATGAGGAATCGCCCGACCGATGGGAAAAAATCGCTGCCCAAGTTCCTGGGAAGTCTGCAATGGAGGTTAAGAAACATTACGACGATTTGGAGTATGATGTTATGGAGATTGAGTTGGGACGAGTCGAGTTGCCGAGTTACAAGGGTGAGTTGGAATCGGAGAGTTGGGTTAACGATTCAGCTGGGAGTGAGGTTTGGTTTAGATCGAAAGAAAAGGAGAAGGAAAGGGAAAGCGAGAGACGGAAAGGTGTTCCTTGGACTGAAGAAGAACACAGGTTCGAATTATTTAGCAAACTCAATTATATATATATATATACATATTAATTCATATTTATTCCTTGGTATATTGATATAATTCGATTTATTTATATATATGTTCGAATTACTTAGTCAACTCAACTTTATAAGTATATTTTTAATTAATCTTTATTACTTAGTATATTGATATAATTCGATTTATTTATATATTTTTTAAACTCATAATTTTTCTTTAACTTTTTAATTTTTATTTATTAATTCACATAAACAAACTATTATTAATCTTTCTCCTTTCGAATCTATAATTTTTAAAAATTTAAGTAACATACGTGTTATTCAATCATAGATTTAACAATATATATAAATTGATATATTAAATTAGAAATATTTTTTTTGTTATACTCATTCCATTTTTATCAAAATTTTAATTATATTGTTTTTATGTATTTTTTATATTATTTTTATATTATATCTAAAATTATATAATCTACTCAATATATATATATAATTCGAATTCATTAATTTTAATTAATTACATTAAAAGATACTTAGTGTTTAGTAGTATTTTTTTTTTTTTTGGGTAGACTTTTCCTGATTGGACTACAGAAATATGGAAAGGGGATTGGAGAAGCATATCAAGAAACGCTGTGGTTTCAAGAACGCCTACTCAAGTGGCAAGCCATGCCCAAAAGTATTTTCTTCGCTTGAACTCCGTTAATAAAAAGGATAGGAAAAGGTCCAGCATTCATGATATAACAATGGCGGATTCCATTTCTTTGGAACAAAGCAATAATCAAAATAGGGTTGGAATTACAACGGCTGATCATTCAAGCATTGAATTAATGGATGAATCCAAGTTTTTCAATGAACAAGGAAAGTCATTTGGGAATAATCATGGGTTTGAATCCCCCTTGTTGTAACTTGAAAAAGCTATATGTTTGTATATAAAATGGTACTAAAAATATAGCGCTACCTTCTAAAAGTATATGACTTTTTTTTCTTTCCTATTTCAAGTTTTAAATATTGTTCTTGGTAAAAAGTGAATTTTTTATTACAATATTAATTTTATTTTTTACCAAGCAAGAAAGCTTATTTCAAACTAAAGGGAAATAAATACATTTTTTTATCAAGTGTATTTCACTCAAGAAACAACTGAGTTTTTAGATGTTAAAAATAAAAAATATATATAAAAGTAAAAGTTTTAAATGTTAAAAAAAAAAGATAATATAATTTTTGAACATTTAAAAAAAAAAGGATAAAAAAATAAAACAGAAGAAGTGTATATTTTATTAAATGATTTTCAAATAATTTTTTATGGAAACTTTTATAAAGTCATATACTTATCGCTTTTTTTTGGTAGAAAATTAGTATTTTATTTTTCAATGTCACAAAAAGTACTCGTTTTTTAGTATTTTTTTGGACCAAATACTAATATTTTAGTATATAATTCAATAATTAAAAATAATAATACCAAAATATAAAAGTTATAAAACAATCATACTTTATTGAAAATTTAAAAAAAAATGATTAAAACGTAATAGTATCAATTTTAATTTACTTGTTTCATGGATATTTAAACAATTTTTAATTGAAAGACCATATTTAGTAAATTATTATTCCTTGATTCTTATAATTTAACTGGTAATATCTTCTTAATTTATTAGAGCAATCTGTTTGTCACTTCCAAAAATAAATAGCTACTTAGAAATCTTACTCTTTTTGAAAAAAAAAAAAAAAAAAGGAAAAAGAAAAAGAAAGAAGAGAGACAACTATTCTAATTGATAGAGTAATTCTTGTTATATATTTTGAGTAATTTACTTTAAATTATAATAAAAAAGAGATTTTTTTTTAAATTTAAAGTCTAAATTTAATTAATTTTTTATAATTAAATTTAAATTTTAATAATTAAAATTAAAAGTTTAAAATTTTATCAATAGTTCAGCTTCTAAGGTTTTTTTATTATCCTTTTAAATAATATGAATTTTTTAAATACAAGCATCAAGTCACCCCAATAATATTATATACAAAAATTCAAAATAATTAACCAAAAGTATTTGAAAAAAAACTATATCAATTTAAAGAATGTGCTATATCATAAAATAATAATACATTTTTGGGTGAAACCTCTTTAGTAATAATTTAAGCTAGCCTAATCTAAATCAAATAGAAAAAAAGTTAGATAAAATTGTTTAGGTAAACTTCTTAATTTTTATTAAAAATAATTAAATTAAAATTAAAATTAGAAGTTAAAATTGATAAATTAAAAAATTTTATTACATATATAAGTGTGTAAAATTAAAAAAAAATTAACAAAATTTTGATATATTTTTTAAACAAATATTTTAATAAAAATATTGATAAAATTTTTATCAAATATACATAGTAATCAAATTTTAATTGTACATAATATTTTTATATATTATTAATTTTTACATTAACATCTATCATCAATTAATTTAAATTTTGTAATAAATTTTGTATGAAATCATTTTTTAAAAAATATTTCACAAATGAAACTGTTAGCCAACCAAAGCGGGCCTCAGAGCGAATGAGTTTGAGTTAGGTTTTACTACTTTCGCTGATCCTCTCATATGTTTCTCCATGGCCACCAAAATCACCGCTGCGGCTAGGGTTTCTATTTATATGGTAGCTACTCTCTCCTCTCTTTCTTGCTAAACCCTCCTTTACTGTATCTCCATTTGTTCTTAGATATAACTTTAATTTTTCAACTCTTCCCTTTTTGATGATTTAAAAACTTTGTTTTACAGGTAGATTTTATTATTTTGTTTGTAGAAATAACAGAGATGAGGTAATTTTAATTGTTTTTCTTTATGTCCATTTTATCTTTACTTATTTTTTTTTAATGTATATCTGAGGCTTTTGATCGTGTTATTATTTAATGGTCTTGAATTTGAGGAGTTTGGCTCCATTGGCCTATTTTTGTTTTGTAAGATAATTTGTCAGGTACTTTCAACTGTGAAGTAGGAAAATGGTGTAATTAATCTACTCTTAGTCGACACTTGATTTTTGGTTCATTGATGAGATTGGTTTTGTGACAATTGATTTCTTTTATATTGGAAAATTTATACTTTGACTGTAAATTTGCTAGTTGTGAATTTGGAATATCATTATTAGTTGGGGAACTATTTGATTTTTCAGGATTGAAATATTCTAGTCTGAAGCATTAACCTGAACTCTACATTGTTTTTTGGGTACTAATTTTATGATTATGAGTTGTTTATGTTGCCTAGATTAATCATTCATTGCACTAATTTATGAAGCATGAGGTTTTTTTCTTATCTGCTCGTTATGGTTTTCTTTCTTGAAAGATTTTGTGTTTTGTTATTTACAGTAAGCTTCAGAGTGATGCCCTTAGAGAAGCTATTTCACCCATTGTGGCTCAGTCCGAGGAGAAACAACGTAAGTTTACTGAGACCATTGAACTCCGATTGGGCTGAAAAATTATGATCCCCAAAAAGACAAGTGTTTCAGTGGTTCTGTGAAGCTGCCACACATTCATCGTCCTAAGGTGAAGATCTGCATGCTTGTAGATGCTCAACATGTTGAGGAGGTAATTTTGCTGCTTGCATAGTTGAAAAAACTTTGTTTGCTTACATTGCTTTGAAGAATATTTTATTTCCTATTCAGGTATAGGATGTGCGTTATGTGAAGTATATACTTTTAATGTTCGAGTGGCCATTTATGCAGTGTTTTAAATGATTTAATTTGTAATGGAGGCAGAAAGATAGGTTTGGATTATATGTATGTGGAAGCATTGAAGAAGCTAAACAAGAATAAGAAGTTGGTCAAAAAGCTTGCCAAGAAGTATCATGCCTTTTTGGCTTCTGAATCTGTTATCAATCAGCTCCCTCGTCTCTTGGGTCTTGGTCTCAACAAAGCAGGCAAGTGTTGTATATGAGCTTTGGTATTCTATCTGTTTTCAGCAATTTTTATATTGTACTTCCTAAGGCATTTGCAGGGAGACAGAGTTTATGCTTTTTGCCTTTGTCAGTTGTGAGGGAGACAGAGTTTGTGCTTTTTGCATTTTGTCAGTTGTGATTTTGAATTGTGATCTTACTTGGCTGCTTTTGGGCACAAATGCAGGGAAATTCCCAACCCATGTTACTCACCAGGAATCCCTAGAGTCCAAAGTGAATGAGACCAAGGCAACAGTTAAGTTCCAAGAAGGTTCTCTGCATGGGAGTTGCTGTTGGGAATGTAGCTATGGAAGAGAAGCAGATCTTCCAAAATGTTCACATGAGCGTTAACTTTCTCGTCTCACTGTTAAAAAAGAACTGGCAGAATGTGAGTTCTCTTAGCTTTTGTATGTTTGGTCTACTTGGTTACCCCTTCCATTTAATTTTAATTCTTCCATGATATTTTATATATGGACTTTTTTATTAGATAATCAATCTGATCGACTTTGTGTGTTTGATTTCTTTCTTGATAATGTGTATACGGGGTTTTGAGCTTATTTCCACTTTTTTTTTATTACAAAATCTGATTAAATTTGTATTGATTACAGATGAGTTGCCTCTACTTGAAGCGTACCATGGGTCCTTCAAACTGAATCTTTTGAGTGATAGTAATGTGGTAGTTGTGGGGATTAATACTATCCACTCGGAAAAAAATCCCTTGACAATATGACCTCCGATTGCTTTGGGTCAGTGCTGTGATGATTATATCTATGGTTTTGCTCGGGGACGAAGTTTGACAGAGTTTAAATAAATTATCATTTTATTACATTTTGTCAAAACTTTATAATACCAACTTCTGAGTTCTTAATTATTTTGTTAATCATAATATTGCGAAGAATGAATGTTCTGCTTTGAAACATTGCCGGTTAAGAGAAGGGAAAGGGAAAACTGGGCTGGTGGCATAAGCTTTTACGACTCAAATTGCGGCATTCTAGACGGCATTGACGACGGCCTATGGCAAAAGCCTCGACCAGTAGCAACGAATTTTTTTGCTATTATCAGGTTATTTGTGATTTTCCTATTTAATTTGTTTGGATGCTGGGTTTAATTCTTCGTTTGTTGTAATAAATTGAATAAATTAACACTTTAAATTAGTTATTGAATTTTTAATTTTGAAAATTTTAAATTTCGATATGTTATTAAGAATTAAATGTAAATTTTAAATTTTTGATATGTTGCTAAGAATTAAATGTTTAAGGAAAAAAAGGATAAAAAATAAAATAAAGGTAAGTTTGATAATAAATCGTTTTCACACACAAAAGGCACAAATTTTTAAAAAATATTTATTTTTTGGTTTTTTTTTTTAAAGTTAAATATGAACAAAAAAATCTATTTGACAAAAAGTAAAGACAAGAAAACATTTATTAAATATATAAAAAAAGGGAAGAGTCAATTTAAATCATTACAAAACTAACAAATTTTACATATTTTTTTAATATTGATTTTAATAAATCCAAAATATGAAAGAGACAAAAAAATGTTTAATTTCATTCATTAAATTTATTAAAATTAATGATTAGAAAAAATAAAATAAAAAGGTGTAAAATTTTTTTTCAATGTAACTTGATCTCGTTCGTATAAAAAATTTTTAAAAAATAAGTAGCATACCTTTAATATAAGTGTATCTTATAAAAAAAATTAAAATCTAAAACAAAGTTAAAAAAAGAAAAAATTTTGATATAAGTGGATAAAAAATTAAAAAATTTTATTTTTTTGGTAATTTTAAAGAAAATTAATTAAATATTTTTAAAAGATTTAAACAACCGACAATGCCAAAAAATTAAATATTTATATAATCTTATAAAATTTAAAATTTGAATAAATAACATAAATATACTCGGTGGTTAAAAACGATTTGAGTTTGTTTCTTAATGTTTAAAAAGTGACACTTAACCACTCTGAATGTCATTCCATTACTTTTCATTAACGTCGTTAACGCTTAATCAAATAAACTCTAACTCTTTCCCCAAATATTTTTTTTATTTGTTATTTCTCAAATTCAAACTTTAAAAAAAAAAAAAAGAGTGAAAGTATGAATATTTCTTTACACTCTTCAGCAAGTGAGGATTATCTGGAATAAGGAACAATGAAAATGACTTTCCTTTGTCTCTTTTTTAAAGTTAAACGTAACAATAATCATCATCATCAATAATAACAACAACAACAACAACTCTAACAAAAATACATAGCCATTTGTCAAAATCTTAAAATTTTCTTTGTAAAAGAAGAAAGAAAAGAAAAAAGTTCAAATTTTCTTGTTGATTTGTGAGCTTTTCTAATCTAGGTCGATGGTGGAATCAGAAAATAATAAGACAAAATCATCATCTAGTTCGATGTTCTTCAATCAATAATCATTATCATCATCAACAACAACAAGAATTCCAACAAAAATACATACCTATTTGTCAAAATCTTGAATTTTTCTTTGTAAAAGAAAAAGAAAAGAAAAAAGTTTGAATTTTTTTGTTGATTTGTGAGTTTTTTTTATATAGATCGATGGCTGAATTAGGAAATTACAAGACAAAATCACATCTAGGTTGATATTCTTTGATAAAAAATTATCATCATTATCAATAACAACAAGAATTCCAACAAAAACACATATCTATTTTGTTAAAATATTAAATTTTTCTTTGTAAAAGAAAAAAGAAAAAATTTTGAATTTTCTTGTTGATTTGTGAGCTTTTTTGATCTGGGTCGATGGTCGAATAACAAAGAGAAATCATCATCTGGGTCAATATTCTTCGATCAATAATCATCATTATTAACTACAAGAACCCTAACAAAAACACATACGCATTTGTCAAAATCTTGAATTTTTCTTTGCAAAATATTGAATTTTTCTTTGCAAAATAAGGAAAAAAAAAAAAAAAAAATTTGAATTTTAGTGTTGATTTGTGAACTTTTGTAATCTGGTTCGATGACGGAATTGAGAAATAACAAAGTGAAATCATCATCCGAGTCAATGTTCTTCAATCGATTCTCTATGATGCATACAACTAGAGCGAAATCCAATCCCCCTGAAGTTCATCTTCTTCTCAACAATCCATCGTCTCTTAATAAAGTAGCTTTTATTTCCAAAATTCACAATTCAATCGATTCTGTCAAAAGTAAGGGTATTCTTGCTATTTTATGATAGACGACGTCTAAAGAATGCTAACAGAATGACATAGATTTACATCTCAAGGTGGTTAAGTGTCACTTTTTAAATTTCAGGGGCAAACTCAAATCACGTTTAACCATAAGATATATTTATGTAATTTACCCTTAAAAATTAAAAAAAAAAGGGGGAAAGAACACCACATGTCATTCTATTAGAGGCACATTAGAAACTTTTTATAGTATGGATGGATGAGTGGATGTACGTGTCATAATCCTATACAAACATGACAAATCTGTATGGGACCTTCAAGAACTCTTTACCTGGTTTCTTTAAGGAAAACAAAAACCTATATATGGGAGCTATATAAATTTATATCAATATATACCTTTAAGGAAGGTATTTTCTTTACAAGGCAAAAATTCATATATGGAAGACAAACTCATGCCAACCTTTTGTCAGAAGGTGCCTTGAAAGGCCCTATAAATAAAATGTTCAGCTAATCTCATCATGCAAAAGTTTCTAACTATTTTGGCATTATGGTCCTGATTGTCTCCTCTGAATTGATAAATCCATGGCGCCAAATATACTGCTTTGCTCCTGGTAATTGCAACATCAATTGGATTGGTGATTTACCAGTTGTAGCTAACACTTGAAGCTCATCCTAATATTAGTAAGGGTTGTAGCTTACAAAGAGTATGTTTGCCACATCATGAACGATGCCTCACAGATATAATTGTCAAATAGAGGCATATCACGATAGTAGGCAACAAGGGGAAGGATAAAAAGGAAGAAAAAGTGAACTCTAGATGTAGTAAACTTCCACTGTGTTTCTTTTTGCACATTACCTCATCCATTTCCATTAGAAAATGAAATTGTGCAAGGAAATGGAGTCGTCTCTAGCTCAACTACCTCTAATCCCAAAACAGAATTTAAATGTAATCCCACCACTAAAAGAAAACTATTAATTCCTTTGCTTTGATGATTTTATATCTCTTTTAAGGCAGATTGGATTTAGAACTCATAATGTATAATCTTTTTGATAGAGAGCTTGCATTCAATTTAATTTTTCCATTTAGTAGATTTTAGTAGCTCCATTTCAAACAAAGAAACTAGTAAGTCCTACCAAATGTATGGTTTAATTTTTAAAAAAATCACTTTTGGTATTAAAGTTGGAAAACCAAAACAAGCTTGAATTTGGATAATTTTTCAGCCAAGAGTGTGATTTGAGAGGTCAAATTAAGATTTGTTATAGTGTGGAAAGTATGGAAAACATTTAAGGAAAAGATTGATTTTCATTAATAAGAATAAGTAAGGGCAAATTGTTATTATAGTTTTTGGCCCAAAATTCCATATATATATATATATATAGTTTAAGGATGAATTAAATTGATGGGAAGAGTAATTAAGTAGCTTAAACAAACAAAAGCTAAGAAAACTTGTTTTACCAACTTTTTTTCAATAAGAAAACAAGGAAATTGACACTTATATTTTGCCAATTCTTTTTTAACAAGAAAACAAGGAAATTAACACTCATGTTTTGTTAGTTTTGTAAATCTATTAACCAAAATGTTTACAAAGCACACAAAGATTAAGCAATGAAAAGAAAAAAAAAACGTATCTCCAGTAATAAAATCAAAACCCTATAAGTTTTTTAATATAGAGCAACCACACTAGATGAGTATTACATGCATTTTTTATTGCTTAGATTAGGAACTTGATAGGTGGTTATTTATAGACTCTTCCCATCAAAAAAACAATTACCACTTATATAAAAACATTGTGAAAATAGTGATAGACCATATAAGATATTAAAAGGATAAAGATAATCCTTTAAAATAGATATTATATATATATATATATATTTCAAATTCAAATTAATCTGAAAGATAAATATCTAACATTTTCCTACCTGGTCTGAACATTTTCATCTTAATACTTACAACACAGTATTATAAAATTTCATGCTTAAACGAAAAGATAAATTACATGAATCATGGCAATAGGTCCTCTTCAAACGAGTATTACCTTTCATGTATTACAAATAATCACCATTTTTGAATAAACCATATATGTGGTACTTTTATACTTTATGAATAAGCCTTAAATGTTTATTCTAGGTCCTCACAAGATACTTGTCATTCTAAAACAGATATGTATACAAAAAACTTAAAGGAGAAGGCAAATTAATCATTTAGAGTTTCAAAATACATCAAGTCAAATAAGAATAAAGTGAACTTAAAGAAGTCTTTTTTGCATTACATGATCCTTGAACAACTTTGGTGGCATGTCTTTCATAAAAGGATCCGTAATCATCAATTCAGTACTAATGTGTTCAACAAGCACCTTTTTTGCTTTGACACGATTTTCAAGGCTAAGAATTTTATGTTGATGTGTTTACTTCGTTTCCATTTTTATTGTTCTTAGCCAAAAATACATTAGCCGAATTGTCATAATAAATCTTTAATGGCATAGAGATTAAATCTATAATTCGAAGCCCAGAGATGAAGCTCTTAATCCAAATACCCTATGATGTAGCCACAAAATAGGAAATGAACTTTGCCTCTATGGTAGAGGTAGCGACTAAAGATTGTTTTGTACTTTTCCAATATACAACTCCTACAACAAGTATGAAGATGTATCTAGATGTTGATTTATAAGAATCAACATAGTCAACAAAGTCAAAATCTATATCTAATGATCTCCACATCATCTAAATGTCTATATGTAAGCATAAGGATGTATCTAGATGTTGATTTACGAGAATTAACACAATCAGCAAAGTCAGAATCTAAGTATCTAATGATCTTCACATCATCTGAATGTCTATATGTAAACATGCGATCCTTGGTTCCTTGAACCCCATAACTTTCTTTGCAACTCTCCAATGGTCTAAATCAGGATTACCCTGATATCTTCCCAACATTCCAATAATAAAAGAAATGTTAGGTCTTGTGCAGACCTGAGCATACATGAGGCTTCCAACGATTAAAACATAAGGAATATTTTTCACCTATTCCCTTTTAATATTGTTCTTTGGATATTGGTTTAAGTTAAACTTGCCACTTTTATGATGAGCGCTATAGACGGTGAACAATTTTTCATTCAAAATCTCTCAAGAACTTTATTAATGAAAGACAAACCCAATATATATTGAAATTTGTCTCTATGTATTTTAATACCAATGACATAAGATGCATCACCCATATCCTTTATATCAAAATATTGAAAGAGAAATTGTTTCACCTTATGTAATAAACTCATATCATTGGTTACAACAAAATATCATCAATATATAAAATCAAAAAGAAGATCTTGCTCCTATTGACCTTTGATATATACACTGATCCATGAGGTTCTCGACCAAACCAAATGAAAAGATAACATTATGAAATTTCAAGTATCACTGATAGGAAGTTTGCTTTAATCTATAAATAGACCACATGAGCTTGCAAATCAAATGATTTCCATCGATACAAAAAAAAGCCCTCAAATTGCTCTATATAAACCTCGTCCTCTAAATCACCATAAAGAAAGGCTGTTTTCACATCCATCTGATGTAATTCTAAATTAAAATGGGCAACCAAATCATGATGATACGAAAAGAATCTTTTTTAGAAACATGAGAAAATCGTAATCGACTCATTCCTTTTGTGTGAATCCTTTGGCAATGAATCTTACTTTATATCTTTTAATGTTGTCTAATGAATCTTTTTTGGTTTTAAAGACCCATTTACAATTAATGACCTTCCATTAGGCAATTTAACTAGATCCCAAACTCGATTCTGTCATAGGATCTATTTCATCTTTCATAGCATCATACCATAACTTAGAATTATTACTATCCATAACTTGTGAAATCGTTTCAGGTTCATTCCCTATACCAATATCACAATCAAATTTTTGTAAGTACATATAATAATCACTATATATTGCTAACTTTTTCATTCTAGTTTATCTTTTCAATATTGTATCAACATTCTATTATTGAGTTTGTGGCTCAATAAGATTTAATTCTTACAAAGATTGATGCTCCATAAAAGCCCATTTTTGTGAAGATTATTGCTCTATAAGAGCCAACTCTTGTAAAGGTTGTCACTCAATGGGATCAACTTGAATATCTTTAATAAGATGTGAAACTTCAACACTTAGTAGTTTAATGTCCATCCAATCTTGATATATGCTATTTATAATAACCAATTTGTTACTTACTATGGGAATTGTATCAAAAACATAACTTTGGGGTGAGTTAGGTAGAGAAAATAAAGCTCTGATACCATAATAAACCTATTAACTAAATGTTTACAAATCACATAGAAAAAATAATTATATTGGGAACGACAACTAATAGTGTAGTTATTGAAGTTATCTATATCAAAATAAAAAAATAAAATGAGAAGAATTATTAAAAGAAAAAAATAGATTTATTTGAGTTTGAAAATAATAAAAGAAAAAAATAAGAATTAGGAAAAAAAAGAAAAATCATGCAAAAAATAAATAGAATAAATATGAGAAAAACAAAAAAAGTTTAGAAAAACAAAAAAGAGAAAGGTTAATAAAAATTTGTAAAATTAAGTTTAATACAAAAAAAATCGACATAGGGGAAGGCTATAATCTAATATGATATGAAATTTTCACCGAAACTTCACACTTTCTCTATAATCCCAAACTTGTCCACTGCCACATTCAAGTTTTTAAAATTTATCATATTCTTTCTTTTAAGTTCCTTTCATCTTTCATAATTATTAATTATTATTATTATTATCATTTTCGTTTCATCTTACTTAATTATTATTATTATTATCATTTTTTTAAACATATAGTTTAATTTAAGCAAGTCCACACTCTACCTTATCTTATGAGATGGATATGGGTTTTTTTCTAACCATTTCTATGAACTTACTTACCACATGTGTTTTACCTTTGCATGAACACTAATTAAGTATATCTGGTACTTCTTGCTAACTTGGTTGCTTATTGGGAACAACTATATTATCATGCAATGATTAAAAGACATTCTTCCATTTTAATATCACCGTCGTTTTCATCATTGGTATTATTATCAATACAATCATCTGCTGTTTCATTCCATTATTGGTTTAAGTTATATCCAAACCAAGAAAATATTATGTTTTTTGTTTAATTGAAATATGGACAGATTTTCTATGACAATGGGGATAAAGACAAGCAACTATTGTTTGAATGTAAGTTTACTCCTTTCTTAAAACCATAATAAAGTGGTTTGTGCGAAAATCTAGTGGGTTTGAAGATTTATAGTATTTTTTCTTTTATATGGGGATTTTATGTTTCTTAATATAATTTGTGTTTGTGTTTTTTTTCCCCTCTTTCTAGATGCTTGGATATTTTATACATTTGGTTGTTATATCTAATGCTTCTTTACTCCAAAACTTTAATTGCAATTTTGTTAATTTTTGTTTTTCTTAGATTTGTTCTTCTTTTCTTCTAATTCCTATAATTACTTAATCCTAACCTAAACATCAAAAAGAAAAACTTCAACCCAATTTTATTTATTTATTTTTTAATTTGAAACTTACAATTGCAATTTAATGTATAATGGGTTTTTTAGACTTTAATTTTGTTAGGTTCAATAAACTAGGTTCATGAAACTCATAATAGGAAGATGATCCAATTGTCATGCTTTAGATCAAATTTTGATAGGTTAGATCACACTTCATAAGATTTATTTGAAATTCAATACCTTAAATTTGAAACTCAAATATTATTTATGGCATGAGAATAAAAAAAATTATACGTATTAATATTTAAATTTTAAAATTATTGAATAATATTTTTTAAAATAAATATTTTTTGAAATCTTTAAGACGATTCTTGAAATTCAAATATCATCAGTAGATTTTTATATAAAGAAATCATTCTCAAATATAAGAATAGATTGTAAAAATTTAAAATATATTAAATATTATTTTTTAAAAATAATTATATGAATTAAATAGGCTAAAGTCAGGTTCTATTAGACTTAGCATTTTGTGTTTTCATGTTGTGTTTCGTATCATGTTTGACATATATAATAACATAAATTATTAAAATATAGACACGATATGAATTATAAAATGTATTTAAATCTTAAATGAGAACACCACATGTTTATTATACGTGTTACACGTGACACAATATAACTAATATGAATAATACAAATAACACTGAGATACATAAATAACATTGATATACAACAATATATAGTAGATACTTATCATTAAACATCATACTAAATTCAAGGCATACCAACCTACTAGCTTCAGAGTATTAAAAAAAAATGTCTAATTTAAAAACTATTCAAACAGTCAACACAACTAAACAAAATTAATTAACTTGAGATGAAATAGGGCAATTACCAAAAAAAAACCTTATTTGCTAAGATCCAAGTTGATGATACTATCTATCATCTCATCTAAGCTCACATTAACAATTTTTTCGAATAACCAGTTCTTACAATATATAATACCTTCCATAATTTTTGGTTTAAATGAGTTACGATATTAGTCGAAAACCTTACCACCAACACTAAAAGCAAATTCAAATGCTATTGTGGAAACAAGAATGCTCGAGATATATTGATACTAGAATTATTTCTTTTTTAATATATAAATATTATTATATATTTTTAATAATTACTTAATTAGCATGATTTATTTGTAAAAGGTCCTAATGACTTGTTAAAATTATTGAAAAATACTAAATTAATATATATTTATATGTTATAATATGATTAAATAAATTATATATTTTAATTATCATGGGTATACTTATATACATATAATTTAGAATAAATTATATAATCTCTTATAATTATATATGGATATCATATTATGCAATTTAGATTTTAAAATAAAATATATAAAACAAGTCATTAAAATGAGTATATACATTACATTATAATAATACCTTATCATGTGATATAAAAATATAAATTATATAATCTCTTATAATTTCAAACGCATATGATTTAGAATAAAGTATTTAAAATAGATTATCAAAATGTGTCTTTACAGTAATAATTTATATGTTACATTTTTATAATATCGTATCATGTAATATAGAATAAAATTTTTTTTTATCATTACACATATTATTTAGAATATATATTATTTTTAATTTCAAATGTATAATTTTTTACTTTAACTTTTATAATTTAAAATAATCACATATTATGATTCAAGTTATTAAGATGATCACATATATTCTTATCATTATAAATGTTATTTATTATCATTATAATATGTTATTGTATATTTATGCAATTTGAATTTGCTTTGCTTAATCAATGATTATATTGTTGGATGTTACTTGTTATTAACAATTAAATGTATATTGTCCTTTTAAATTCTTTTTTTAATTAAAATTATTTTTTAATCTTATTATAAAAAGTTACAATGAACAATATATATTTAATATATTAATATATATATGTAATATATACATTACTAATATAAAAAATACTTGCATATTTAAAAAATATAAAAAAATTGATACCATTTAATATGCATTTAACATATATTATATATATTTAAATTTAATATATACATTTAATTGTACATTACTAATATAACAATTATAAATGTCTATATAACTATATTAGTTTTAAATACTAAATCCAAAATGATGAACTACTAAAGATTATAAATTAAAATAATGATATATTGTACTAATATTATTATTTATATTATTAATATAAAAATATTTATAATAATTATTAAATGAGTATCATAATTAAATGTTTAAAAAAAATCTTTATATGGTATATTGAATAGTTAATTAGATATCATAATTAAAAGATTAAAAATTAAAATAATTGATATATGTTTATATTAAATTAAAATAACTATAAAAAACGTATTAAACGTATTTTTGTCGTGTCATGTTATGTGTGACACAATTAATTTAAACGTATTTTCGTGTGATATGTTATATTTAAATGTATTTTTTGTATTTTATGTGTTTAGATATATCAATACATATAAAATACGAATTATATCATATCGAAATTCGTGTCGACACGAATAAACATAAAACATATATATTTTTAAATATATAATTTTTTCTATTTTATTTTCATATTATATAATCGTGTAGTATTTAAAATTGTCAAAGTTTAGATTCTACTATTGGATTTGATACAAACAAATGCTATACTTATCTTAACTCGAAAGAATAAAAAAAAAAAAATCAAAAGCATTATAATAAAATATTGCGTTTACATGTGATCACAATAAGAGTGTTGATACAAACACACAACATTCTTATTTATTTAATCTAATATTGTACACTTCTACATTAAACATGTTTAGATAATCATAAATTTCTTGTTTTCCAAAGAAACAGCATTATAAAAGGAATCAATTGAACAACTTGTAAAAAAAACATGTTCTTTTAATTTTTGGGGTTGCCACAAAAGTCACATATGCTTCGTTATCTTCAATGTATTTGTTTACTACACCCCTGAAACCAGCTCGATGATGATGTGAAATATTATGAAGATGAAAATAATTAACAAGTATTTTCAACATAGTCTATGGTTGGATGCACCTGCATCTTCATTGAGATGCAGAAAAACTTCAACAACTATTAATTACATTCAAATGTTAATTTCAGTTAAAATTCATTTAGCATAAATTTTTTATTAATTTTTTTTCAATTGTAGTTACAATAATTTTTTTAATCACAATTATAATAATTTCATTTCTATTTTCAATCTCACGACTATCCAAATGGATCCTTAATAAATTACTTGTTAACTGTGAAGATGGAAATATTTAACACAAATTACAATTAAAACAATCAAAAGTTTACTCTAATAGTTTCTTTAATGAGGTTTGAGATTAAAAGTTCAAATCTCTCATTCCTTGAACTTTATCGTGTATGGAAAACAATTGTTAACAAGTAACTGATAAAAGCAATATGGGATTAATAGTTTAAAGTGTAAACTTGATTCAATAATGTTATTAGCCCAACTTATTCAATAAACTCATTTTTAATTAAAATTAAAAATCTAATAGAATTAAATATAAAAAATAAATCCTTGAATTATACATTTTCTGTTAAAATATTAAAGAAATAAAATTATTATATTAATACTTAAATTTTCGTTCCCTTATAACATTGATATTTTGAACTATCGACAATGATATAAATATACAATAAAATATTTAAATATTTTAAAAATTATAAAAAAATAAAAAAATTTTAAAAAAATCTTAAAAGATTAAAGGAAATTTAGAAAATCTTAAAATTTTTTTAATTTTTAAAATACTTTTAAAATTTTTAAAAAAAATTTAAAATTTTTTAAAATTTATTTTTATACTTATGTGACATTAATTATATAACATTGAATTTTTCTTTTGAATTTAAAAAATTTTTGAATCATAGAAGCTTTTTAGTATATCATTTATCTCATTTTGTCAAAACTTTATAATATCAACTTCTGAGTTGTTAAATATGTTGTTAACAACTAATATTGTGAAGAATGAATGTTTTGATTTTGAAACATTGCCGGTTAAGAGAAGGGAGAAGGAAAACAGGGCTGGTAGCAGAAGCTGTTAGGACCCAAACGGCAGAATCATAGATGACATTAGCAAAGATTTAAGAATATCGCTTCAAAATTGTAATGCTAGTCCATGTGTACTTCAAATCTCAGAACAGGTTTCTCGCTGTAAGTAAGCTCTGGAGACTTCCTCTAAAAAATCTGCACCCCGAACCTAACTTAAATTTTATCTAACTTTGTTCGACAGTTAAAAGATGCAACAATACTTTGTTCTTGCTCTAACACAACAACTGGATTAACCCATTAAGCATAAATGAACAACATAAAACAATGCGTACGAAGAAAAGCTCATATTAAGAAACCTAAACATATAACTCTATATTTCATGAGCAGGATTCAATTCATACCGAGCCATCAATGAAATCAGCAGCCATAACCAGTCAATCCTCCTCCATAGGTACCTCAGGAATATCAAACCTATCTTCCTCAATAGTTTTATTGATCACAGAAACGGGAGATGGTAATATCAAGTCAAGGAAATAAGAAATTGACTCCTCAGACAAACCAAAGAAAAGACAGAAATCCAATGTGAAACATCACTGCTCTTCCACAGTCTAAACATTGCATTATACATTCTTTATATAATACTGGAGGTGTCTTTAGATACATAATGGATATTATTGAAATGTATCAGTATGACACTCAAATGCATGCAGTTATAGATAAAATTGGAGACAGATATACAAATCCTTATATGAGAAATGAAGAAACCATAATACTGGTTTCTGCCTTTTGTTTAGCAGAAAATATTTATATCAAAACAGTATCCAATTTCCAAATGTGTATAGTTAATTCTTGCTTTAAAATTGAACAAACGCATGCCAATTTTAAGATCTCCCCTTTGATCAAGTATTAAAACACTTGCAAACCTACGTCTTGATATCTTACTTTCTAACGCATTACAAGACAAATTTCATCGTTTCCTACTAATTTGGCTTTTTCCTTGAACACTACACAGTATATGACATCTTCTAGAGACCTAAGAGCAAATAAAATTACAAATAAGCACCATTACCTCATCGAAGAGACAAAAATCTGTAACAAAATTCTTATATTAAAAAACATGAAAAAGGAAATGAACATTTGAAAAGAAAAGGATATCTAATAGCATAAGATCATCCTCCTTCTCACCACGATTGCGGCTGTTATCTAGCTCCCTCATAATTTCAGGAGTAACCTATATTGACAAGTGCACAAGGATCATTGATGGTCAAAATAAGGAAGCAGGGGAAATTTAAAAGTAGCTATTATGTTACCGTGCCCATGTGAATATGTAAGTAAGTGTGTGTGTGTGTGTGTGTGAGAGAGAGAGAGAGAGAGAGAGAGAGAGAGAAGTCTTACTAATTTATGCTTTTGTGTCTCAAGTAGAAGTCTAAGGTTATTTTTATCTTCCTTGCGCAGTTCATTTTTGTACCTGGAAGAAATTTAGACAACTATAAAACAGGGACAAACCAATGCAAAACATTTTGATGCAACTACTAATATTAAAGCATATTAGCCCCCAAGTGATAAGGCATCCATTAGATGCTTCTCACACATCTCTAAAGACAAGGTGTTCCATAATCCATTCAGTTTCATTGATTATTACAAAAACACATTACAATGAAAAAAAAAAATAAATGAGTATACTAAAAATTTGTTCGGAAAAATCAGAAAAATCAACTTTTTGTAACTTCTAATTCCTGCAACTTCTAACTCTGAAGTACCCCTTAAATTTTAGGTAGGATAGCAAATAAATACACAGCACATCAGCAAAAAATTAGGTCCACATACTGATTCAACAGTTCAACATGCAGAAAAAGAAATATGTATCACCTGTACCCTCATTTTCATATTCACTAAATTAGAAAAGGAAATCTTTAAGAAAACTACAAAACACACACACACACATGCATGAAACACAATAACCTAAAAGCAGAAGTAAATCAACAAAAGGGAACGCAAATGTGGATGAGCAACAATCAAATCGTCAATTAAGGAAAATGACGACTGAAACGATATCTCAGCCTTTGCTTTCAATATACCTCAATGCTCTTCCTCAATGAAGAGATACACTAATAAAATGTATCCTCACTTTCTTAAACGAACAGAGGTCTCCTTCCAAAAACTTCTATAAAACCATTTAAAAACAAAAGGCAGATCAAGAAATTTTAAAGAGCATGGCAGAGCCAACGGTGTCATTATACCTGAGGAAAGGAGGAGGAGGAATTGAAGAGGGGGATGGTATCTCTCATGCATTTTAATAACTCTTTTCCTTAATTTGTTTCAATCAGAAAAGAAAACTAGGAATAAATCAAGTGATGCATGACATAAAGATTTACCTCAGCACAGCCTATGATTATATCTCACATCTCATAGTTGAAATGTTGATGCATAATAAATAAATGTCAACTATGCAATAAGCTCAAAAGACAAGACAATATCTCCAACAAACTTTACTAACCTTTGTACAAATGCCAGAAGTGACTGATGCCATATTACAGGCATTATCCTTGTATCCTCAAGAAATCTCATAAAATGAGCAACAACTGCATCAACAACACGATATGGCAGAGCATATTTCTTCTCTAAAAGAAGCTTTATAAAATAACTGCAACAATTTAACCAACAAACATTAACAGCATGTAAGATAAGGCAACAAAAGAAAAAATGTATTGCTACTCTCTAGATTACTGATCCTTATCTTATAAATCGCAAGAGAAGACATATACAAAAAGAGATCCAGATCATGGAAAAAATTAACTTTATTAACCTTAAAACATGTTAAAACTTTACTTTTACCACCACCCACCCTTTTGCTTCTAAAATTGTGTGTGTGTGTGAGAGGCACAACAAAGGAGGAACGTTAAAATATTAGAATACCTTGTTGTGCCACAATATTCCATTTCTGCAAGCTTCATTAATGCAACACTGCAATTCCATTTACAAATTAGAAGTCCTCATAATCATGTGAACTTAAACAACTGGAACGAAAAATAAAGCAGCTTTAGAGAGAAATGAAATAAATCCACCACGTTCAGATCATCAATTTCATTAAAAAAATTAAATAAAGAATCAACTAGCTTTTAAAAATTCACAAACCCACCCACCTCACTTCGTTTTGTTTCTTTTCAAGAAAAGAACCAATAAACACAATGATAAATACTAATTTTAAATGATGCTTGCTGCAAGGAATGGCATTTCATTTCCACCAAAGAATTGCAGGTTACCCACAATTTTTGCCAAAGCCAGGTACAAGATACTCACTAGCAAACTCCAATCCAGTCTGCTCCTCATATCGTGATTCGTATTTAGGCATAAGTAAATCTTACTCATTGCAATATCAAGCAACTCAAAAAGGAAACTAACTCATTGCAATATCAAGCAACTTAAAATAAAAACTATTATAATAAGTTCAGTAATAAGCTTTGGTAACCTATCAAATACAACAGACTCTTCTACAAGTAGTTCAAAATGTATAACATATCTCTTTCTTGCACCTTGGTTCAACATACCTCCAATTCTAACATAAAAATAGAACCCCCTAAATATCATATAACAAAACCCACCACTAAAATACCTTGAGTGAAGCATTGGAATGGAGACTTTTTGAAGAACACTCCCAATAATAACTGCCTCTCTGAGATTGCATGTCCCCGACTGAAAAAGAAAGAGCAGGAGAACAAGAAGACTTTTATATTAAAATAACAGAACGCAGCCTATCATGATCCTAAGAGTCAGTACTATAAAGGCCGCCTTACATACATTGCAAGTGGAGCATTTATCATAACATTGAAAAGTAAACTAATGCAAATAAAAATATTAGGAAAATGAGGCAAAAATCATGAGGCTACAGTATCAATCCAAAAGCACCTTGAGATTAAAAACAGAAAACAGTTGCAACAAAAGAGAATGCATGATGAAAACTTCAATCAGTTAGTGAAAGTACACTATAAACCAAAGATTCATTATGCTGGACAGAAAGTTGTATACCTTACACAATGGAAACAATATTCCCTTGTTGAATGCAGCAGGTTTGTATAGAGCCTTCTTCAAAGACTGATATAGAGCAAAATGAAGTCGCTTATTCTTCCGAATATCATCTCTAACACGTGGAAGCAAGACTAGCCTATAAAAACGCTCTGCCTTCTTAGCACTCAAATTGGAAGCAAATATTCTGGTGGCTTGAAACATAGCATTTGGAGACCAATTCTCAGGTTCAGTCAAGTACAAAACATCCTCCCAGAGTTGCATTGAAGGAATGTGTTTAAACGCTTTGGGCATTTTCCCTGCTGTGTATTTGTTCAGAAACTTACCAACTCTGCACATTTAGTTCACATCCACATTTTAAGGCTTCTGCACAATTTTTTATACATGCAAACGAATTCTTAAATACAAAAGGATAGGAATATTACCCTTTATACAAATCTATTAGAGAGTTATCCAACTGAGGCAAAGGTCTTGCTTCTGCAATTAAACAAATTGAACAATCAAACACCATTACTCATACGGTAAAATTCTTTCATAATATGAATAAATTAAATTAAACAAAAATAATAATTTAAAAGTTACCTGAAGCAACATTTGCATCATTCTCTTTGATCTTTTGAATTATAATGTCCGCAAGCGTCCTCTGTGGACCAGCATCCTTTGATAAGAATGCCTCCAGCAACTTCTCGTCATCCTCATCAATCTCCTCCTATAACATAAAATAAAGTAGGTGCTTAAAGTTTTACAAGAATAATTGCAATAATTAGCAAATTACAAAGCAAAAAACAATGATTTTGACAGTAAACTAATGATCCATTAGATTTTTGCTTTTGCTACATGCTTTCTACTGCTAGATTATATACTTGAAAATGGCTAAAGAGCAAAATCATATTTAATATTGTAACAAAATCCCACATGTTTTCTACATAAAAATTAAAATTTTAATTATTTCAAAGACATTATTTTCATACTTGTGGAATCAAAAGGCAACAATAACATCAAATGGAGCCTAGACAGCAAATTACTCAAGAGAATTAGTTCGGAAACTAATTTTGAAGTATTTTATTAAATCAAATTAAATGATTAAATAAAATGTACTTACGTCATAGTTGCCAAATTGACTTTGGGTCTCAGAAAATCCACCAAAATCATCAATATCATCTTCTTCTTCATGCTTATTATGCTCTTCTTCAAACGAACCAAACGCGTTCCTAACGTTCCCTCCAGAGCCTTCCTCTTCTATTTCCTTCTGTTGAAGAAGCGCTTCTTTCAAGATTTTCGAACTCATCCCAGACGAAATCATCTGCATCAAAACAAAAAAAAAAAAAAAAAACGCATTAAATGCCTTTAAAAAATAAAAACAAAAAATTTGAAAACTAAAGAAGAATTTAGAAAAATGAAAGAAGGCGGCTCAGTTTTACTTTGTCTTGCTTTTGGTGGTGTTTGGGAGCTTTGGAACGTTTCTTTGTGGAGGCGACGGAATCGTCATCTGCTATAAACGGTTGCGGATTTTGGTTACGTTCTCTTTTGTTCTTCGCCATTGAAGGCTTCGATAAAAAAAAAAAAAAAATTGATGTTCCGAAGAGAACGAGAGGAATGAGGCCGCTATGCCAATCGTTGCTACGCCACTGTCTAACTGTGTTATATTCCCTAAACCTAATTATATATCTATATATATATATGTTACAATATTACTGACATATATATATATATATTTTAACATCGGGACAATTAAACACTATCATGTAAGCTTTTTTAATTGCCATGTCAGCTTTTTAAACACGTGGACTTTGGCAAGTCATTGGACAGATGTCTCCTCTCTTCCTTCATTATCTTTTGTGAAAAGCCCCATTCCTCATCTTCTAATCACCCCAAAAAAAACCTAAATGTCTTCCTTTTTTCTTTCATCCAACTTTGTTTCCCTTTTTCATTTTTTAATTATTGCGCGAAAAACCATTCTGTAGTGTGGAATTCATACCAGAGCTCGCTTGTTTTAATTTTATTGGCTTTTTATAATTGAATTATTAAATAATTTTTAAAATTTCCGCTTTATTACCGAATATCGTTATGATTTGCAAGGATTTCATTTGTGAATTGATGTTTTTATTGTGTAAATTTATTCCCTTTCTATTGTAATAATCGATTGCTACCTATAATGCACTTTTACTCTCTCTGCTTTGTACACTTGTTTATGTTTTAGAATTACAAGATTTTTCCCTTGCATACATTAAGCAGATTTCTAAACTTAATTTACCAAATTTAATCAAAACTAATTGCTTTTAAAGTCTATCATACTTTGATTGATTGTATGAAATATTTTTGTAGGTACCACAATTCAATTTATAAATGTTATTTTGCATCCAAAAATAATGTACGTTGCTATATAATTTAAATTATTTTTAAAATTGTACTATCATTTAGAACATAAAACCCCCAAAACCTGCACCTTTTTTATATTTGTCATAAGTTTTTTTTTTTTTTTTTTAACACCGGATGGGCTATGCATTGGAATTCTTGGAGAGTTAAAATCATTAAAGATTGAAAAACCCATGACACCTGCTATTGAAAGTCATTTTTAGTGCATCCTTTATTTTATATTTTTTGTTGCTTTTTAGCATTTGCAAGATATGAACATGAACTGTCATTGAATTAGCTTTGTCTACTGAAAATCATTTAAAGATTGAAAAACCCATAAAAGCAATATCAATGATCAAAATGCTATAAGAATATGTTGTATCAGTCCTGAAATTTGGTTATGAGATTTGTTTATTTGCACAACATGTGACAAATATGACAATTTATCTGAGAGAGAAAGAGCAATAGATCAGATAGAGATAGAGGTTGCTTGGATATAATAGCCCCTATCTAGCTTTCATCTGTCTATCTATCATAGCCAATTGCCCTTACAACTAATTTAAGCCCAATCAGAAACTGTTTGCTTGCTTTATATAAAACAAATCTGTTACATTGAAAACTAGGTTGGTCTTGACAATACTGGTGCCCCTCATAGCTAATGGGTTTTGTACAGCGAATACATGTAAGAATTAGTATTAAATCAATCATCTTTTTCAAGTATTTTCTGCACTTCCTTAAGCCCGATCCTCTGTTTTATAGAGTTGGAAGAGATTACCATTGTTGTCTAATTCTAATTAATTCTGAGTACATTGACTTAGAATTGATGCATAGATTTCTTAGAATGAAATTTAATAGTACAATTTCGTGTTTCATTTTCTAAATCATTTTCATTATTGTTGTCTAATTGCCATTTTAAGTGTATTAATGTTAGAATTGATGCATAGATTTTTATGAACAAAATTTGATATCAGAACTTTATTTTCTATGTCTAAAGTGTATACGCAGAGTTCTGATTGTAAAAAAAAAAAAAAAACATTTTGTTGTTTAAACTGCATTCTTCGTTCATTGAGTTTAGAATTACATTTAAGGATGTTGAATTTGGTATTAATTTATCCATTTTATTCCACTTTTTTGACAAACAAACCGACTTTTGATCTTTGAACAAGAACATGAAGCATTGTTCAGAAAACTATTGTTTTCTTTTAGAATGCCTAATGATTGGTCAAGGATGCGGAATTAGGAATGAATTGCCTACAAAATTATGAGAGCATGGAATCAGATAGAAACTAGGAAACAAAGGAAGGCTTCAAAGTCCTCAACTCCTTCTCACTTCCTCATGGGCTCTGCCCATCTTATATACCAAAAAAAAAAAAAAGAAGGCTTCAAAACATATATCAATGGCAAATGAATTCGCTCATTTTATGATCTTTGAACAGGCTACACTTTAATTTTATTTCTTTTCATGTTTTATTCTATAGTTGTTGATTAGATATGTATCTACTTTTTCAATGTTTATGCTTCTGTTTTGCCTCTTTATTATTGATTGTTATTTTTTTTTCACTCTTTTATTTATTTTTACCTTATGCCTGAATGTAATATATGTGTGTTTCATCTGCTTTCTGATTCTTTACGGGCCACTGTTGATATGGTGCAGATCTTGCAAAGCAGTTAACTGCTTCTCTTCTCAGCATCCTTACAAGCTGTGGGACTGTCCGAATATCGTTCTCCAGTAGGGCAACTGAAAAGGTTTTAGTAAATGATGATTTCACTCATAATTTCTTACTTTTCTTCTACGATGACTAAAATTATATGTTTTTCACTCACCAATTTTGCCAATAGGCATCAAAAGTCATTGTCAAAGAACTTGCTGATAGTCCAAAAGTTTTACATTTGGGATGATCAAGGTATGTTCAGTCAATTAAAATTTAATTTACAAATAAAATATAGAACATCTTTAATGGGTTGTTGTATGACGATCTTCAAAACCAAATCCACACATGGGACATTTAGCTTGGGCAGATGCTTTTGTCATCACAGCAGATTCAGTCAGTCTGATAAGTGAAGCTTGCAGTATTGGGTATGATTATTCTTTACTAATGTTTCAAGACCTGTTACACCTGTTGAACTTTTTGGGATGTTCATTCTATTCAGTGAAATACCAAGTGATCATTCACTATTGGTTTCATGCAGGAAACCTATGTATGTTATGGTAGCTGAGCTTTGTAAATGGAAATTATCAGACTTCCATAAATCTTTCAGGGAACGAGGAGTGGTTTGGCCATTTACATATTCTGAAGATGTAAGTAAATATTCAATGGCATGTTTTGATTTCCTTTTGTTTCATCCCCTTATTGTGTGACTCAGTTTCATAAGACTGGATAATGTCATATTTACATTTGACCACCAGTCTGAAGTGAATCTAATTCCTTATCTATTTTCTGACCTTTTAACCATTGTAACTGGAGTAGATGAAGTAATGAAGGTCTTTTGGGATTAATTAAAGATTGCAGAAAGCTGAAGCCATCCTCCCCTTAGTGACACAGCAGAAGCAGCAAATCGGGTGCATGAAGCTCTTGCTGAGTGTGGGTGGAGGGTTCGGCCATGACGAAGGTGTTGATAATTGTTGTTGTAAACACACTGTTGATTTGCATCTTGTTTGAAAGTTGAAGCCTTCAAAATTTGGGTTTGTTGAATAGCATATAGGAACACCAGCAGCGTCAAATTCATTCTTTCCCCATCAGGGATTTTCACATATGATACATGTAGAGTAAAGCCTTAGCTATTTAGAGCGGCTTCTAAGGCATGGGAGGGGCAGGCATAAGGTAAATTTTGCGTCAAAAAAATATATATACTTTTTTGTAAATTAAACTGATTTACTGATTGCGTTTGATGTTACACCCCTGAAAAACAGATGGGACGAAGTGAAAACAGACCACACGTCTCTCTTGTAATAGTATTCATTTGTCTGTCTTTATCACAGGCACTGTTTATGAAATTAATGAACTGCTCGAACCCTTTTTGAGAAAGCAATTTTCATTAACTTCTGAATAATGTTTGTGGCTGGTTGGTTTCACTGCAAGTGTGGAAGCAGTTGAATTATTTACTTTTTTTTTTAATTTAAAATTATTAGAATTTGATCTTTAACGGTATTTTATGAACTGAAAATGTTTATATACTTTTAAATAGAATTAAAAATTTTAAAATTTGCCAAATTTAAAAAATAAACTGTAATTAAAAAGTTAATAATAATTCTTCCGCCGCTTAAAAAAAAAAAAAAAGAAATTAGTACTACTTCACAAATTTTATTTTTTTTTTAAATTATTTTATTTTTGTGGTAAACTTTTTAAAAACTATTATTATAGGACACCAAGAATCAAACAAAAGAGCTGAGTTTCACTTTCGCACATGCAAAGAAAGGGATCCAGTCTGAAACTTTCTAACAAAGGAACTGAGAAAACAACAAGTACTTACCTTCCACCCAATCATTTCTCGCCACGTCGCTCTCCTCAATTTAACTCCTTTTGTACAATCTCACACGTGCTCCACCACCGGTCACTGGGCCTACACGCCATGTGTTTTATTCTCGGAGACGTGACAGCCATCGTCCACGTCATCAATCTCTCCCAGCTGTGGTCTTCCCACCCTTGGTTAAAAAGCAGCCTCGCATTTTCTGTTTTTATTCTTTTTTTTCTCTGTCGAAAGTGACTTTCTCTCTCTCTCTCTAAAAGAAAGAAAGGAAAAAACAATTTCTTTTATATGTTGGCTTTATTTTCTCTCTCTAAATACTCTCCTTTGCTTTCAAGTTATCTTCTTTTTGGCTCTGCCTTTCTTCAAAAACCCTGATAGACAAATAAATATCCATCTCTTGTTTTCTTTTTTTATTTCTTCTCTTTTTGCAGATCTCTACTGGGTTTCCAAAGCCTCTCTCTCTTTCTTTAGAGGTGAGTTTTTCTTTTTTAACTCTTGCTGAGTCAAAGTTTGGATTTTTCTTAAAGATTATGTTTATTTTTCTCTTCTTTAATTTATTATTCGGTTTTGTTGCTTGGGTCTTTCTTGATCGTTGGTTGGCGATGGGTTCTTTTGGGGTTTTGGGATTTGCATGATCTTTTGTGTTTTGGATTTTATTTATTTTTTAGTTACCTGTTTTGCTTGCTTGGTTGGTTGCCAAGAAATGGTAGGAAAATAAAAATGAGAAATGTTTTCAAGTAATTTAATTTTAGAAAATGCTTTGATTTTCTTCCGGGAAGTCAAGTTATTTAATTGGGTACATTTTACCGAGCCTTTTTACTCTATCCTTTATTATATATGAGAATAGAGGGTTTTTAGGTTCCTAAAATAATCTTTAGAAATTTCCTACCTTTTCTTGGAAATCAAACAAGGTTTTTGGCATATAAAGTTTTCATTTTTTGGTTGATTTTTTTTCTTGGAAATTTGGATGGTTGTTGATTGCAGCTTGGGCTAGTGAAGGTGATTTTTTTGGGAATTTTTCTGGGTATAAAATTCAAGTACTTTGAGGGTCTTATTGTTTAAAAGTTCGACGACTGGGTCTCATGAGAATTGTCAGGGGAATGCAGAGATTGTTTCGTGAGGAGGTGAACGTGCTGGGCTGGAAGAAATCCTTCTGCCAAGGGATTGGTATTACCACGCCCAAGGCAAGAACGCGTAACAAACCTATGATTAGGGTTCTGGGTCTCTAAGTTTAGGGGTTTTGAATTAGGGTTAGGGTTTCTCATTGAAAACAATTATCCTCGGAAGCAATGACTCGCATTTTGATTCAACGAGGTTCCACTGGCAGCTCTTCTTCTAATCCAAGCCGTTCTTCTTCGGTGCCCGGGCCTTCTTCTTCTCGGGCAGAGCCACAAGTTTCCTCTCATCAAGTTCCTTCAGCTGCAAAAGATGAGGAAGTTAGTGAGGAATTGCAGGAACAAGTTGCTTCAGATGAGCTTTTAGAGTGTGCCAGAAGTAGTGAAAATAAGGCTGTGAAAAGTGACGATCCTTTGCCAGAAAACTTGCATAATGATCGGAATGAAACTTCGAGTGATTCAATTGCTCAGGCTGAGAAATTGAACACTCTTGATGCCTCGAGTGCATGGGATATGATGAACGATTTGGGTGGGTTGAGGATTTTAGAAAAAGTTGCTGCTGAAACTGTAGGTGCAAGTAGTGATCCCTTACCAATTGGCAGTGGAAGCCTCAATCCGCCTCCACCTCCTGTTCCACCACCTAAACCTTCATCAGCAAATTCAAATTCAAGAAGATTTGTCTTGGGAAGTTCAAATACTGTTCGTGCTGGATCATCTAGAAGAGCTGTTGCTTGGCCCATTGTTTCAACAAGGACATCGCCATCTGGATCACGGCCTTCTTCTCCTAGATCTCATGGTGAGAGTGAGGGTTACAATAGTGCTGATGAGCAGAACTCATGTTTTGTATCCTCCTACGATGATGCAGTAAGTTTTTTATAATCAAATCCTTTGTGTTTTGTTTAGTAATTCAGTTTTTATGATGAAAAAAATCATCTAGTATGGATATTTTCATATGATTGGTGTGCAAAAACTAATATCATCATGTGCTATTGTACCATGCCATTTTTTTGAAAAGACTACCTCTGTTGACTTTAATTGGTTATCTCCTACTTGAGATTTGTATTTAATAGTCCACTACCATCTGCAATCACAAGAATGAGTGAACTTTTCTATTTCATGGATGAGGCATTTTTCATCCATTTGTATCCAAAGATTTTTATGTTGAACTTGTAACTTATGTTGTTTTTTCTTCTGTTTGAATGAAATGTTCTGTAGGTTTAATGTTCATTTTGAAGAAGTGTGACCTGAAGTTAATGCGTAGTTTTGTGGTTTCACTTTTTACATCAGATTCACTTTTGAAACTGGTTTGTTACATCTGGTCCAGGAAAGGGAACGTCAATTTGAAATTGATATTAGACGAGCAAAAGGTTTGGAAGTCAAACGGATGCTAGAAGATGGGAATTGCCTCTTCCGTGCTGTAGCTGATCAAGTGTATGGGGACTCTGAAGCTTATGATTTGATTCGACAAATGTGCATTGACTACATGGTATGAATATCTCAGTACTTGAATATTGATTTTGAAATTTATGCACCATAAGGTATTATTGTTGTGATTATAGGTGCTAGATGGTTGCTTTATGACTAGTGTTAATTTTAAACTGAGTGAAACAGTTTGGTGAAAATTCTCTTAGAAACAGAAAAACCATGAATTATGCAGGGAAGGAGAAAATGGAACTTAGTGATTTCTATTTCTCTTTTGTTTGGTTACATCGTCCATCTATAGCTATTGAAGCCCTTTTTAAAATTGATTAGAAAGTTGGAGTTTACTAATGATGTATTTACTAGCATGGCATTGTAGCTTGGTTAATTGCATGGTAAGGAGATTTTTGGCCTCATATTTCCCAGATGTGGGAAATGAGTAGAAAATCCAAGGAAGAATATGGAGAGACAGAAGTAGTCATTCATCTAGCATGACAGAATTAAAGAAGTAAAATGAAGGCTGAATGTCCCAGTTTTACTCAAGTGATTTTTTTAAATATCAAAATGCTGAGCCATAAATTATGATGTATAATTATAGATATAGTGTCATTAGTTAGCTTAGAGTTTTGAGTGTAATTAGAGATTAGCTTATTGTTTTGAGTGTAATAAGAGAATAGAGGTTTGGCATTTTAGGAGGTGATGATAAACATTTTTATATTTGTTTGGTACTATAGGACTGTATCTGCCTTAAATCCCTTTGTCTGATGAGTAAGACCAAAGCTTAGGTTTTTAGGGATGAATGAAAGTAACTGGGTTCATCAACTTGTACTTGAGATGAGATATCTTTGGCATACATCCTCTTCTTCCAAGTTCTAGTTACTGCTTTTTGAGTCCCTGTTAAGCTTGTTAGTTGAAGCTTCTGTGGCATGTAGAAATGTTCCTCAAGCACATATAATTAGTTACCTGCCTGTTGCAGAAGTGTGTGATTGTCCACTTCAGTAACTTCATGTTGAGACATCAAATATGACTAGGAATAGGGATAATTGTACCACAAGGGATGGTCTTTATTCTTTGTTGAGTTCGCATATTGTTTGGTATTTGTTGTCTGTTATAAATTTAAGCAAGATTGAATATTCGGATGTGACTAAACATATGTATGCTTTGTTTTTGTTGTTGCTTTTTAATGGTATAGAATGATTTTGGATCTCTGTAACATTTTTAATTTGTTTAAAGTATAGATAATATACCTAGATTTCTTGGTTATCATTTTATGTGCACAATTTTCTGGGTCTTCAATCAAATTAATGTTGAGGTGCTTGAATGACATTGATTTGGAATGTTATTGTTATGGAGGCTTATCTTTAACTGTTCATCCAGGAGCGAGAGAGGGATCACTTTTCTCAGTTTATAACAGAAGGTTTTACATCTTACTGCAAGAGGAAAAGAAGAGATAAGGTATGCAGAGGCATTGTAATTGATTATACTATATTAATGTTCTTCTTAAATGAACCTTGCTTTAGCATCATTTTACTTTAGTGAGCATATCATTTGTTTTTCAATTTTGTGCGAGGGATTATAGCTCATCTTTTCTTCTGTTGATAAAGATGATCAAAATATTCTAATTTTCTTTTACTTTTTAGCCTTTTTTATTCCATAGCCAAGATTACAAGAACTTTATTTAATCAATTAAAAAATATTAATTGTCACTTAACCGACTAGATGATGCATTCTGCTCTATCCAAATAATTTCTTGATTCTCCCTCCCACTACCATTTTGTTCATTAAATCCATTTCATTGTCAATTCTGTTTTCTTTTTACCTGATAGGTACATTGTCTAGTAAAATGGTTTGAAACATCTTATTATTATTATTATTGTTATTATTATTATCTTGGATACAGGTCTATGGGAACAATGTGGAGATTCAAGCCTTATCAGAAATGTATAACAGGCCTATTCATATCTATTCCTACAGCATAGGTGATGCTTGATTGATTGATGGTTTTGATATAAATCTACTTGGGTTTGTCTTCTACCTTCGTACTATCCCCCTGACTAAAATTTATTTGATGCAGAACCTATCAACATTTTTCATGGAAGCTATAATACTGACACACCTCCCATAAGGCTGAGCTACCATCATGGGAATCATTACAACTCTCTTGTTGACCCTCGCCGTTTGACAATTGGTGCTGGACTTGGTTTTAGCTGTCTTCGAGGGGTGTGTCTACATTTCTTTCTCACATGTTTCTTTTTCTACTTTCTTGCTTCTTTGACACTAGGTTAGAACATGCTTTTGGCTATCTCATGTTAAGAAACTGAATCTGTATGTGACATTGGATGGCAAAATTTTTTTAACTTGAATAAGGAGTTTGAATAAGTTAGAATATCAAACTGGCTTTATATAGCTGACTGTGTTTGGCTGTGTAGGCAAATGTGGACAAGGATCAAGTCAAGGCTGCTATTAAAGCTCAACAAGACCAACAGATCGATAATGCAAGTATTTTGATAATTTGAGATTAAATTTTTACTAGTTTTTTGGGATGATATGTTATTAACAGAAGCTTTCCTTCTCTTTGATACTGTATATCCAACAGGCACTTCTGGCTGAAGGGCGATTTTACTCTGATCTTGAGCTTACTGAGAAGGAAATTGAGCGAATGGTTATGGAAGCTTCTCGAGCTGAGTACCTTGCCAATAACAAGTTTAAGCCACAAGTTGGGCGTAAAGAATCATCTACTTCCACTGCAGAACCATCTTCATCTGGAGCTAGTGAGTATCCTAGAGATTTCAAAATCTAATGTTGTGTTGTGTGATAGTGTGTTGTGAATATGAAGCTGCCGTATTATTTGCGTACAGGGCGGCCATCAGGCAGTGAAACCAAAGTGGAGGGTTGGAAAGAGCATGGTATGCGGGATACTGTTCTGAGCAGTGGCATGCAAATACTGTTGTCAATGGGATTCAGTTACCTGCAGGCAATTGAAGCTTATAACATTTTCGGGGACGATGTAGATTCCATGGTCTGTTATCTTGTAGAGACCAAAAGTAGCAGCAGACGCAAAGGCAAGGCAACACAACAGAATGAATCTGCGGATTAGTGCAAAAAATTATTATCAGGCTGCGTAGAGCGCCATCATAATCCTAGTGTTAACGTTGTTGTAGGGTTGGACAATTCCCCATAATACCGAAAGGCACGCCAGATGTGTTGATCAAAATTCCAAGTTAATAAAAATGAATTACTAGCTTAGAAAAGTCATGTGGGTGGAGGTCGCAATGTCTTCTTATCTTCAACACTTTGATTTCTGCCATTTTATTCTTGTGAGTCTTTGCAGGGTGTCACTGTCAAATTACCGAAATGATCATCAAAGTGAAAATAGTTAAGTTGAATGAGATATTTTAACATGTGTTCATTCAAAGTATGTTTTAAAAAAAAAATTGATTGTTTAGATTTTGTTTGGTTTATGTTTTTATTATTTTTTGTTATTTCTTAAACGAATTTTTTTAAAAAAATTAAATAATAAAATTATTAATCAAGCAAAGTTTTTATAAAATTTTAATTATATTAAATATAACCGTATAAATCGACTTATCAAATATTAAAAGAATAGGATACTTAAAAGTATTAACCATCTTTAACATTAAATATAATAATTAATACAAGAAAAATCACAAAATGAAATTTATCAATTTCAAAAATAAAATAATTTTGCAGTTTGATCCAAGTAGAATTTGAGTTTGACCCGACCCATAGAGTGAAGCGGCCCAGTTATTTATAACAGAAGTTGCGTTCATGTTCCTTGATGGAGCGAGAAGGGCAAATTAGTCAGTCCAAAATCCAACTAACTGAAAAAAGCTTGCCAAACAAGCTGAGTTTGGCTTCGCATCGTTTCCGTTGCCCATTCTATCTATCATTATTTTTCATTTTTTTTTCTCTATAAATATTTCACTTCCATTCTCCAAAAGGACAAAAATTCTGTGTAGCTCTAGGTCTAGGGTTTCTCCATTTCATATAATTGAAGCAAAAATGTCGCAGCAGCAATACGGGAAATTAATGCCTAATCTGGACCAACAAAGCACCAAGCTCCTCAATCTAACCGTCCTCCGTCGCATCGATCCTTTTGTGGAGGAAATTCTCATCACCGCCGCTCATGTCTCCTTCTACGAGTTCAACATCGACCTTAGCCAATGGGTTTTTACTACTTAACCCCCTATTTTCTAACCTGCATTTCTTTTTCTACTAAATTTTGCTTCTTTTCGTTAACCATGTCTTTTTGTCTGTTTGTTTTTTGCAGAGCCGAAAGGACGTCGAAGGATCTCTTTTCGTTGTCAAGAGGTAACTTTGAAAGTGTTTTTTATTCCACTTTTCCTTTTACATTTTCATTTGATTTTTTTTAATTGAAGATATTTCTTGTGCTTCATAATTCAGGAACACGCAGCCTAGGTTTCAGTTTATTGTGATGAATAGACGCAACACTGGTTAGTGCCCGCTGTCCCTGCGTTTCATTTATCAGTGTCTGACATTTGTATGCATTAAACATAGATCGCAAAAATGCCTGATGTAATTATGCAATTACTATCTTATTATGTCATTTTGGTGTCTTGATTAATTTAATATATTCTATAATTGGTAAGAATGAAGATTAAGTTAAAAAATTAGAATCTCATAAGAAAGTTTTGTTTTTTTAGCACTAAGAAGCTTCAACGCACCTTTATGAACAGATAATTTGGTGGAGAATCTCTTGGGAGATTTTGAGTATGAAGTTCAGGATAAATATCTACTATACCGCAATGCTTCTCAGGAAATAAATGGCATTTGGTTCTATGATGCACATGAACTTGAGGAGGTTGCAAATCTTTTTAGCAGGTACTACTAATTTTTATCAGTTTTTTTGCTTAAGTTTTCTGTCTCTGCATAGTGCCAACCATGGGTAAGTTTGATGGGTGGTTGGTATACCTTTTGGGCCATAATAATAATAAAAATTTCTGATTTCCCTGTCTTAGAATGATTGTCCACCTCATAAACATTTTCATAGGCATTGTTTGCTGTAGATATGATTATTTGAACAATGAGAGTTAATTTTTGGGCCATCTCCCCTTTGGTGTATCTGTGATAATTTTGTTGGTTTTTCATTTCCTATTTGAGTTATTAATAACCATTAGGCCACCCTTTTTTTAAGAGTTTACATCACAAAAGGACAGTGTATGATGCTCAAACACAAGACCAGAGTTGTCAAGTGCAAGTGTGTTGGACTGCCATGATTTGTGTTCTCAGCTTAGCTTGGTCCATGTATTTTGAGCGATAAGAGGAGGTTTAATGCGTGGTGAGCTCATTTTGAGGCATATCATGTAACTACAAGACTTGAATTCAAGCTGGCTCAGATTATGCTTACGGGCTCTCTCAGAGAGGGCTTTCACGTTTTTGTGTGTGTTTTGTCATTTGTGTGGTGAAATGTTTATGGTATTCTTGATTGCCTTTTTTTTTTTTTTTTTTCAATTTTTTAATTGCTTGTTTATGCCATTTTCTGTGCTTTTGGCATCTCCAGGATTCTTACTGCATACTCGAAGGTGCCCCAGAAGTCAAAGGTAACATCAACAAAGGGGTAAGCATGATATTCCCCTCTTGTTATTGTCCATGCATACATTTCATCATTTACTTGAAAATTAGCATTGTGCTTAATGATCAGAATATCTACATCACTTCATCATCTAGTTGAATTTGCTTTTGATTTCTAGTACTCTATAATTGTGATCTTTGATTTTTTCAATCAACGTTGCAGTTTCCAAGCACTAGAAATTACTTCAAAATTATATTCTGCTACATATTATCTTATCTGATTCTCTTATTTCACCATATGCGTAACGATCCTTAAAAGATGTTTAATGTTTCCTGATATTTTTGTAAATTGAGTTCCTGAGTCTATTATCATATTGGACTCCCCAACCCTTCTTTCTTCTTCGACCAAATGGTTGCTGGATTATTGTGCCTTTGTTTAGGCCTGGACCATGCTTTGATAAAATTTTGACAAAGCGCTTGTTTTTGTGATTCTGCTCAATTTTCAAGCTTTGCTGGTGCATTTTAGAGGAAATTATTGCTTTGAAATGCAAGATTCTTCATTAACTTGTAAAATTTTTAACTGTAATGAATTGGGAATGAACCAATTGTGATGTGCCATTGTATTTACTTTGTGAACTTTCAAGATATTCCAAATTTCCTTACCTTTCATCACTGTTGCTGGTAAAAAACTGATGACTTGCCTGTATATATTTTAAGAAAGCTTCTTCTTCTTCTTCTTCTTTTTCAAATTTCCAAGTAATGATACTAATTACAAATGCAGTGAGTTTGAAGAGCTGGAAGCTGTTTCAACAATGGCCATTATGGATGGTCCTATGGAGCCAACATTGTCAACTGCATCCAATGCTGCTGATGATCCTTCCTTTGTGAATTTCTTCAGTGTATGCATTGTTCTGAACAATGTACCTTAATGAATTGATTTTTGATGCATTCAGTTCTGCACTCTGATTACATGCAATATGTTCCACTGCATATGGAGGATATTGTGTCTCCCGAATATTGATAACTTGGCTCATTGTACTGACTTTTACTGGGTTGCTTAACCCAAAGTTGAGCTCTATGATGACAGATTCTTTGTGCTTAATTAATGAACAATTTTTTTTGGCTTTCACCCCGAAGACCTGGCTGTTGTTTACATACTTTAGGATAGCACACTGAATCTAATTGTTTGGTGATGCATGTATGTTATAAGGAGAGGGGCTGAATCCTATCTAGTGTTTAATTTCTAATTTTCAACTCTCCCTTGTCCTTTTTTAATCCATCTCTCTTTCTGACATGTCCTAAGTTGTTTATCGACTAACATACATGAACGAGGCTAGCTGTTGTCTTGTTTTTATGTCCCTTTTACCTTAAAAATTACATTTGAAAGTTAGAACAAATCAACATTTGTATCAATATTAAATGGTCAATGTGACTTTAAATTTGTCTTTGTAAAGATTCTGAAGTGTTCAGCATATTTGGCATTGGGACAACATTTCTTATGAGTGTCAAAATCTTATCCATTTTGTTACATGATTGCAGACAGCTATGACCATTGGAAGTGCTTCAAATGCAGTAGTTTCTGGACAACCGTACCAATCTTCTGCGGCAATGCCTGCACCTTCTAACACGGCTATTGATGCCTCCACTGCAGTGCCAGCTTTGCAATTACCTTCTCTTCAATCATCTTCTAATCCCTTAATGCCACTACTTGATAGCCCTGAATCCAGCAGCAATCATACTAATCTTGTAAAGCCGTCAGCATTCTTTGTGCCTCCTTCCTCTTCTGCACATATATTGCCACCGGTCTCTGCATCATTGCCCACTGCTCCTCTACTTAATCCTCCTTTGAGTCTGCAACGCCCGTATGGTGCTCCATTGCTTCAACCCTTTCCACCACCCACTCCATCACTGTCTCTTACACCCGCCTCTGTTCCCACTCAAAACTACGGTCTGACTATCAGCAGAGAAAAAGTTCGTGATGCACTTTTGGCTCTTGTTCAGGTTAGTTTTTCTGGCCATTGGCAATGTTTGAACTGTGAAAATAGATTCAAAGCTAATTGAAAGGATCTTTGGATGGTGAACTATTATGTGCCTTAGGAATGCTGATTGCCGATTAGGGATTACTCTCCCCTAGACTAAAACTCCAGGTTTCTTTTTTTAACTGTTTCTTTCCCATACATCTGACCAGCAATGCATATCTGACAGGACAAACAATTCATTGACCTGGTCCACGGAGCATTGCTAAATGCACATCATTCCTGACCACCTAATTGAAAGCAGCGTTATTATACCTTTTGCCATCTTTTTGTTTTTCTCTCCCTTTTGTTATCGATACAAAAAAGTTTAAAAAAAAAAAAAAACACGCAATTTGTATAGCATTTTGTCTTCCTCGTTGGACTCCCTATGATTCAATGTGATATGTAATATGGTTCAGATTTTTGCGAATGTAATGTTGCATTTATTCTTGAGGCCAAACTCACAATTCATGATAGTGTATATACAGTCATCGTAAAAATGGGCATCAGCGGCCATCCTAAATATTACTGGCTTACCAAACATCGTGATGAATAGATGCATATATATGGTATCTCTCGCTTGTCTTGATAAATAATCAAAGCCTCCCTAGGTTAAAACTTCAAATTTTCAATTTAAAGCGATTGTATGACCTTTCATTTACAGTTTTAGTTATTACTTATCACTGTTTAGTCATTGTGGCCAAAATTTTTTTAATATGAAAATCCAAGAAAAAACACTAAATTAAAATCTAAAAAGTTAATATCAAATTATAAATTATTATTAAATATTTAATATAATACTTAAATTTAAAAAATGTTGATGTGATTATGAATCAGTTAATTAATGTAATATTTATATCTAATGTGTCAAATAAAATGATAGGTGACTGATAAATAATTTTTTAAATATTATATTAATAATAAATTATAATTTAAATATTACATTAAAAATTTTTAAAATTTAAAATCATATAAATCAGTTTCACTATAATTTAACATCATTAACCCAAATTTAAATTTGGAAGGCCCAAACAAAATAACTTACAATTTAACTTTTGAGTTGTCCAAGATTCCCTTAAAAACGAAACTGAAATTTAGAAATCCAGGCCTCCAATAGCTTCATTTCCTAGTTTCCTCCTTTCCTATTCTTTGTTAGGAAAGAAAGCAGAATAATAGAAATGGCGGCGTCAAGGTTGGGAGGAGAAGCATTCTGAAGTACGTCCATCATTCAAGTAGCCCGCACAATAAGAAACCAGGCCAATTCTTCTTCTGAGGCTTCGCTTCTACTCTCTGTCAAAGGTATCTGTATTTTAACAAAACTGCCCTATAAACCGTATACTGTTAAATATTTTCTTTCTCATTTCTCTTCCTTTATTCAACTTCCCCACATCAGTCCTCTGCAATATAATACATTGAAGTTCTCCATCTTTGCCAGAAGTGGCATTTGCATGACCATCAAGGAACCTTTTATGAGCTGTAGAGTTTAACTACACCTTCAATGTGAAGGTTGTATGTATAAATCCTGCCACAGTGCTGCTAGTTTTTTGCATGCTTCAAATTTGATAAATTGTAATTAGTTGCAGTTGCTTGAGGGTCATCTTAGTAGACGAGGAGAGGCGTCGTTCACTTCCCAGGACCTATGCTACAGCTGATGAGTGATTTTGGTATTTCTTCGTGTCATGAATAACACTACTGCTCAGTTGAAGCTATGGAAATCAAATCACATTCAAAGTTGGTTGTTACTTGTCTGAAAGCAAATTCCGTAGAATGATATGAAAGATTGAATGAGTTTAGTAATATATGTGCTGAGCAAAACTTTTTCGCACCTTGATTGATCTCATTTTGTAAAAATAAATTATACCATCTATTTTTGGACCAAATTTTATAATGATCCCTCGTGATGCTAAAGCTAACAAAAACATTACTGAAAACCATTAGGGAACCTCATGGAGATTTCTGTTGCTACATCAGAAAACCTTTCCTAAAATGCATTTCGCATACAATGCTACTTCAACCATCGATCATGCCGTTTTCACCTTTCGCGAAGGGGGTCGTCGAAATAAACTGATTAGATCATCAAGACCCTGTAGAAAAGCATTGTCATTAGATTAACAATTTTTAAAACGTCGTCTCCTTTTTATTCTAACCACTGCAAATAAAAGGGTGAATATAGAGTGCATTAACATCAATGTTGAAGATTTGCTTAATAGTTAAGAGAGTGTACCCTAGTTGTGATGACAAGAAAACTGAAGAGCACTATCAAATACGATCCCAACACAAGAAGTAACAGCAAGTCAAATGTTACACTAGCAACCTGTTACAAAGCGTTTAAACCAGTCATTATCTGCAGTAGTAGAGAACGAGTAAAGATAAAAAGAAACAACTCCAGTCTATATCTCCATATAGTCCCAACCAAATCTGTCATTGGTCTAAGCCATTAACAATCTTCCCACAAAAAATTTGATAGAGTTGTTAATTCAACCATAAGAAAGAGATTGCACATTTAAGCAAATATTAAATATTCACCAATTGTAAGTAACTATAGTGAATACCTGATATATGTTAAGCCTAGTGTGAGTTGAATCATAGAAAGTGAAAATCCCTTCAAGAATCTCATTTTGTACGGTCACTTCGTCAGTATGATCAGCTAATTCCTGCCATAGAGTGAAACAAATAGCAGTCAGAATTGAAAGTGATAAAGAAAGCACATGTCAAGTCGTTCTAGTGTTTTCACCATTTACCATAAATCCATATCCTAAAGTTTGTTAAGTTCTATTTACCAATGAAGATACATGAAAGTGTATCCAATTGGTAGACGGGTAAAAGTTTTGAAGTGATGCATGCAACCTAGAATGAAATACAGATACTTTTTTCTATACTTTTGCTTCTGATTAATGGTACATGCAACTTTTCTTCATCAAAGCAAAGGGTTTATTTCATCAAATTCCCAATTGGAAAAGCATTTATCCAAGACATTTGACAATCCCTGTAATATTAAATATCATATATTTGATTGATTCTTTTAACCTAAATTCAAGTAAGGAAAATCCATACATTTCTTAAAGTGTAAATCATCATCTTAAAGAAACAAACAAGAAACATAGAGGAGAAGATCAAGAAAATGAATAGAAGGCAAACCTTTTTCAATGCCATGACAAAAGGGTCATTCTTTGAAATAAATGGAGCCACTCGAGGTGTTCGTGATAAAAGATCCAGCCAAGATTGTACATAAGAAGGATTGACAGCCAAACTACTGTCATCTGCAAAAATTTGGACATTTTTTCCCTGGTGGCCATAGATGTGCCTCTGCAAAAAGAGAGAAGTCAATTTTAAAATAAAAAGTACATGTCCAAGCACAAGCAAATGATTAAACCTTAATGTCTTTACATACAAGTTAATAACTATCTAAATACTCTTACTGTGCAAATAAAATAACAGAAACAACAACTCCCAACACACAGCCTTTCTGACCAGTTGGTTGGGTTCTATATGGAATACGATAAATAAAAGCATGGTTCTTTTTCATACTTTTCACACATGTTTTTTTTGGTTTTCCCTTCCTCTTCTGACACGTGCATCCCCCAATTCCATCATCTTACAGGAGCAAATTTGAGCCTGTCTCCAATGTCCTAAAGACTAAATTGCAAAAATAATCAACATATATGCAGTACTATAATTTTTCCTCCAGAGAGAATTGTAATAATCCTAGGTATTAATATGCACTGGATGCAATTCTCACTTCTATGCTTATACATGCAAATTCATTGCATTCCACATAAGAGCATCACATGATAAGTTATTCATGTCATGATAAAATTTAGCATTGCTTTGGTAGAGATCAGACATGGATCTGATTGTTCCACACATTCACTTCCAATAGGTCGCAGGTTCTCATAGATATTGCAAGATAAAGTTTCAATTTTTTTATGCTAACTCAAAAAACGGAAGGGCTAGGGGTTATATCTTGCAAGTACAAACTCATTTTAACATAAGCATGGCATTCAAAACCATTAAATCAATATATACTTGCAGATTGTTTGATCTTACCGCAAGACTTTCAGCAACTAACTTCACACCTCTAATAATTGCAGTTTCATTCACAAATTGTCTGCAAAAAATCAAGCTCTCAGTAACTAGTCTCAAACACATAGACAGACACTCTGGCAATTGGATTAAGTTAGAAAACATGACCTGCTATCAAACAGACCTCCAGTGCCTTCTAGGAGTTCAGGCGCAACAGAGATTTCAGAAAGAGTGGCAGCAGTAACTCTCAGCCTTGAGAATTGTTCATGCTCCCAAGCTACCTACAGCAGCTCAACTGCTTTATTACCTGATCTAAACAGCAGATATGCAAACACACAGAGCATTCCTATATCTATCCACAGAATGCACCTTCATGTGTGATGTCATAATGTAAAGTCATATGTTCCCAAAAATGGCAAAAAAGTTCAAATTTAACAGATTTATTTCGAGAATAAGATAACCATTGTCCAGAAAAGATGTGCTGCCCAAGATAGGCCACAGGATCATAAAGGACAAAGGGGTTACCGCTGCAATGTGAAACCAAAAAATAAATTCATTCATAGGTATATCAACATAAAATTTCATAGGTTCCTTGTAATGAAATTAATAATAAAAAATACTAATAAAAACATAACAATAAGTTCTTAATTTCACAAAATGGTAACAGAAGATGGTTCAAACATAGAAACATATACATATATCAACTTACTCGAGGATTGGAGATGTTTATTTTCTTGTGCTTCAGGCCAACTTTGAGGTCCAACTCCTCTGCTACATTTGAGAAACCCTTCAATAAACAACAGTATCAGATTATGAACCATGGAAAGAAAACTCAATATCATATAATGACTTCAAAACCTATTATTCCAGATGTTAGTGGCTTACCTCAAAAATTTGCTTGATGTAGGCATTTTCTGGAGGCTTAGACACATGAATCCACAATTCATTATCCCAAGAACCAATACTATTTAAGCAAATAGCATAGTCAATACTCTCACGTAAACGTTGATCAAAACTCCGAAGCCACTGCACAGAATATGATACTTAAATGACCATAGTAACCAAAATTGATGGCAAAGTTAACCAATCAGAAAGATATAGAAGCCCTTGAGAGATTTGATAAAAACTCAATTCACCATGGAAAACTAATCACCTTCTGAGTTCCATTGTAGTTATATGGTCCACCAGATGTCAGACCAAAAAGTAAATTGTACCTTCCTCTTGTCCTAGGATTTGAGTAGAGAAGAGAGAATAACCTAGCTACTTCAAGAAGCGCCACAATGCCACTTCCATTGCTGTCACTTCCCAGTGATAATGCCTACACGTACAAAAGATTTCTCACACCTTCATCTGGAACATTCAAGCCAATTTTATTTACTGAAATTTAGTAAAATACGTACAGGAGCAGCCCCAAAAGTATCATAAGATGCCACAACAGCAATGGTTGGAAGTTGATTTGCATCTACATCACCTTTCAATCCAGACAACCACCCCTGTTACCACAGAGCACAATTACCAGAGTAAACTTCTAGCAAACACCAGTAATAGCATATTCAAGATTCCCCAGATTATACATGCAATAAAACTGGCTCAAGATAAATTAAAAATACCAATATGTGATGTCAAAATATCTTTCCAAACAAAAACTTATATGAAGATGGGGCATTGAGACACGTGAAAATGAAGCCATGTAACTTTCAAGAAGCACTGATACATTTTCTTCATTCCCTCATCAGAAGGCAATAAGGTTCTTTCTTTTACATCACCACTAATATCTTGACCTCAAGCCTCAACAGTTAGAATACAAGAAAAGGTAATATTTTCATATGGTAAAAACAAAAGCAAGTGAATGTCTTCCACATACTACCAATGTCTGATTATTACTATACATAAGAAGCAGCTAGAATACAAGCCATGTTACCTTTTCTGGTATGTAATCAGTTACAACACTTTTTGTTCCCTTAGAAAAGTAAAAGTTGACACACACCTGAATGTTAGTGATGGTGGGAGATGCAACTTTCTTCGGTTCTGGTGTTGGGATAACAAGCTTGTATCTGCAATTGTGTCAAAAGAGTTGGAATTAAACTTGAATAATGACAACAAAAACTATTTTCTTACCAATCTCAACAGACAAATGAACTAGAGAATACACAAGGACTAACAAAACAGTCATAATAGAGGTAGAGTCATATTTACTTATAAATACACAGCCATGGCAAAGGAACAACAACAAGGACTAAAATCAGGCACAAATGCAGTAAGATTAATATAGGAATGTCAGTGAATAAAACAAGTGCGTTGGTTGGTAGAGCCTTTAGCTGGGAAATGATCATTCTACAAAATTTTGAGAAATAAAAAGAGATAATATGTTCTTTCCCTCAATGAAAACAGGTAAGGCTTCAGGCTAGATTAACGGGCATCCTTATGGAACACTTGAATAGTGTCATTCCCCCATAGTCTTTTGCTGGAACAGTTTCAAAGAAAGCTTATTACAAATGAAAACCAAACAAAAATTTGTTTCTTCAGAAAAACCCTGTCTGCACTCTCAGAGAAAAAAATAGCAGGTCAGATGCAGGTGCTTTTCTACTTAAGGTAAAAGTGCAATGAAAACCCCTCATGAGACAACAATTGCACAGGTTATGACACATGAACTTTTTAGGTACAAGGGAAGATGGCATGGTTCGTGAAGCTACTGAAATTTATGAAATGATAACAGCCATTCTCTCAAAAAGAAAAAGGTATACATCTTATCCATTAGAATTTCCAAAATTTTAAACAAAAAGCTATCAACTGACCCGCCAGTAGTTGCAGTAGCAGGCTGACCAATTGCATCATTCTTCTTGATATCAGACAACACAGTATCAATTTCATCGTTCTCAAAAGCGAAATAGACAGGATACTGCAGCACAAATGAGAAACAAGAGGTGAGAAGTAGCAAAGTTTTTCTCTTTTCTTGCAATTTTCTCCACTAAATTAGAAGTAACAAAGGTTTCATTTGGAATAACAAGAACACTATCAACTGGATTTCAATTCTAAAAATCTTATGCATACAAAGAACATGAGGTGAAAACTGAGAAGTAGAGGACAGATGTCTGCCCTAGCTGATGAAACAAGAAAAACATAGAATGATAGTGACCTTTTGGAAACTGATGAGAATGAGACCTAAGTATATATCATAATATAATTACTTTTCTGGAGAAAACGCTCATTAAAGATGCAAGAATACCAATAAAAAAATGTTGGCTCAAATCCTAGATATATGCATTGGTTTTCAAGTTACTTATCATAGGCATGTTTTAAGAAGAAATTTCATGGATTACGCTATTTTCCAATCATATAATTAGTTGATAGGCAACCGCTAAAGATGGAAGCATGAAGCAAGAATTTGGAATCTAAATCTTTTAGACTCTGCAGGATTTTTGGAACAATGCTAGAATAACTAGAAAGTAACTGTTAAACCAAATATGCAAACAAGTTAAAAATTAACTTTAATTATGACGAAAATGCTACTATAAATAAATGCTGATGCAGTAAATAGAATTTGCATAAAAATTGCAAGTCAAAAGATGACGACATCATTAAGAAGAGCCATTAAGTACGATTTAGTAATCAGTCAACAATGACAAAGAAATGCCCTAACCGACACAAATTGAACATGCTAAATTGTTAAGTTAATAAATGACAAGAGAGGGGACATTGAACATTATTCAGTCTCAGGCAACAAAGACAAAATAACACTCCAAACAAAAAAAATCAATCATGTAAGCTGTAAAGTTAACAAAGCTCAGATCTTAACGAAAATTAGGTTGGAAAACGAGGAAACTTCAATCCCAATACACAGTGTTTACTAAAAAATCAAAATTGGCATGGAAACTTACATAAAGATATAGATTCCAATAATAATTTAGGGTAAAGTTATAATTTGAACAAAAGAAAATATATCACTGATATACTTACTGGTATATTTGCATGTATAAGTAACTGTTCGAGCTCTGCCAATACATTTTTCAATTTCTCTTTTTCATGAATTTGCTTATTCCCTCCATTTTCAAAGCTAAATACTTGTGGAAGCAAAAACAACAATCCTCCTAACGGCTTTTTCTGATTAATATATTCTGCCAACCGCAAAAAAGAAAAATGTTAAATTAAATCAAATTAAAGAACTAAACAAAGAGAGGGAAAATTGAATTGTTGAAAATGAGAGTGAACCTCGAACGAAAGTGATGTTTAATTCACGGAGAGGGATGATGAGGACGGTTCTGGAAAGATCGGCGCCAGGAGGGAAATGCAAGGAGGCGGCGTGGTGGTTGAGGGCGGCGAAGCGAGATCCGAAAGGGGAACCAGACATGTCGTATTGGATTAGACGGTAGACGTCGACGGCGGCGGCGGCGTTGCATAGTTCGATGCAGGCTACTAAAATGAAGAGTAGAGCGATCATTGAGTACATCGATTCTAGCAACTGGCGGTAGGCGCCGGATTTCTTTAAGGCCGCCATCGGTTGGAGGGTGTGGAACGATTGGATCTAGGGTTTGGAGAGCGTGGAAGGATAAATTTTCGGGTTTTTATTTATTTAATTTTGGGGTTTGATTTGAGTGGCTTAAGTTTTTTTTGTTTAATGGCGTGGAGCAGATTCCATTTCCATGTCAGCGTTTGTCACTCAAGTTAACCTGGACAGATGGTAGTGTTTTTGTTTGTTTAATACCTTATCATTATTTTGATTTATTTTTATTTTTAAATGAGATTAAATTAGACATTTAGAATTAAGGTATGAGACAAAATCAAATAATAAATAATAAATATTTTAAGAGAGTTTCTCAAATAAAATTAAAAAAAGTGACATATTTTTCTAATATATATTTAAAAATTTTAAAAATTTTAATTTAAAAAATATGTCATTTTATTAATTTCACTTATAAAATTAAAGAACTCCACGTATATATATCAAATAATTTTTCGTATTTTAATTTAAAACCATAATATTACTTTTTTTATTTTGTACTTAAAATAATTTATTTGTTTTATTATCTATCATTTTAAGTAATAATTTAAAATAAAAATTTCAAAATTTTCTATATTACATCTATATGTAAGATAATTTTTTTTTTTATAACAGTGAGCATGTCTGATATGAGAGAAATAATTATTATTGTTGAAATTTAAATCTTAAATTAGTTGAAAGATAATTGTATAAATTAATTATACTAAATATTAAAAAAAATTGTCTTATAAATTTCTCATTCTAGGATTCCAAATAAAAATTTAAACTCTTACAATTTAGACACTCCTTTATCTTACCTTTATTCAGTTTTAGAAGTTCGCATTCCAATACTTTGAATTGAACAGTTTGGTGACATACAATTTGGGAAAATCATTATCAGCATTAAATTATAGTGGCTAGCTTTAAATTGGAAAAAAAAAAAAAAAAGAGCAATGAATACGCATATCAATTTTAATAGAGAGATCTGCCAAAAATCAATTCCAACAAAATCCATCAAGTTGCCTCAACATGCACTTACAAATGCACATTGAGCTCAAAATTCCAGTTTTAATATGGATCTTATTTTGTTAACAAAAAAGGTTAGAGCTAGAAAATTAGAAAAAAAATATTAAAAATATTAAAATTTGAATTTCAAATACATGAAATATAATTTTTTAAAAAAATTATATGAATTAATTAAACAAAATTTCAAGCTCATCTTAATGCTCATTTTACTTTGCAGCTGCCGTCCAAATTTTGAGCCTACTACTGGCGTTAAGCATTTCACCTTTTGCTTCAACTTCCAAAGACGATTCAATTCAGATCGTTTGTTTGAGTTTTGGCAGCAATATTGAATGTATATGAGAGGTTGCTCTAAGATGGCTTTGACACATCCATATTTTGGCCAAATGACCACATGTCTAGGGACAATTTACTGACCCTCCACGGGAAGAAAGATAATAAGACACCCTGAGGACATTTATGTGATTCTCCAGTCCCAGATAACCAGATTACAGACAGAACTAGTTAATTTTATCAATGAAAGCCCTTTTAAACAGAATTCCTAAAAGAACTTTTCCTCTAAATTGATTATTCAACATCATATGATCATGAATGGTTCTCACTGGCAATTATCATGTTACTAAAATGCATGGATTTCGAGCATCATTCTTGGAAATTAGAAATATATATAAAGCATCAATACCGCCAAATGAACTTACAGTCTTGCTAGCATTCCATAGTCATTGAAACTTGCAAGCTAATGTATGCCCCACAATCCTGCCGGCGCCAGCCCAGGAAAGTAGTAACCACATTATTCCACTAATCCTGTTTGGACAGCTTTCTTGTTGGAATCATCCCAATGTATTCCAATGGGACAAAAGGTGACTGAATTTCCAACTATACTGCATTAGCCAGGGAGAAATCAATTCAGTGTTGAAGTATTCAATCATAATATGCAAAATTGGAGACTCAGTCACTTGACTGTTCCTCATTTTCTGGAAAGACAAACTGCAGGTCTTCATTATCTCTGTATACTTGACCGAGAGCAGCTGCTTTGTAGGCAAACATCCCAAGCATTGCAGGCACAAGCTGTGAAGAACAAGGACCAAAAACTATTAATGACAATACAAAGTTCTTGTTGCCATGTTTCAAACTTCAAGAGTGTTTTGGAATTTCACAAACAGGCCATTAACCATATGCAGGAAATTGATTAACAGGTTTTTTTCAGAAAAACCTTGTTTAAAGAGCTACCTGTAAATCAAAGAAATCATTGCCCAAAAATTTATGGGACATGATCCACAATCCATATACAGCAGCTGGGATCACTAGTCTTGGAGAAGAAAGAGCAATGCCACTACCCTTAATTGCTGTCTCAAAGAAGACCTGCAAGTCCTCACTTCTTATTCCTATTCTGGAATAAGAAAACAAGCATCATTGAACACAAACAAAGTGAACAAGGAGTCACTTATTACTAGTATGAAAAGAGTGATCACAAAAAGAAGACATAAGTTCTTAGTAGTACTTTTTTGATTTCTTTTGCATGAAAATCTGAGGAACCATTTCCTTTGATAGGTTGTCCACATGTTGACATAGGAGCTGGAGGTATAAGCAACTGCACAGAATATGAATTAGGTTAAAACACTTGTACTAAGATGATTAACAGAGGTGGCAAAAAGTCATGAACAATAATAAAATGGTTTCTCTCCTCTTCCTTTCCTCAAGAAAGTAGCACATGAGCAACATTTGTTCCTAAGTTGAGCTCGCTAAAATGCTGATCAGTTAAAAGATATCATCAACTAAGATACTAAATGGCTTGTACAAGTCAATAACCTTTTGATTGACTGAATGCAGAAATAATTTTCAAGGACAAAAATTTTATTAGGCCCCTAATGATTTCAAGGGGAACAAGGCCATCGTGCCTCAGATTAAAATATCCCCCCGGCTAACCAGTGGATGAATTTTACGTTTTCTTCTCTGAATAAGATAAGAATGGGAATATTTCAGTCTAAATACATCATTCTGATAAGTAAATGTGAGGAAAGATGGAGGCTTAAACCTTAAGATCACCTCTTTCATTCTAAAAATTCATTACTAGCATAGGGTTGCTACACTAAGCTCACTAAAGTCAATTCAACAGAAATAACCTAATTAGAAATGTAGCTACTAACCTGAAAAGAACCCCTACTGCATAACTAACAGCAGCCTGCAGAATATTAAAGCAGGTCAGTTCTGCTTTCACCAAAAAAAAGTAGTCAATTCTAAGGAAGCTAGTAATAAAAGTGACAATTTTGGAAAGTCTCTCTTCTTTTCCCTCTTGAAGCAATATCTCCTAACCATATAAGGAAAGGAAGTACGCCTAATGCTTAAAAGTAAAGAATCTTGGCAAGATTCCAGATTCATTTCCATTTTTTCCAGTTTTCAAACAGGGCATAACTTATCAAGACTGTGCTGAAAGAATATCAAGTCATTAAATTTTAGACATTACAACCCACAGTACAGCTGGTTTTGGTAAAAATTTTACCTGAACTGATAACACTATCAAACAATAGACACAGCATGCGGTTCCAATTCCAACTGATAAAAGCATCAATTCCCTCTTGAGCTGCAAGATCAATGACAAACAATTAGCACCTTTCATAACAATTTAACAATTGTATGACACAAGACTTATTCACAATTTGCAACCAAAACCTCTTTCCAGTTATCCATTGTCCTTGACACATTACTGAAGCAACTTCATACAAAAAATAACCCCTAGAACTAGCTGAGAAATCTGATGAGTTCAAGATGAGTAGCATACAGCTTCATATTTAAGAAGGCTCAGTTTCTTCCTTTTTTCACTGTCATCCCGCAACACCTGTTCATACACATAGGTTAAAAACAACAAAGGTGATCAGTTTCTTCAAACTGACAAACCTTCTTGGGAGTTAAATAAATGTTGTGAATTTCCTCTTTTCCATTTTAAAATCGAGCCAATTCTGACACACATATAGGCTTTGAATCCATTAGTTTCTGCCCTATCGTAGAGGTGGCAAAATGGGTGGGCGGGCCATGGCACGGTACAGCCAGCCACAATGGACCGTGCCAAGACAGCCCATATTATAGGCAGGTTGGGCTGACCTGGTCCAACCGGCACATTTGCCACCTGTGTTTATACGTGACAACCTAGAGCAGCCACCTGGTTAACCTGTTTCTGGTCCAACACCTGATTAGGTTTGGCCTAGCATTAGTCTCGTGCACACGTGTGTCACTTTGTGCTTCTTTATATGTATAAGCACAGAGCTCCCAGCATGGATAGCATGGGGCACAATGATAACCAGAGATGAGGGCAGGAAGGGGATAATAAAAAAGCACACCTTGGCAATGACTGTCTTATTCCTTGGTGCAGAATTGTCACCTAATAACCATTCCTGAGTTCTTGACAGCTTCAAAAGTCCACCGTCATCATCATCACTTCCAATAACCTACATATATTCAAGATCAATAACACAGGTGAATTCAATCAGCTTGGTCCAAATAATATGTGTGGAGGAGATATTACACAACTAAAGAAAAAGAATTCCCCCCTCCCCCAAGAAAAAAGTCTTCCCTCTCATTCACAAATCAGGAGCAAAGAAGTGGTTGGGCTAATGGAGTTGAGGCAGCACTATAATTACTTATGAAATACAGAAATAACAAAGAACGCCTTAAACTAAAATCATGTCAGCATTGAAAGCAAAGAGATAATATCGTAATTCGTGCCTGCTCTGCTTGCTGAGTAGTGTCAGCAGGTTCGCTGGCATCAGCATCAACAACTTTCGCAACCTCTCTCTGCCACAGCATGTCAGAAGCTTTGGAAATAAAATCTCCATTTATTTCTCTATCCTTGAAGAACATCTGCAGAACATCCTCATCTACTAGTTCACCCCCTGAAAAATTTATCAAAAACAATAGAAAGAAATGACCATCTCTCCGCAATTACTATATCCCTATAACTATGATTATATATAACTCAAACACTATAACCTCAAAAACCTCTTATCTGAAACACTTAACTGTTTCAATTAGTTGTAGAAGAATTCACCCATTTACAATCTTGGTTCAAAGATAGAATGATAAAGAAATTGCAGCAAGAGGTACAGGATACAATTCAATGCAATTATTATCCATCATCATGGCCTAACATTAAAATTCATCATAATGAAAACATTAATATTTAATTTACCTCAGGTGAAAAACCTCCTTAAGAAAAAGTTGATTCTTTGATAACCCATAAAACATTCTTGTTTCATAATAAGCCAAAAAAAAGAAACCTTAAACTTCAAAAGAAACCAATACCCAATATGACCCAAATAACCATGAAACTGAAAACCCAATGGCATAATACAAAGTGTAACGCAAAGAGATTACCCGAACGAGAGCTTGTTTTCAAAACAAAGACAGTTGGGGTTCTTCTGGAAAGGGGTGTTTGAGGTGGAAGAAGGGGAGAGAATCTTGTAAATGCAGAACTGCTGCAATTGATAGTGAAAGCAAACCCTGAAAGAGTGTCCATTGGCAATGGCTTTTTTTCGTTTTTTGCGAAATTGATGGCAACCTAGCAAAAAATATAGAGGGCGTTATCCATTTGAGAACATTTTCTCCAGTTTGACAGCCTACGGTCTACCCCTCCAAGCCGAAATAAATCAACGTCCTCATCATACCCACGTGGCGCATTAAAATGAGGGAGCATAGGAAGAAGAAGGTCGAGGAAGTAGAGGATCCAAATTTTATGAAGTTCTGATGCTGGAGAAGGGTTTATGAAATGCCTCGCCCTTTTTCTTCACAAAAATGCCAGATTTGCTTCCGAGAGCTTCTTTCTTCTTTCAATTAAAACAAAAGACCGCCAGAAACAAAAAAGAAAAAAAAGAAAAAAAATACTGAAATAGAGAAAAAGGAAAGAAACAGATGGACAAAATGAAGATCGAAGGGGTTCAATCTACAGCCAAAAAGCAGAGAATCGCTTCTCACACTCACATCAAAGGCCTTGGTCTTGATGTAATCACTCTCTCTTTCTTTTTAATCTTTATCCAGCTTGAATGCTTTGCATTTCTTTTATTTCTTCAACAGTGTTGTCATTGTGAGCATTTTGAAGTTTGCTTTTGTTTTGAACAGTGGAAAGTTCACATTTTCTTAAAACCCTTTTCTGGGTTTAGGGTTTTAAGCTTAAAAAGTTCTATTTTTGTTCAAGTTACTGGACATTTGTTGTTAATTTTTAGGATTTGGACTTTTGGTTCTGGTATATTTTTAGTTTTAGAGTGGATAAAATTATAGTTTAAATTTAATTTAATGTCCAACAACGGAGATAATAATATATTCTGAATGAATGTTTCTTAATTCGCTATTGATGGACTATGGAAAGAACTGGCTAGCTTTTGCAGGCGAAGGTTGTTATCAAGTGTATGGATTTTTTTATGCATTGTGAAGTTGAATAGGTGGGTTTATTTCATGTATTTTCGCTATGAAGTTCTTGGAAGAGTCGGTTGATATAAACAAAGAAATACTCTAATTGCTAAAATGCGATCTGTGCCCCTCTTCATTTTGATCAAATTTTAATCTTTTATGGACTTTTCTTTTACTTTATTTACCAGGCCAATGGAAATGCCATTCCTTTGGCTGCAGGTTTTGTTGGCCAAGCAGAGGCAAGGGAAGCAGCTGGGCTTGTGGTGGATATGATAAGACGGAAGAAGATGGCTGGCCGTGCACTTTTGCTGGCTGGACCTCCTGGTACTGGGAAAACAGCATTGGCACTTGGAATATCCCAAGAGCTTGGGAGCAAGGTTCTCATTACTTTTTTCCCTTTATTTGTTGAATGTCCTTGAACTTTGGCATTATTACTTTATTAGTATTCCATTTTTTTGGAGGGATTGTCAAGTTTGGTATGTATGCATTCCTCTTTGTTATTTGTAGGTTCCATTCTGTCCAATGGTTGGATCTGAAGTATACTCATCAGAAGTTAAGAAAACCGAGGATTTGATGGAAAATTTCGGACGTGGTATTGGTCTACGTATCAAGGAAAATAAAGAGGTCTATGAAGGAGAGGCAAGTTACAGCTAACGAAGTTACTTGTCCCTGGTTTTATGTAGTTGTTTTCTCTTTGGATTGTTGGGATAGCTGCAGAGCCTGATGCCTGGCTGGTCTTGTTTCAGGTTACTGAACTCTCTCCTGAAGAAACAGAGAGTGTGACAGGTGGTTATGGTAAAAGCATTAGCCATGTAATTATTGGATTGAAAACTGTCAAAGGATCAAAACAGCTAAAGCTGGACCCTACAATTTATGATGCCTTGATTAAGGAAAAGGCAAGCCTTTAAATTTCTCTGCTTTATTATGTGGAAAAAATTATTCAAGTTTTTATGCTTCTGACTTCTTGTAAACTGTGTGAGGCACCATTGAATGTTAAATTATTTGTCTCCTTCCTCTAGGGACTTTTCAACATTTTGGTTGTTATCTGCGTTAGAGCTTTGGCTTCAACTGGATATCTAGTGAGATTTCTAATATGACTGGCAGGTAGCTGTTGGAGATATTATATATATTGAAGCTAATAGTGGAGCAGTCAAAAGGGTGGGCAGAAGCGATGCTTTTGCAACAGAATTTGAACTTGAAGCAGAAGAATATTTTCCACTTCCGTAAGGAGAGGTTCACAAAAAGGAGATAGTGCAGGTTTGTCTCCACTGAGTTCAGGCTTATCTCTGTGTACCCCATAGCATTCATGCTGTAGTATATTGTTATCAGTGATGCAGGCTTCTGTCTTCTAATGTTTTATAATGATGGGCATGGACATTTGTCTAATTTGGTAACAAATTTCATTTGTAAATATTAAAGGACCATTATCATCATGTAGCATTGTGGTATAAAGATTATGAACTCAAGGTGCATGTTTATCATAGCATTTGAGACATGAGAATTGTTTTCTGAAATTTCTCACCTAGAATTTGTTGAATACCAACTTTTGGTCTGCTTAAAAGCTGTAATAACTCAATTAAAAAGAAAAGGAAAAAAATTCTAAAATTTTGATGCCTTGTTCTACATTTGCCTGATTTGTTTTTGCTGGGTTTAGTTCATTTTCCTTTTTCTGGTTCTAATTTTATTTGTTTTGGGCCCATGTTGCAATTCATAAAAAAAAAAAAATCTCTTCTATTTTCTTCATCACCTGGATGTAACACTCCATGATCTGGATGCTGCCAACGCACGGCCACAAGGGGGGCAAGACATATTGTCTCTAATGGGTTAGATGATGAAGCCCAGGAAGACAGAAATCACTGACAAATTACGACAAGAAATAAATAAGGTATTATTTTCCAAACAAATTTGAGTTCTATCTATATGATGATTTTTGTGGACAATCAATAGGAGTACAGTTTTACCAATGTAGTGATTTCTTTGTCCCATTCCATTAATACTATTACTTGGAATTTTATCTAAACGCCATGCAAGTCTTATTTTGTTATCAAGTTTTTAGAGTTCGGCTTGTGTTTCTTACATAGTTCACATGGGAGATGATGTACTGTATAACATGTTCTGCATCTAAAGGCATTTATAGGTCTGTTGGATCAGTTTGTAGTATCATAATATTCTAAAAGCTATGAAAAACAATATGCTTTTATTGAATAAATTTGAGATGTATCTCAGTCCGTCCCTTCCAAGCAAAAACTCCTGAGTCATAAAGTGATGCAAAATTTATGTGATGATTTCCATTACCTGCCATGGTTTCCTATAACAAATTTATGTTTTCTTCATCTCTTTTCGTCTGAATAAATTCTCAAATCCTAATAGTTTAAATATTACTTTAAGAGCATAAGTCTCTTCAGCTAGTTGCTGGTTTAATTCTAGTATGAATCTTGTTATGATATGCCCCTAGAAGCTATCAATATGCTACATGGTCGTGACTTTTAGAGTCAAATGGATTGCTAGTTCAATTTGGATACAAGCTTATGATGTGGATTTTGACTTCATTCACTATGCTCAATTGTTTGTTAGAAAGATGGCATGCCTTTTACTTGAAATAATGCTGTTTGTGACAGGTAGTTAACCGTTATATTGATGAAGGTGTGGCAGAGCTCATCCCAGGAGTTCTATTCATTGATGAGTTCTTGTCCTTTTCTTTACTTGAGCTGTTTTCAATTTATGATATATCTGCTTGGATGCATGGATATAATATATGTTTCTATGTGAGTAAGTGTGCACATACACGTAGATCTAAGATATTTTCTTATATCATGACCTGGCACATGCTCAAAGAATAGTTGCACATCATGCATGCTTATGTTTTCTAGTCATGATTTGCAGGTGCATATGCTGGACATGGAGTGCTTTTCATACTTGAATCGAGCTTTAGAGAGCTCACTATCTCCAATAGTAATTTTTGCCACAAATAGAGGAATATGTAATGTAAGGTAATGGACATCTTTTTTAGGTCAGAATTTTTGGAATATGGGCTTGAACTTGAATATGAACTTACTGGCATTACTTCAGATCCATGTAAAACAATGCCATTTGTTTGGTTTTGTTTTTTATGAAGTATAGAATACAGAAAAAGCTTGATACTACAAAAAGATCACCCCTAAAAGGATTTGGTTGTTGGGGAAATTTTTGCATTTGTTCAAAATTTAGGCTCTCAAAATTCGAGGAGCAGTGATAGGATGAAACATGAATCAAGTTTAACTCAATTCATCTTCCATGGAGAGTAGTGAAATGAGATTTTTTCTTGTCTGCTAAATGATATTGGCATATCATAGCTGCATTGGTTGTGCTCTGTGGTAGTTACAGCCAATTTTTAATGAGGTTAGCCTTAGTGAGGATTGATGGTTGATGAAACTGGAAAAGCTAAATCTTGTTGGGCAAGGTACATTGTATTGTAGGAAACAACTCACACTATTGGCAACTAGTGCTTGCCTCTTTATTTGGTGTTTTTATCCTTTTTTAGTGGTTTCCAATTGCTTGTCTATGCAACTGGGGGCAGTGCACCACTTGCTTTGGGTTATATAAGCTTCTTTCTCAATTCAACTATGGTAGGTGATATTTTGCCTTAAAGTATAGTTATTGCAATGCTTAAGCATATTTACAGAGGTTAATGGGTTATTTATACTTTATTCCTAAAGTGACTTCAATTTGTTTTGCTCAGAGTTCAGATAGCATCATGTTACATTAAAGAAATTGTGATCCTCTTTTGGTGGCAGGATTACACTAGTCATTATAGATTTATAGTCCTTGTGGGGTGCAGACACATGAAGTAAAATTTTGATCGATACTCGATATTTCTGGTGTTTTCAACCCATTATCCACCTACCCTTCTCTCTCTCTCTCTTTTCTTCTTCTCTAACATTATTTTTCAATGTGGTGTGTTTCTGTCGAAATTACACTTTCTTTTTGCACAAGAGCAACCCAGAATTCTCATGTGCAGTTATGTGTGCCTATAGAGGGTTATAGTTTTACATGTTCAGTTTGCAGGTATGCAATTTAAGAATCAGAGTATGAGACCTATTCTGCAAGTTGATTTTTTTTTTTTCTTTTCTGGCCTGAAGATAGATCCCATGTTAATTGCTACATTCCCTAGAGGTATACCTGATGGCGTATGTTCTCATTGCTTGTGCATTGCTGATCTGTGTGATTCTAGTTTCTGAAAAATGGATTTGCATTTTTGCAGGGGAACTGATATGAATAGTCCTCATGGAATACCTGTTGACTTATTGGACAGATTGGTGATCATCCGCACATGGATTTATGGTCCTGCTGAAATGATACAGGTTAAGACCTGTTTTTATGTGCTTTATTGTCAGCATAGTTTTGTTACCTGAAGCATGCATCAAATGACAACCTAGCTATAATTTTCACTTAATGTGGTCTGCAGATTTTAGCAATTCGTGCACAGGTGGAAGAACTAGTTGTGGATGAAGAAAGTCTGGCATTCCTTGGAGAGATTGGACAAAGCACTTTTTTAAGGTAAGGCTTAAATTCTAGTTTTACTCTTATATCATTTGCTCTCCTCCATCAAAAGCATACTTACATGTTTCTGTTTCTTCAGGCATGCAGTTCAGCTGTTATCGCCTGCTAGCATTGTGGCAAAAATGAATGGGCGGGACAGCATTTGCAAGGTAATTAAATATTCGGAAGCGGCAGTTCTTCATTACTGTTTGTTATCTCCAATTCAAAGTGTAAATTTGTTCTTATTTATTTATTTATAGGCGGATCTTGAGAGGAAGTAAGCAAGCTATACATAGATGCCAAGTCTCTGCAAAGATTCTTCAAGAGCAGCAGGAAAAGTACATTTCATGATAATCCTATTTAATATTTTTCCTGTTGCCCCAGTAGTTATAGCTTGGATTTTGTTGTGCATTATGTTTGAGTAGCTCCCTTCTCAGTGGTAGATGTTGAAAGCAGAATGGTCTGACACTATTAACTTAAGGATACTCTTTTTGTTTGTCCGTTGATCATTAGTATGTGGAATGCAAAATGAATTACTTATAGCATAATCTGCCCCCTTCCTCTATTTTATTCTTTGGTCAATTCTAAGGTAAAATGGGCATTTAGGGCTAATTAAGACGTGCCATTGTTGGCAATAGGATATAAATCGGACTGTTGTTTCTGGTGAATTATAGATTTGCTTTAACTCTAATCCATGATTATATTATGCGGGATTGGATATAAGATATAATCAATCGAGTTCAAGTCGATTTAATATTAAATTCGAGTTTAAATTTGATTTCAAATTTGAAGTTTGAAATTCGATTTGAACGAATTTTAATTTTTTAATTCGAATTTAACTCAAGATAAAAATCGAATTATTTAAATTCATTTGATTAAGTTTGATTAATATAAAAAATAAATTTATTTTTTATATTTGATAAAAATTTAATTATTTATGTTCGAATTTGAATTCGAGTTTAAAATATTTTATTAGTTAAAATAATTAAAATATATTAAAATATAAAAATTTAATTAGATTTGTGATTAATTCAAATTAAATATAAAAATATTTAAATCAATTCAATCAATAAGTTAAATTATTAAAACTTAAATTTGATTCAATATTAATCAAATCAAATTTAAATTTTATTTAAATCAAATTTAAAAAATTTATAAATATTAATATATCATTTATATTCTTAAACGAATAAATTTTGACATGAGCCCGAGTCCATCAGGAGCGGGCATTGCTCTTCAATATTTGCTTTTCATGGATCTAGTAAAACCCTAGTCCTAGCTTCCCACCGCCTCAATACCAAATGGGCCCGACCAACTGACTAGACCAAGGTTATAGATAGACAGTGGAAAACCTTCCATGCATTAATTGTACTTGAAAATTAGTAAAGCAACTTGTTGACTACATTTTCCGCCCTATCTCATACTCAAATTGGCTCCTCCTGTGTCATCCTTTTACACACCGTTGGCAAGTTTGTTCTTTGGACCTACACCAATTGGAAAAATAGTGTAAAGCAACGAGTTGTCTGCATTTTTCCGTCCAATCTCATAGACAATTCACTCCTGCTGTTATCCATTTCCACACCCATTTACACGTTTGCTCCCTGGACCTACACCAATTTGGAAAATTAGTGTTAAGCAACGAGTTATGCGCATTTTTCCGTCTAATCTCATAGACAATTGACTCCTGCTGTCATCCATTTCCACACCCATTGACATGTGTGTTCGATGGACCTAGACCTAACCCAATTTCATTGCATTACATGACATTAGACTAAAAAAGGTTGATTTCTTAGCTAATTGGCGCTTGGAGGTTTACTTATTCTGGATCTGGACAAGCGTTTCTCCAACATCCACTTCTGTCTGCTTGTGAAAACATCACGTCTCAGAATTTTTATAAGCACCATTAAATCACAAATGATTTTTTCTGCCTTCTTAAATTTACAAATATTTATATTGTATATAAAATTATAATGAGATAAAATAAAATGATATTATAAATAAGATTAAATTAAATAATATTATATTATTTTTATATTTAATGTGTATAAAAATTAAGATAAAATAATTAATTTATTAGTTGAAATTATTATTTTTTAAAATTTATATCATTTAAATTATTGATATAATTTTTAACAGTATAATATGATATGTAAGTCTAATACTATGAATTAAAAATAATTCTCTTTATTTTGAGAGAATCAAATCATTTTATACCAAGAAAATAATAATCATTCTTATAATCTTATTATTTTTAATTAAATACAAATTAAATATAATATAAAATAATTATCATACTATTCTATTTATCATTTTATGTACTAAATATAATTTTAATGTATAAAATAATCTTTACAACTACAGTTATTATCTGGATCATGAAGTAGGAAAAAATGCAATAGAAGGTAGAAAACTAAATCAGAAAAACAGAAGATAAAAAAAAAAAAAAAAAAAAACTCATTTTAAAATATGAGAGCTTTGACTTGGTTTCATTTTAGCAAATTTAGGTAATTAACCTGATATTTTATCGATATTTTAATACCTTAATGTATTTATATTTTGTTGTTTACTTTATTTGTAGGTTCGATCCCTGAGTTTGGTAACTGACCCAAAAATCAATTGGTCCTATTGTGCTTTTTCTAATGCTATATGTATATATATATATATATATATATATATTTATGTATGTATATATAAATTACCCTTGCAAACATGGTTTTGTGGATAGACACCCCATAGGAGTATTGGGGCTCTACGTCTTATGGGTGTGTATGTTTTATTTGTGAGTGGACTAAAAGAGACTGAGAGGGTCCACATAGGTATGGTGTATGAGAGCATATGGGTATGTGTTTGGTTATGTTGAAAGGGTGCATAAGGGTTTGAGTTTGTGTTTGTTTGGGTTGAGAATATTCTATAAGACTAGAGGAGATTAAGAGTGTCTTATGAGTATTGATTGTTAAGTGAGGTTGATGATTTGATGTATGTTTGTAATTCTCTACAACTAGTGGATCTTGTTTCTCATCCGTGGATGTAGGTCAATTGGACCGAACCACGTTAAATTGTTGTCTCTTATGTGTTTGATTTATTGTTTGATTTCGCTTTCGCTGGTGTGATTAGATTGGAGGCTTTTAGCTCAACAAATGGTATCAGAGCTGTGGTGTTCCCCAACAAGTGGTATCAGAGTTGAAAGTTCGAAACGTGAGAAAAGTCAAATGTTCGAGATGTGGGAAGAGCTGATGGTTCGAGACATGGAAAGAGTTGACAGTTTGAGATATGGGAAGAGCTTTGTTTGAAATATGAGAAGAAGTAAGCTTAGAAGAGCTCGATTAAAGAGAAGAGTTTGAGTTCAAGTTTTGAGGATTGGTTTGTATGAAGCGTGAAGACACAAGAGAAGAGAAGAGAAGAGAAGATGATTGTAAGACTTCCATTGCAGGTGGAGCCAAGGATGTCTAACATGAAGACAGATGATCGATGAAATTTGAGTCAAGGTGGAGATTGTTGGGAATATTGACTCAAATCTCATAAGAGATTTGTTTGAGATTTGTTAGAGATTTGTTTGGGATTTGTTAGAGATTTGTTTGGGATTTATCAGATATTGCTTGATGGACAAGAAGACTTGCAAAAGAAGAATTTCAAGAGAAAGAGGATTCTTAATAGGTAAGTTTGACTTGCAAAAGATGAATTCTAAAAGGAAAGGGATTCTTAATAGGCAAGTTTGACTTACAGGAGAAGAATTCTAAGAGGAGAGGGATTCTTAATGAGCAAATTTGTATGATTATAAATATGTGAAGTCTCTACAGGGTTAGGTATGAGAAAAAGATGTAAGAGAGTTGTAGGGTTTTGTGGGATAGACACCCCATAGGAGTATTGGGACTCTACGTCTTATGGGTGTGTATGTTTTATTTGTGAGTGGACTAGAAGAGACTGAGAGGGTCCACATAGGTATGGTGTATGAGAGCATATGGGTATGTGTTTGGTTATGTTGAAAGGGTGCATAAGGGTTTGAGTTTGTGTTTGTTTGGGTTGAGAATACTCTATAAGACTAGAGGAGATTAAGAGTGTCTTATGAGTATTGATTGTTAAGTGAGGTTGATGATTTGATGTATGTTTGTAATTCTCTACAACTAGTGGATCTTGTTTCTCATCCTTGGATGTAGGTCAATTGGACCGAACCACGTTAAATTGTTGTCTCTTATGTGTTTGATTTATTGTTTGAGTTAAGTTCTCAACATCTTTTTGTGCATTTTGCTAGAGAACACATCATGTGGAACATTACCTGGTTCTTTCTTTCATTATTGATGATACACTCCTTGATCGCTAGCTTTGCAATGAATTTAAGGAACCTCACCACAGATCAAGCTGCGGTTCTTGAATTCAAGAACCGTATATCTGATCCTCACAAAATCTTGGCAAAAAATTGGTCTGCCTCTACTTCTGTTTGCAACTGGATTGGGATTTCTTGTGATGGTTACCACACAAGAGTCAAAGGCTTGAATCTTCCGAACATGGGTCTTTCAGGGACCATCTCTCCACACCTCGGAAACCTCTCTTTCCTAGCCTCTCTTAACTTGAGCGGCAACAATTTCCATGGACATCTACCTGAACAGTTGGGGCAGTTAACTCGGCTGAAGCACATTGATTTAAGCTACAATACACTTGATGGGGAACTTCCATCATGGCCTTGGAACCTTGCAAAGGGTCAAGTTGTTGGTCCTTGGCAACAACCGTTTCACAGGTACAATTCCTCGTACTTTCCTCAACATGTCAAGCTTGGAGACTTTAGAATTAAGCAGCAATTCGATAGAGGGAAACATTCCAGACATGACGGGAAATCTTCAAATTTTGAAGATATTTAATATCACAAACAACCAATTCGTTGGTTCCATACCTTCATCCATCTACAACATTTCATCACTGCGAGTCATCCATCTAGCTTTTAACAAACTGTCTGGAAGTTTACCTGATCATCTTTGCGACAGCCTTCCCAATCTCCAGCAATTTCACTTGCATCATAATGAGGTTTCTGGCCTTATCCCGTCAAGCTTAGGAAAATGCAGCGAGCTTCAAATTTTATCATTGTCTTCTAATCAATTTAATGGGCTCATTCCGAGAAGTATTGGAAATTTAACTAGGCTCAAAAAACTTTATTTGTGGAGAAATAATATACAAGGTACGTATAGACAATTTAAGCCCTTTTGTTTTGTTCACAAATTGGAAAACAAGAGCAAGCTGTTTTTTATTGGACACGATTATGAGATGTTACTCTTTGATGTTGGCCTTATTTGTAGGTACGATCCCACGGGAGGTCGGTAATCTTGTTAGATTGCAGATCTTTGACGCGCGAGGACTGTACCTCACTGGAATCATTCCGCCGTCTATCTTCAACATTTCTTCTTTGCAAGAAATTATGCTCGCTCAGAACACTCTATTTGGTACTTTAATCTTTTACAATTATTATTCCCTTTTTCTTGCATGTGATGGCATATTGACTTTTCAAGCACTTTTAAGAGTAAAAAAAAGGATAATATATATTGAGTTTGATATTTACTAGCAAGTAATAAGTAACGCATCAATGGGCATATCGTTTTTGTTCTGATACTCATACGTACTTATATTAGTATGTTTTGACATATCATTTCATGTTTAACGATATTTTTGAATTTTTCATATAAATATATATAACATATTTTCAAGTTTCCTAATAAAATACATTACGTACACATACAAACACCTCCAATCCATACATTTATATGTTTATATGAAAATATATATCTCCAAAATTTATAAATATTTAATATCCAAAATTTTCAAATATTAATTAAATGAAATAAATAAAAAAATTAGAAAAAATATAATAAATTCTTATTATAAAAGCTCAATAACCTAATCTAATGAACATATTTGATTTTTGAATAAATTATGATAAAATAAAAATTATCATGAGAGAAAAGTAGAATTATGAATTTATTAAAGGAATTAAATAAGTGAAAAACTTAAAAGAAAATTAAAAAAAAAAAAATTATATCACGTGATACAATTGATACAAATTGATAAGATTGGTACATTAGATACAATACCAGTACCGTGCCAATTTCCTTTAAAATTAATACCTATCAATGGATATTGATAACCATTATTATGAGTCAAACCAGTGACACCAATTCAATTGGATGCAATAAAAATACTAACAATAAAAAATGAAAAGAAACACATGTTGGACAAGTACCTAGATACCTCCACAGGACAGGTAAATATGCTATTTAATTTGAAAAATAAATACGTCTAAAATAAGGGATAGAAAATATGACATAATTAGCTAAATAATTTGAGTCAATGTTGGTCAGATGTGCATTTACTGGTTAGAGGAGGAGAGGAGACTGTATATATGGCTGGATATTAGATAACCTTGGGGAGGCTGATGGTTTATTTGATTTTATTAACACATTTATGTTCATAATTCTCACATCAATTATCTAATTAATTTGATAGTCAATTAATTCTTCTTAATTTTCATACTATGTAAAGCATAGATCAGATATAACAGCAACGCTTAAAGCTTGTCTGATAAGGAATGCTTCTGCTTTTGCAGGTGAAATACCACATGAAATTGGAAACCTTCATAGATTGGAGATATTAGGTCTTGAATTCAACAACCTAAGTGGTAGCATACCATCAACAATCTTCAATCTCTCAACCATAAGAGAAATTGAGTTACTAGCCAACTATTTTTACGGCCAACTTCCCTCTGATATTGGCCATAGGGTTCCAAATCTTGAGAAGCTCGAGCTATGGGGAAATAATCTGAGTGGAGTCATACCCAGCTCTATTTCGAATGCTTCAAACCTTCGATACTTGTCATTGGAAATAAACTCATTTCGCGGTCTTATCCCTCATGAACTTGGCAATTTACGACTCCTTCAGTGGCTTTCTCTTTTCTCAAATCATTTCACGGCTGAACCTTCCAGTCAGGAGTGGAGCTTTCTCTCTTCTTTGGCAAATTGCAGGTATCTAACACATCTTGACTTGTCGGATAATCCTTTGAATCGTGTTCTTCCAACTTCTATTGGAAATCTCTCTACATCTCTTCAATTATTTTATGCGGAATCTTGCAACATTAATGGCAATAGTATTCCTGAGGAAATTGGTAACTTAAGCAGCATTGTGGTGTTATCCCTAGCCAACAATGAGTTCTCTGGATCCATTCCAAAAACAATAAGAAGGTTAAAGAATCTCCAAGGTTTGTATCTTAATGGAAATAAACTAGAGGGATCGATCCCAGACAGTATATGTAGTTTAAAGAGATTGGATATTTTATCCATAGAATATAATGTGCTCCAAGGATCGATACCCAAATGTTTGGCTAATATGACTTCTCTTAGTACTCTCAACTTGTCCTCCAACAATCTGAGTTCTAGCATACCCTTAACCTTTTGGAGCTTTCAGAATATCTTGCAGATTGACTTATCCTCAAATTCTCTTAGTAATTCTGTTCCCTCAGATATCGCTAACCTGAAAGTACTGATTGACTTGGACTTGTCAAATAATCTGTTATCTGGTGAGATTCCAACAACAATTCAAGAGCTCAAAAATCTACAACTTCTGTCTTTATCCAAAAACAAATTTCAAGGCCGTATTCCTGAATCTATTGGTGGTTTGATAAGTTTAGAATCCTTGGATCTTTCCAGTAATAATCTTTCCGGGGTGATTCCCTCATCTTTGGTGAAACTTTCCCATCTCAAATATTTTAATGTTTCTTTCAATAGATTAGAAGGAGAAATTCCTACTGGGGGACCTTTTGGAAACTTCTCGGCTCAATCATTCATGAACAATTATGCACTATGTGGTTTACCTCGATTGCAAGTCCTACCATGCAAATCTAATGTTGTTCAGCAGTCCAAGAAGACAGCAATGATTATATTGAAATTTGTTTTGCCAACAGTTGCTTTTTTGATGTTGATAATGGCAATCATCATTTTCTTTAAAAAATACCAGCATAGGAGTGGTGATCTACCAGGTCGCGAGGCTTTGTTTCCTGTGGCAACATTGAGAAGAATTCCTCGTGAAGAACTTTGGCGTGCAACTGATGGATTTAATGAAAGCAATTTACTTGGTTCGGGAAGTTTTGGTTCTGTATATAAAGGAATTCTTTCAGATGGGATTAATGTTGCAATAAAAGTTTTTCAACTTGCAATTAGAGGGAGCGGATGAGAGATTTTTCGCAGAGTGTGAAGTGATGCGCAATATCCGACATCGTAATCTTGTCAAAATCATTACTGGTTGCTATAATGTTGACTTCAAAGCCTTGGTGCTTCAGTTTATGCCAAAGGGGAGCCTTGAGAAGTGGTTGTATTCTCATAACTATTTTCTCAATGTCATCCAAAGATTGGATATAATGATAGATGTGGGCATTGGCACTAGAATACCTCCATTATGGTCTCCCAACACCTGTGATCCATTGTGACATAAAGCCAAGTAATGTTCTACTGGATGAAGACATGGTAGCACACATCGGTGATTTTGGCATTTCCAAACTTTTAGGAGGAGATTCCATGACACAAACGATGACACTTGCCACTATTGGATACATGGCACCAGGTGATGTTTTATCTTCTCCTATCTTAAGTTTTTATATTTCTGGTTGACTCAACGTTCTAGTCTTCTACTAATATATTAAAATTCTGTAATTGTGCTACACTAATTAACATATATATACAATTAAGTTATTAATGATGTTTTTTCTTCGAGGAATTGTTTAATGATTCAATTGCTTTTGAAATACAGAATTCGGGTCAATGGGAATTGTTTCTATGAAAGGCGATGTTTATAGTTATGGTATTTTACTAATAGAAACTTTCACAAGAAAGAAGCCTAGTGATGAAATATTTGCTGGAGAAACAAGCTTAAAACATTGGGTGAAAGAATCATTGTCTCGTGAAATAGTTGCTGTTGTGGATGACAATTTATTGAAAAGAGAGGATCAACAATTCATTGCTAAAGTAAATTGTATATCATCTATTATGGAATTAGCTTTGGAATGTTCAACAGAGTTGCCCGAGGAAAGGAAAAACATGAAAGATGTGGTAGCCATGCTAAAGAAGATCAAGATAAAGTTTCTAAAGGATGTAAGGCGAGCTTAATATTGTAAAGAATATACTTTTATATAGTTCTATATATAGTTTGAGCTATAGACTGTCAAATATTTAAAAAGAACATGCTATTTACTTGGAGGGTCAAGCATATCACTAAATGCTTCTTAATTTTTGATGGTCGGTAATTGGTGAGAAAAAAATTTCTCCATCATATCGTTTTGACATTGGATCCTAGGCCTTAGACAATGAATTTTATCTTTCAATTTTAATTTCTTCGTTCGTATTACCTTTCTAAGATTGTTTCTTGTTATACATAAATACATCTATATACATACATATTAGAACTCAAAAACACGAGTTTGTATTCATTGAAGAGGGCAGTGGTTGCTTAGTATTACCAAATGAATTATAAACTTGATTGTTTCGTAGGATATTTTTTAAAATTTCTTTTGTTTGTACATAGAAGATTATAAATGCATTTATTTATTTGGTTGAAGTCTATTACGAAGAAGATTATTAACCAACAAAGTTTTTTTGGTTGATTTAGTTTTGCCTCCTACAATTAGAGAAAAATGTTGAACTTTAGAATAGTTTATTGACCATCGAACCTATAATTTTTGTGATTCAAAATATTTTGCTCATTTTAATTTTTAAAAATTATAGGGAAGGGGGGACGGTCATCATTTGCTTGTGTTGGTGACTTGGTGTCGGTATCCAGTCAAATGTCTACCGCCGCTAATTCACTGTTCCATGCTATGTGTGTTGGATTTACTACTCTACGTTGCTTCTCTCTGTCGCTTTCTACGTCTTTCTCATTCTTCTTCTCCTTCTTCTTCTTCTTCTTCTTCGTCAGCTTAAAATTCTGAAAAGTTATGTTTTGACAAATTAAGCCGTAATTGAAAACTAGTAATACCACACACCTTCATCTCGCTGTCGCCGCCAATTCGCTGGAGAGAAAAGCTTGGGTTTTAGCTGCTAAAAGCCTAACCCCATGGCTCGCTTGACCAAGGAACAGCTCTTGAAAGACACACAAAGCCATGATCCCAACTCCATTCATCTCTCTCTCTCGACAACAAACCTCTCTCCGATGAACGAAATCGCCGTCATTTCTCTTTCTCACATCCCTTCCATTTCCTCTCGTCTCATCTCTCCTCTTTTCTTTTTACAGGTTTCTTGCTTGGCTAAATTCAAGAACTTGGAAAGACTCGACCTTGCCTTTAATAATCTCACATCACTCCAGGTTTTTCTTTCTCTTTTTTTTTTATTGTTTATTTTTTTCTCATTTCCTGCCTATTACTTATTAAGTAATACAATTAAATGTAATTTTAATTTCAATTTATGGGGATTGAAATCTTGCATTAATCTGAAATGGTTATCAGTTGTTCAAAACAAATTGCAAACTTCGAAAGGAATTGAAGGACTCACTAAGCTCACTGTAAGTAGCTGGATAAAACTTATCTGTGTTTCTTCTTAAATTCCAAATTTAAAAAAAAAATTAATCACATTCTCGAAAATATGATTCCTTTATTTGTAAATTAAGTGTTGAATGCAGGCAAAAATGAGCTTACATCAATGGAAGAGGCTAGGTGTTGTTTGCATGTGTGGACTTGATGAAATGAAAGATGTGAATACTCTTGGTATGAGTTCACAATCTTCATGTTGACATTCATTGTTGTGCCATCAACTTGTGCTTTCATGACAATCTATGATGAAATGTTTTGAAAGTTAACTTAGTTTGCTTTTTTATTTAAATTTGAAATGTAAGAAAAAAGGTTGATAATAATACAGCTCTGCTGTTCTAGAGTGGAATGTTGGATGATTGTTGCTTCCTGATTAACCGCTTCAAAGCACGCTGTTACTTATCCCACCTCTTTTTTCTTATTGGCACTACTCAAAAGCCAACATTTTAAAGATGGCTATGAATAGTTGCATATTGTTAAAAGGCATTTTGATTTGGTTAGGTTTTACAGCAGATTATAATCAAGTACTTTCTGGTTTCCATTTGGGAATTAAAATACACATTTGTGAGTGCAAAACGGTTAAATTCTCTAGCACCATGAAGGATTTTGGTCATCCATGGATGTCAAAAATATCTTATTTGTCATAAAACACACAAAATCTGTTATTAAGTTGTGTCATGGAGACAATACAACAATGTTTGGTCCTCTTAGTTTCATTCACTTAGCTAAACTAAATGAGGAGACAGAACCAGTTTTGCTTTCAAACTAGTGCATTAGAAATCTCTTATGTTGCTTAACTTGGGTCATACTCTTTGTCTAGAATTTCCTGCAGTACTTTCTAGGAATCCTATCAGTGAAATTGTGGATTCTCTTGTCAACCTGAAATCTATCACAAAGGTCAAGAGTTCTGTTTTAGATATATTATTGAATGCAATTTCACTTGATTACTCCTCAAGCTTTTCAATTACTCTTGGTTCTGGCTTTCTGCGTCTAACTGCCAATTTCAAGCTATTGACTCGTCGCTCAAGTGCTGCATTGAATTAAAAGAGCTTCAACTTGCTCACAATGATACCAAAGTATGTTCTTTTACACAATGACCATCCCAATAAGCATGTTCTATTAATTACAGCCTCTGTTATGTATCAATTAGCAACTTTCATTATTATTTCCTATTTCTTTACCATATTCTTTACATTTTAAAGATTAATTATTGATTCTCCTCTCCCACCCTCTGTTGGTGCATGTGAATTGCCCAAGGTCTCCCAGCAGAGTTGTCTTACAATAAAAAGACTTCAAAATTTGGACTTGGGAAATAACTTGATCTCTGTATGGTCGGAATTGAAGGTTTGCTCGCGAACTCAATTTTTGTCCAGGTTTTATGATTTTTTTTTTTTTTGGAAATCTATTTTCTTCATGGTTTATTGACAACAAACTAAACAACAGGCACCGGATTCATTAGTCAATCTAAAGAATCTCAATCTACAATGAAATCCTGTAGCTGAAAAGGATAAATTAGCAAAGAAGGTAAGCATGTTTGCCTTTTGACACTTTTCTTGTCTATGTTTTTCTTCCTTTTTTAAAGAAAAAAATATTGCTACTTTAGTCTGTTGACATGATTGCTATAAGACACTGCTGCAGGTTAAAAGGTTGTTGCCTAACTTGCACATATTCAATGCTAGACCAATTGATAAAAGTTTCAGAAATGAAATAGGTGAAATTGTTTACATTGCTTCACATAATACTGCTTATAAGGAGGAAATCCACAAGGAGCAAAAGGATCTGAAAAGGAAAAATAATCCCAAATTTCAAGTGTCATATCAGGAAAAGGATATTAATGATAATGCTACTAGTCATGATGCTGAGAAGTTCTAGTTAATGAGGATGATATCATTGTTGAAAAGGAAGAAAAGAAAAAAAAAATCAAAGGCAGAGCAGGAAAATCTGAGTCACATGGGTGCGGAGAAAAAGATTGCACAAAAAGGGAAGAAAACAAACGATAAGCTCCTGCAGAAAGAAGTTTCAGTGCACGATGATGGTATCATGGTTGAACAGAAACCAAAGAAGAAAAAAATAGAGAAACGGGCTAAACTTGACATTATTGATGATGGAGGCACCTCTTTCACAGAGCTTTTCACCACTGATGTTGCAGATCCAAAAGATGATGATAAAAGAAAGTTGATAGAGCTGGTCAAGGTATGAAATCAGTGGGTAGCTTAGCTACCTAACCTGTGAAAAAGACGAAAAGTAAACGTGCTGCGCTTCCCGAACTTCAGTTGTCCCCTGCAGTTGAAGTTGGAATAGGCGATCCATCAGCCTGGGATGACCAGTGAATCAGATTTTCAGCGCCACTCAGTTTCTAAGTTAAGCTAGAATTGAATTATTAGTTGCCATTCTTGCTTTCTTGAGGTTTGTCTGCTCAACTTTATGATGTCTTAGGTGAATTTCGGTTTCTTTTATCATATTGGATGTGTGCAGAAAAGATTGGAGGTCATTTGATGGGTGGTTAATCAGATGTACTAGTGTATTACCAGATGAATTGTAACTTTCAAACTTGAACTCTCAGTCCCATGGCGTTTTTGCACTGCTTTTCTTGAAAGAGGATGCTAGAAAGATGAATTAACATGTGAATTAGATTAAGTTAGCATAAATTATTGTAACAGATAGTATATGCCATTATCTGTTCTTCAAGGAAGTGATTTTTTTGGCTCTCAGCAATGAAGAATGGGCAAGGAGAGTGAGCATAACTGTGATCATAGTCAAGACTAAGCTTAGGGAAGTGGGACAATTGAGAATGATACAATGTTATTACTTCTTTTATTTATCCCCCCTTCTTCAATTCTAAGAAATTGATACATACACTTAGAATTAGACCGAGCATGGAATTTTTTAGTGCTGCTAAAAAATTGACTGAGAAATAACAATGCGATTAAATCAACATTCAAATTTTTTAATTGTTAAAGGCTCAATCTAACCAGTCTTGTCATCTGATTAAAACCTTAATGTGCAAAAAAAAGATATCAAAGGAAAGCAATTTAAATTTTGACAAAAATCATAAATATGCAAAAAATATATATAAAAAAAAAAACCGTTTAAATTTTGATAAAAATTATATATAAATTTAACCAAAAAAAAAATATGTATTTCATATTTAATATGTCAACAAAAATTATGATTAATTTTTTCTATTTTATATGTGTTTAACATAAAATAAATACAATATAAATACATAAATTATCAAATCAAATATTACTCACTATTTGGCTTTGACTTTGAGTGATGGTGAGCTTAGTGGGTGAGTTTGAAATGCTGTAACTTGATTTGGTTAATTGAAAGGTACGAGAACCAACTTCACATATATCCAATATATACGGTCAAGATTAAACTGAACTAAGCAACATGCTAACTAAAAGGTGTCGATAAGCTTTGACCCTTTTTGTAGTTTTTATCAGGAACTTGTGATTAACACAGTTTAAAAACAATAACAATTGAAGTCGGAATTTAGATTAATTAAATTATATAATTATTTTTAAAAAATGATGTTCATATAATTATTTTTAAAATATAATAGTTAATAAATATAAAATTTAAATCTTAATACATATATATATTTTTTTCCTTCATCCGACGGCCTCTTTTATTAAAAAAAATAATAATAAAGTTTAAAGATAATAACAAAAGAAAATGGATATTGCATTTCAGTCTCCATCAGGCAGTTGAAAAGTCTGAAATTGCACCATGTCAATATCTCGTGACACAATTGGAGCTCTTCATGGTGGCTGGGTCAAGGTGCCGTCTCCATCAAGCACTTGAAAAAATCTCAAGTTCATCCCCTTAATTTCGAGGAAACATCAAATTTCAAGTCTCCCTTCCATCAAACTTGTTTTGATTTTAACTGTTTTTTTTCATTGATATTTTCTTTGTTATCTGCTCTCGGGGAAAAAAAAAGCTGTTGGAGACGGGATTTAAGCATGATATCGATATTTATATGGATTTCGATTTTCAACCTTTTCTAATACTAGTACTTTTCATGCAGCCACCAAAGACTTCTACATATGGACTAAGAGTCTGACAAAATTGTAAAAAAAATTTTAATGTCAGTTATCTATTTGATATGTAATGCTTTTGATTGGATTGGTATATCAAATTAAGTGACAATAAATTAATGGATAATTTTACATAAAAATTAAATTCACTAGATCAATTATTTTATTTTCATTTAATTAATTAATTTTTTTATAAAATTATAAATATAAAAAAATTATAATTATAATCAATATTATATTATAAAAAATCACTGAATTATTTTTTGGTATAACAAATGAATGTTGACAAGTTTATTTATATGGAATTGGTAAAAAGAAAAAAAAAACTAGTTTACAATGAGCAAATCATAGGTTTGTCTTCCACTTCTTTGTCACTATCTCTATTTGCAATTTTTTTTTTCTTTTTGTTTGTATAGACCACTTCTTGACTTTCTTCCAAAATGAAAAGATCAAGCAACCCCTTTACGACCTAAAAATCAAAGAGGGATTTTAATCATAAATTAACTAATTAATTACTCTTATTTTCCACATATTTGAATTTATTTACAAGTTGATTTTTATCCACTAACAAAGCATATTAGAACCAAACATCAAAGCCATTTTAGTCATATAATTAGCATTAGACCAAACATCATAAACCTTAAAAATTTTAGCATGCTTAATTTAGAATTTTGAATCATATACTAATTTTAAAAAAGGCCACTTTCAGGCTTAAGTTGTTATTCGAATATTAGGTATCATATTAAGAAAGGGATTAATTTAATGAAACCTATTCATGCAGTCTAGCCAAAATAGTAAACAAATACCAAATTGGCCATGATGATTATAACAGTTTAAGCGAAATATAGAGTTATCAATAGCAAATTAATATGCCATAATCAACTTGTTGTATTTGGGGTTGGCTAATGCAATCTAATTTGAAGAGAATAAATTTAGTTAAGGGTCTTCTAAAAAATTTTCTTAAGGATAATAATTTATGCATTTAAATTAAAATGGACTTTTTTAAAACGTTATTCTCATGATATAATATCTAAATTGAAAAAAAAAAATTAAAAATTCTACTTCAAGAATTTCTTGAACATGCTTGAACCATGAATAAGAAAATGAGTGTGAGAGAAATGACTTAATTCTTCCAAAAAAAAAATGTATGTAAAGTTGTATTAAAATGAACATTAAATAGAAATATTTATAAGTCTCAATCAGTGTTGGAAACACCTCTTCATGAATAAATATGCATGTTTTAGATGAAAATGATCACTTTTAGAATAAAACATTATATCTAACAAATATATTTTATGAATTTTCAGTAAAAGCAATAGAATATTCAAACCATGACATTTGAATATCACAAATAAATTTTTGCACAAAATGTGAAATAATGCATGACATTTGAATGTCAAGGCTAATTTGAAATAGATTATTATTAAATTTGATCATATAAATGTACTTAAATGACAATCGAATCCCTTTTACTTATTTTTTATTTCAAAAGTTATTTAGGTAAAAAAAAAAAGCTATACCATTTCAAAGTCAAAGTACATCACAAGTCTCAAAACACTTAGCTTAAATCTACAGATCGTCTATATAAACAGAAAATCTGGCAATAAAAAATAAATATTTAATACTTTCCCAATCAATCAATTTCGTGAGAAATTTATTATTATTTTTGTTAAAAAAGTTTAAGAATAGATAAATTATTTAATTTTTTAAATTAAAATAAAATATATTATATCTGATAATTTAAAATAAATAATTATAAATTATATATTTAAGATAATTTTAACAAATAATCATTAATAAAATTTAAATTTAAAATTTTTTAATTAAAAAAATAAATTTTAATCAATTAAATCAATTTTAAATACATAAAATTGTGTTCAAATTTGGAAACCTCGTGAACATGCGAAACATAAGGGTAGTTAATTGGTTGACCAGAAAAATGCACCAAGTAAAATGTAACGTCTCTCCGATCATCAAATCTACATTCTTATCAAAAAAAAAAAAATCAGCTAATAAATGCGTGGAGAAAGAGTGAATCCCACGACTTAATCTCCACGTCCTCAAGGAGAAGCCGACATGCTTGAAATCAGAATTACGATTATTAAATGAAAACATGGTTTCGGCCCATTTTTCAATTTTCACCACTTTGCCGCGTCAGCCACCGCTTGTTCCTTTCCTAGTGTCATCAATGCTACCACCAAACCCGTGTTCGGCTTTGTTGACTACAATAAGCGCACGTTAAAACTTTAGCCGACTGCTCAAAATATCACCAACTTGCCGGATTTGGAGGGGCCACCGGAAAAAAAAATATTAAAGGAATGAAAACCCTTGATCTAAAACAAGTACTTCAGTGTTTATCTATATTGAAAATTAATTACTTGAGTTGGTTACACTAAAACTATTAAAAGATTTAATTGGAAGGAAGATCATTTGTCCATCATTTTGGAAATTATAAGAAGATATATTTGAGGTACGATATCAAAAAATATTGTTTAAAGTAAATTACCAATATAATAGAATCCAATTTACCACTTTTTCTCAGTATATCTTAACATGTTTATGATCCTCTCTCTTTTAATTTTATATTTTTAATTAATTATGAACAATGAAAAAAATAATAATACATAAAATTTTTAATTTTTTATATTATTAATAAACATTCAATTTCAAAGCAATTTAATAAGTGAATAAATCCAACTTAGATATAAAATTACAATAAATAAAAATTTTAATAAGTATAAAATAATATTACTTTAATAATTTCTCACCACATTTAATAAAAATTAAAAGTTAAATATTAAAAAAGTCTTTGAACTATTTTACCTTTTTTTGAAATAGATATTTATATTTTATTATATTCAAATAAATTCTTATTCTTTGATTTGCATCCCAGTAAATTTTTATTTCAAATAAATTATTGATTTATATTAAGAGTTTATTTAAATATAAATTAAAAGATAAAAGTTTATTTAGATATAAATTAAAATTTAAAAATTTATTTATATACAAATTAAAAATTAATTTTTATTTGAATATAATAAAAATATAACATTTTATTTAAATGTGACAATTTAAAAAAAAATTTATTATTTTTTACCAAATAAAATTTTACTAGATTACAAACTTAAAACTTATTACCTTACAAACTTAAAAAGATATCAGACAAAAACAATAAAACAAAATCTAAATTCTGATATTATATTAAACGTGCAATCTAAAACTAATTAACAGCCGTTCAGTGATTTCATTTGAATATAAGATTTCCCATTTTAGAAGAAAAAAAAAACGTGGAATTATGATGTGAACAAGACATTTCCCAACAAAAGTCCACGTTTGACTACTCTGAATTATGAAGTTTCCATTCTCCTTTTAAAGGCTCCCTTTATCACGACTCCGCTTCGTCTCGACTCAAACAACTGTCAGCAAACCTCATTAACTTCCCAAAAGAAAAATGAAAACCAAAACATCCAAGGCCTTTCATCAAGGCGGCAACGCCAGCAACGAAACAATCTCCACCGTCCACCCCGACATCATTCAATCCCACATCCTCACCAGACTCGACGGCCCTTCCCTCGCCTCCTTCGCCTGTACTTCGTCCCAATTACACGCGCTCTCTACCGAAGAAAATCTCTGGCAAAACATTTGCTCTTCCACGTGGCCTTCAGTTAATCACCCACGTGTCCAAGAATTCATCTCCACTTTCCCCTCCGGTCACCGTTCATTCTTCTCCGATTCTTTCCCTTTTCCCGATCCCCAGCCGTTAAAGCTCGATGTCAACTCTTTGACTCTACCAAAGGAACTAATCTCAGCCGTTGATATTTTCTATCAAAACAAAATTATTTATTCTAAAGTCGAAGAAATGGAAACGTCAAGCGGCTGGTTTTTGTGTTCACCATTCCGGGTGGATTTACTTGACCCGAAAGATTCTACTTCAACACCGATAAAGTATTTTGGTGGCAGTAAAGATGACACGTGGCTAAAGCATTTGGAGGAAAACTTGAGTTTAAGCTGGATAGTTATAGACCCGACCCGGAAGAAGGCGGTGAATATGTCGAGTAGAAGAGCTGTTTCGTTGCAACGGCACTGGTTGACGGGTGATGTGCAGGTGCGGTTCGGGACGGTGGTGATGTCTGGAGATGAACTGCGGGGATCGTCAAGAGAGTTGGTGGAGTGTGCGGTTGTGGTCATGTGCGGGGGAAAAGAAGGAGAGGATATGCACGTGAGGGAAGTGAGTATGGTGATGGACGACATGGAAGGGAAAGCGTTGAATGGGAAGGACAGTTTGTTGATTTTAGAAGGGGTAATGGAGAGAGGGAGAAGGAGAGGGAATGGAAATGAAGGGAAAGAGAAGTATGAGGAGTATGAAGGGAAGAAACGGGAGAGGAAAAAAAGGAAGCAAAGGAAAGAAAGGGCATTGGATTTGGTTTGCATTACAATTGGTGTTGCCGGTTTTGTCACATTATGCTCAGCTATGTTGTTCAAGTAACAACATAACAAAAAAAATAATGTTTCAAATTCCATTTTTTTATTGTTATATACTTTAAAGAAATATAATTTTTTTAATTGAAATTTAATTTAATTAATCTATAAAATTATCAGAGATACCTTTTTAATAAATTTGGATTTAATTTTAATATTTATAATTTTTTATTTTTAGACTATGATATTTTTATATTAAAAATCTAGTTTTTGATAGTCAGAAGTTTAATGTATGTAAAAATAAGAAAAAGAAGGAATCCATAAATTTAAATTGTAATTATTGAAGGTTGACTAATGGATTTGTTTCATTTTTTTTTTTTCTTTATGTTTTTGCTCGTGATTGGTAAAAGGAAAGAAGGGTTATATTTTGTAAGGTTTCGGAAGTCTCTCTGAATGGGCAGAATTGACAAGTCAGCCAATATTAGCCAAGCGAAAGGGCTCGATTATGCAGTTGGATGTCATTTATATCTGATACTAAAAAATATTAATGAAATGAAGTTTTTGAACTTGGAAATAGTTTATTTTTATGGAATTACATATATCAATAAAAATTATAAATTAGTAAACAAATCAAACGAGTAATTAATAAAACAACGTATAATTAGACAAAATCCGAAACTTGAACTTGAGTTTAGGATTTCTTCTTTATTACAAAGACGAGCTCAAATTGACGACGACCTTGTAAATATTGTTGTCTAATATAAGTTAATTTTTACAGCGATTTTCATCCAAAAAGAGACCACAGCTTAAATTTAACCCTTATGAATCTCAGCTTGAATCAAATTCTTGTATCTTAGAAATGCATGGCTTTGTGGAATATCAAATTTCCAAAGTTTATATCTTTTTCTTTTATTGGCAAACCCAAGTTGAATTTGTTGATATACCCGCAGCTTGATAATTAGTGAGATCAAACTCTATGTCTAATTTTAGCCGATTCCATTCCACTAGAAAAAATAATTTCTTTAACAAAAATGAAAATTTAGTTATCAACTCTAATCGGATCAGATAGATAGAATTATTACGAAGATAGATTGACAAATTATTTAAGCATGTAGTGAGTTGTCAAATTAAGAATAGTTCAACCTTGTGGAAATTGGCTATCTTGCTAATTGGGTCATTTTGCATTGCTAATGAATGCTAGGAGTCTATTGCTTTCTTTAAATTGAGTTACTTCAAGGAATAGAGATCTTATATTTTTATCCTCTTCAATAGATTTGCTATGAAAATCCCTCATATTGGCTGAAATCATTAAAAAGAAGTCACCCAAAATAAAACATCTAAAGTATTTGAAGGGATCTGACAGTGTCTATATTTGCAGTCGCATACGATAATGATCAATTTGGAAGGTTTATTTTAGTTAAGATTAAGTTCGAAGGATAAATGTGTGAACCCAACCATTCCATTTTTATGGGTTTGGGAAGAGGTGGGTACCTCTATCCCTTATTTTTTTAGTCCACAAATTTGGCAAGGAGAGTGATCAGAGGCCGGTCATGTCCTTATCTCTAATTTATGTGGGTTTCTCACATATTTTGGAATTCTTGACTAACAATATTATCTATAATCCATAATACCTATACTTGAAAAAGAAGGATTTTCAATTAATCTCAATTGGCTACCGGATAGCAGCCAATTAAGCCTTCATATTTTTTTGTTATTATTAAAATAGTCTGTGGAAATTGTTTAATTGGGTTGTCATTACTTAACAGATGTTGAGCAATTACAATCTCAACACAACTTTTTTTAATTGTTTATTTTATTATATTAAAAAGAAAAACAAATATTTTTAGAAAATAAAAAAAATTAAATTAAATTAAGTCTCGACTTTCTCTCAACTTGTAGGTGATAAAGACAAACTGCTACATCCTAAATCTTAATTTCCAAATGCGAAAATTGGTAAACATGTTGATATCACATTGACATAGTCTAGCTACCTCTTGAGAAAAGTATCATTAACAAACTTAAAGGGAAGCTTGGCCAAAAACAAATAAACAAATAAAACTTAAGAGGAAGCAGGGAGTCCATCCCCACCAACTTTAATCATCAGCAGAGAAGGTGAAGATGAAGATGAGGTCGCCAGACTCCCTGACCCACCCTTCAGGGAACATCTTCTCCTTGGACTGCTTGGCCACCCAGTCTGCCGCCCTATTCGCGATCCGCTTCACATGATTAAATTGCACTTCTTCAAATCCATCACACATGAATCTTACCTCGGAAATTATATATAAGCACTAATTTCCATTAATGTATTAGGTCCCTTTTCTCATCCAAAGCTGCTATCAAACCTTCTTAAAACCCTTCTTCCTTTATAGCCAGTGCAGCTCCCTCTTTAACTGCCAAAGTTTCTGCTACCACAACCTTCAAAGCTCGTATTTCTTTCCTGCATGCCCCAGTAATAAGTTTTCCTTGATGATCCGATCCCTTACCACCACTCGTATACCAGCTTTACTTTTCTGAGCGTCCACTGCACCATCACACTTTATTTTCACCCAGCCTCCGTCTGGAGCAGACCAAAGTTCATCAAATTTTCCATCAGTTCTAAATTTTCTCTTTGAACAAGTTACCATTTCAGCTTGAGCACTAGCATTCCCTGGCAGCAAACTTTATTCTAGCAACAGTTCCATGCACATTCAGCTGCTTATTACCAAGCCTGGACGATCACATATACTCTTCCTAATGTACCAACACGTGCAAGCAATCTTTATTTTTACATCCATAGAGACTTCAGTTTGGAAGGAGAACACAGAATTCAGCCATTAATTCTGTATTTTCTTCCATACTTTGTCATCTACGAAAAAAGATGATGATGGGTTAGGCTGCATACCAAATTTTTTGACCTTTTTTTATTAGTTTGACTCCTTCTCAATCCAATGAAGAAATTTATTTCATTTAATTATTTATGACCATTTTACATAGACTTTCACAATCAGAAAGATATATTTTCACCAAAAAGGTCCATTAATTCCATTTATAAAGGCAACAGTTTTTCAACATTTAGCTTTACTATTAAGTACTTCTTCCTTAACGTTTGTCTTTACCTTTATTATTTCTTCTAAAAAATATGAAATTAATAAACTATTCAAAGTTATCTAAAATTCTAAATTTCATTTCTATTTGACTGCTATAACCTTTAAGAATGAGTGAGTGTATATACATATACTCTTAATAATTAATTAATAAATTATCCAAGATATGTCTTTGTAACCAAAATTACGAGAAAAAAAAAACTTCCACGTAATTCTTTAAAAATAAAGACATACGAACATTTAGTCTAGTTCAGTAAGATTTAGTTAGTTGATACACGAATCATGATTCTTTATGTTCAAAGAGCATGATGCGAATGTCTTCCCAGATTAAAAATAAATATTTTTAATTTAACAATAAAAATAAAATCATTAATTTTAATTTTATAGTATTCTTTAGCACTGTTTATATTTTGAAAAGAAAAGTAACGAAACAAATTCGAGCCTGCAATTAGCATTTAGGTTTAGGACAAAGTTTGGCCATTTGCCCGTTTTGGGTCTTTTAAAGCTAGCACAAAATATTTTCCAAAGAGACCGATAAACGCCCCCACAGAAGCTTCCTCCTGTCAGGACCGACTCAGCAATCAAACCCCACGAGGCCAATGGCTTCCCCTCCTCCTTCCTCTTCCACTGCTAAAGGCGTCGGGCGAGACGGCGAAACAATCACCATCCTTCACCCAGATATAATCGGAGCTCACGTCCTCACACGACTTGACGGTCCCAACCTTGCCTCCACCGCCTGTGTTTCCTCTCATTTACGTTCCCTATCAACAGAACAAAATCTCTGGCGCGACATTTGTTGTACCACGTGGCCTTCTATCTTTCAACCACGTATGAAACAAGTCATCTCCACTTTCCCTTCCGGTTACCGCTCCTTCTTCTCCGACTCATTCCCGTTTCCCAATATCCGACCGTTAAAGTTCAACGTCACCTCTTTGGCTTTAGCAACGGAATTAATCTCAGCCGTTGATATTTACTATCAAGGAAACCCCATTTGTTCTAAAGTTGAAGAAATGGAAACGTCAAGCAGCTGGTTCTTGTCTTCACCCTTTCGGGTCGATTTGCTTGACCCGAACGACTCAGCTCCATCACCGATAAAACATGGTAGTTGTAACGATGACACATGGCAAAAACATTTGGAGGAAAACTTGAGTTTGAGCTGGATAGTTGTTGACCCGACCCGGAAAAAGCGGTTAATATGTCAAGCATGAGAGCTGTTTCTGTGCAACGGCACTGGTTGACAGGTAATGTGCAGGTGCGATTTGGGACGGTGATGGAGGGAGATGAACGGTGGGGATCGTCGAGAGAGTTGGTGGAGTGTGGGTTAGTGGTCACGTGCGGGGGAAACGAAGGAGAGGAGATGCACGTGAGGGAAGTAAGTATGGTGATGGAAGATATGGAAGGGAAAGGATTGAGTGGGGAGGAGGGTTTGGTAATTTTGCAAACAGCTATGGAGAGCGGGAGAAGTAAGAAGAGAGGGGAGGGAAATGGAAGGAAAGAGAAGTACGAGGAGTTTTTGGTAAGGAAAAAGGAGAGGAAAGAAAGGAATGAGAGAAAGGATAGGGCTTTGGACTTGATTTGTGTTATTTCAATTTTCGCCGGCTGTGGAGCTTTTGGGTCGCTAATTTTGTTCGTGTCCTAACTCCTACGATACGACGTAATTATCTTTACTGGAATTCAGTAGTACGGTGCAATGCAAAGAGACCTTTCTTCTTTTCTTTTTTTTTTTTTTTTACACAAAAGGCTAATTATAACCAAAAAAAAATTATAAATATTAAATTTAAACTTCAAACTTAGACACTTCTCATCTTAAATGTGAAAACATGATCAGATTTTAACTTTTTTTTTAATACTTGCAACATTTTTTTTATCATTATACTTAAATCTCCGTTATATAATAATAATAATAATAATAATAATAATAATAAATGTTTTGAAATTACTCCTTCTAACACATAAGTTATATTTTAAGGAGACAATTTTGCAAGTTCATCTAGCTAGTAATTTCCTTGAATGCTGCCGTTAAAAAGAAAAGAAGAAAAAAGGTATAGCACTTCAACGAGTAATTAACTGTTAAAGTAGTTCAAAAGTAAAGAAAAATATCAAGAGATTGTAATTAATTGCTCTAATTGCTTTTGATAATCTTAAACCAAGTTCACTAGTTCAAGATTCTAAAACTGGAATTTGATATTTTCATGATAGAGTTTCACATTCTAACCAATTCCACATGTGCTCTTAAAATACATTGAGATGTGTTTTAATTTAAGCTCCAAACAAACCAGTAATTTTTTTTTTATAGAAACAAGTTAATATAATTAATTTAATCCAAACTCAGCATAAAAAAAAATCTAAATATAATAAGCTCTAAATCTTATAGAACTTAATTTAATTGACGTGTGGAATCAAATTTCATGAAAAAATTAGGTTATGAACGATCTCTCTCTTCTATATATAGTAAATTCATATCGACAACCTTTTAATGGCCTGCCTTTGACAAATTGGAGATATATATATATATACAAAAATTTTTGCATTATCTGGGCCGTGATTACTAGCATGCTACTATTTTTACTTTTTATTTTATATATAATTATTATATATATATATATGAAAGATATGAATTTAAGCACAACAAAATATGAATTTAGGTTTAATTAAATGTTTCATTCATTTTTTAAAAGATGGAATCTCGTAAGTAAACTGATATTTGATTCTTAACACATAAATTTTTTTCTCACTTTTCTTGAATTTTGACCTTTTTATTAAAAAAAAAAAAAGAAGAAAATATGCATGCATGAACATTGATCCTTTTCTCATTCAAGTTATTCTACATTAAATTTTTTTTTTTAACGTGGAATATTATCGAAACAAAACAATATATAAAATGGATAAAGGATGATATACGTAAACATGAATGGTTTAAATAAGGGAATAAATTGAGGAAAAAGACAGTCTCAATCGCAAGAGGCGGCCTAATGCTTGGATATAATAATAAGCCGGCCAAAATTAATTGTTTCTTGGCCACTTTGTTTGCCAATCTAACACGGCTCTTTAATTCTTCTTTGTTTATTACGAACTTGATGGTTAAGGATTAGATATATACTTAGCACCTCATTCCCCAGTATTTATATTTTTGTTTAATGATAATTAATATAATATCTATCCCCTAATTAATCAATCCTTTCATCTCTAAAATATAAGAAAAAGTAACCCCTATAGGACACTCTTCAATCTTTGATAGACGATTTATAAATTTGAAAAATTTACAGATAAAAGTTTAATAAATTTATAAATCTTAATTGAGTTGATGACTTGCGTTAATTTTGGAGATGGGATAGCCACCTTTGCTCCTAAACTTTTTTTTTTTTAACAAAAAAAGTTATATATTTTTTTATCTTTAGATCAAAATGACCAAGTACTATGAATTTAATTTTAATATAAAGATAAAAAAATATAATTCTTACATTAATATAAATTTATTTTTACTCATTAATTAATACTAAGTCATTACGTAATATTTAATGCATAAGATAATAGGTAAAATGAATCATCTTATATTATATTTTATTTGTATCTAAAGAAAATTATAAGATTATAAGGAGAATTAATTATCCATTTGATATAGGATGATTCAATTCGTCCAAAATAAAAAAGATTATTTTTAATTTATGATATTAAACTTAATGTCATATTATATCTTTAAAAATTATATCAATAATTTAAATTATATAAACTTTAAGGAAAAATAATTTTGACTAATAAATAAATTATCTTATCTTAATTTTTATATACATCAAATACAAGATAATATAATATTATTTAATCTAATATTAATTATAATATTATCTCATTATATTTTATCATAATTTTATGTATCAAACATACTTTAAACCCATTGAGTGGAATATGTTCACACTTGACAAGGTAATTTGTCCATTAAGTTTGGTTTGTTCTTTAATTAGACCGTTTTCTATAATGGCTCAAAAAATAAAGATTTGTTGAGTTCATGAAAAAGTCAATGATTCGTCGAATTTGTTATTGACCGGATCAATTAAATATAACTTTCAATGATTAACATCTCATCCGATTATGAAAACTTTTCAAGAGTCGGTGATTCAGCCAAATGATCCAATGATTGTACAGACTTAAAACCTGAAGCTTTGAATGGATTAATATTTAATCGGATTATGGTAACTATGATTAATACCGTTATATGTGATTATCCAATGCCAACAATTTCCTCACAAGATGAGTTTTGTTTTTTTCTTCACAACAAAGATCTTGACAAAAATATATACAACAATGATTCATTTACATTATATAATTTTTATATTTTTAAAATTTCTAAATCAAAATTAAATTTATGATTTATTTTTATTAAAATAATATTTTTAAATTTAATAATTTTAATATGAAAATCCAAAAAATAAAAAATTATACTAATGTAAGTTTTATATTTTTTATTATTGAATCAAAAGTAAATCCCTAACTAATTTAGATCAAAATAATATTTTTAATTATATATATATATATATGAAATATTAATATGGTAATAAATTTGTTCTTAGACCAGAAAGCCCACTAGCCTAGCCCAACTGAGGCAGAGCTTTGATCAGGAGTTTTCAAGCACATGCTTGGCCGATTCAGAATATTATTTTATTAATAAAATATTTTATTTAATTTTAAAGATAAATATATTTAAATTACTAAAATGTTAATATAAAAATAATTTTTAATATTTTCATGTAAACAAGCCTAAGTGAGCTAATCAAACTCAAATTTGATATTTAGAGTTATCAATTCAGCCTAATTCGACCTACGAACATTTTTATTTATTAATTAAAACATTTCTCTAATATCTTGTGAACTTGATGTATAATTTTTAATATTGTTTTTAATTTTAAATAAAAAAAACATGTTTTAAGAAAATAGCTTTACTAGAGAATGTCTTTGAGTTATATGTTAGGTTTTTAATTAAAAATTTATTCCATACATGAAAAACCACAGTACATAATTTGCACAATCAACTATTTATGTATCTTTGTACTTAAAAGATTCAGTATTTCCAGTAAATAATGGCAGGAAGAGAATAGCAAATATGTCAAAATCTAGTGCCAAAATTGCAAAGTATTTGCCGTGAGAAAACTTAGAGGAATAACGAGTGTAAATTAAATTTTGTATTTATTATTATTATTATATTTTTTCTCTTTTTCTTTCTTTCTCCTTCTTTTCTTTTTTTTTTTCGGTTTAGTTCAATAGGAATTTGAGTGCATTAAATACACTCTCCCTGAAAGTCCAAAATCACAGCCACCGTCACCACCGACAGTCGTCTGACACACTGCCTAATTTGATAGCGTAAAATTTATGTTAAAAATATGAGATTTGAATCCCAGAAAGCTTTATAAATAGAGCTTTGTTACTTGCAAAAAGGGAAAGAGGATCAAAAAAAAAAATTGTCAAAAAATTTTTATAAAAAAAATAGCTTTTTGTAAAAAAGAAAAGAGGAGACTTGCAAAAAAAAAAAAAAACCATTCTGTAAAAAATAAAAAATAAATAAAAAATAGCCCCTGGAACGGAAACTCAACGCCAAAAAAAAAAACACACTTGTAAAAAGAAAAAAATCAAGTCAGAATACAGAAAGAAAAGACAAAAAAAGTTTTGGCCGAAATTTAAAAGGCAGATATAGGGAATTGGGGATTTTTTTTGTTGAAAAGAAGGTCAGATCTGTATTCAGGGGGTTGAGAGGAGTTTGTGAATGTTTTTTGAAATTTTTCAACACCGACGACGGCGATCGAGCTTGCCGCCAACATAGACCATGGCGGCCGTTATGACGAACGATCACCGGCCCTAATCAACCTAAAAAAAAAAGGGAAAGAAGAGTGTTTTTTTTTTTTAGGAAAAGGGGGGGAAATGACTTAAAAAGAAAAATTTTGGACTTTTATATAAAAGGTTAAGTATCTAAACGACGTCGTTTTAAGCACTCAGGCTTCGCACGTCAACTCGTCGACTTGACTCGACGACCTGACTCATCCTTAGACCCAGACCAATCTAGCTGAATCAACCCAGATCGAGTTGGATCGTCCCCAAACCGCCAGACCGAACCAAGCCACCAATCCGATCGGACCAGCATTCAATGGTCCGGTTCATGTAAAAAAAGTTTTTTTTTGAATTTTTTTATTTTTTATATATTATTTTATTAATATTTATGCATATTAAATATTTATATTTATTAGATTAAATGATGAAATATGTAGTTAAAATTTTTTTATAATTTTGTTAATTTTTAAAATAAACTTTAAAAATAAAAAATAAACTTAATAATAATACAAAAATAATAAAAATGTAAGAAAATGAAATTTTTTATCCGACGATGAAATTCAAAAGTATTTCGAGTAGTGATGTCTACAAAATCTCTAGGTGAGAAGATTTTTTTAAATACTACCAATGTATTAGAATATTTATAAAAAATTTTCAATACAATAAAATTTTTCTTTTTGTTAATAAAAAAAATAAAAATTAATTAATTTTAAATAATAATAATATAAATAAGAAAAAAAAATGTTATCCAATGATGGAATTCTAAAAGTATTCCGAGTAGTGATACTTTACAAAATCTCTAAGTAAAAAGATTTTTTTAAAAATATTACTAGTGTATTAGAATATTTCTAGAAAAACTTCAATATAATAAAAATTCTTTTTTTTTTCAAAAGTTGAAATTAAAAATAAAACAATTAATAAAATTTCTAAAAAAGAGAATAAAATATGTGCATCAGCATGATAACATTCTGCATTACATGCATGATATAGCTTTTTTTTACGAAAAGTAAATCGAGCCTCCGATAATGAGATTCTAAGGTATTCTAAAAAGCAATGCTTAAGAAATCTCTAAGTGAGAAAATATTTTTCTAATGTTACTAACGTACTGAACATTTTAAAAATTATTTTGATAAAAAGTTCTAATTTATTTTTCTCGAATAAAATTTTAACACTAAAAAAATAAAAAAAATTAAAAAAATAATTTCTAATAAATGAAAAATCAAGGAAATTATTTAAAAATTATTTTTCAAACACAAAAAATAAGACTATTTTTATTAAAATCAATGGATAACATATAGTTAATTGGTACCATTTTAACTAGACATTGTGGGGGTGTAATCTTTCCCCACACGTAACCGACTCCTGAACCTAGACTGTTGCGCAGACCCTAAAATTATCTTTTTAATAAATTTTAATTAATTTTAAGATTTCATTAAAAGGATATGTTTTAATAGGTGGCCAATCGCACCTAGTCAAAAAAGACTGGTGGCGACTCCATTTTTTCATTCTTTTATTTTCGTTTCAAATTCATCGGACGGATACAAAATCGTTACGACAGCTTGGCGACTCCACTGGAGATACCAGTTATTTTCGAGAGTCAGGCCGAAATTAACTACATATTATCCTCAAATTTTGATTTAAACAGTCCTAATTGGTTTCTTAGTTTTTTATTTTTCACTTTTAACAAAAAAAAAAAAACAAAAACAAATCTAAAACCAAAAGAAAAAATTTACACACATTTTTTTTACTATGCCTCTTATGTTTTATTTTTCTATACATATTACTCTCAATAAATTATGATATATTTACACACATAATAACACGATGCATTTCATGCATGAGTTCTATACTTGAGCACTGTCCCTTATAGGAGAAAGTAGAGTACCTATGCCCTTGTAAGGTGATAACTTCTACAATGGCAAGTGAAATACTTCTACTCAAATTGAACCTTTTACATTCGTAGCCTGTAATGGGTGAGGATCGAGGTACCTCACTAGTCCAGCATGGACGACAGTGAGGAACAATTTGGGAATCTTTAGACACGTGTCATTCTAAACCTAGCATGTAATAAGCTTAGGAAACCAGCCTTAGGTAGAGCCTCATTCACATTCTTATAAAAAATACTTAAGAATAAAAGTTATGTGTAATATAAAACAAAACAAAACAAAATCTCAAAACTAAAAAAATTTTTTTTTCCCAAACTCATCCTCACACTAACTTAATTTTGTTTCATTTTTTTTCTTTTTTGTATTAATCATATCATGCAGTTCTGTATCAAGATATTTGCTATAGGACATATTTCTCTCAAGAAGTTTTCATGGATCCATAGAACTACATATTTGCTCATCCTCAATCAATATCCCATGTGAGCCGTATAATAAAGTATATATTTTGTCGAAAGAAGCCCAACAAAAGAATGGAGATTGCTTGCCTATTGGCTATATGTTTGAGTTATCTAATAAGATACATTTAGATCTCACACAGAATAATTTAGAAGACTTAGCCTCCATCTGGGGTCAATTAAATGAAAAAAGAAAAAAAACTTTTACAAGAAGTATGGGTAGATTGCATCCCTCATTTCGATAGTGATCAATGAATAACTGGTCAAGGCAGCTATATAATTTTGAGATTTGTCCTATAGATACCTCACTTTTAATCAAAAAAATTTGGTGCCAACTGTTGAAAGTATTCAATTTTACTTGGAATAGAATATAGTGTCCAGATAAAGTATTTACTAGAAAGTCAAAATCAAGTTATCGCAAAAAGTTAGCCAAGCTTATGAGGGTTAAAGTGAAAACCATTGATTTCTTTGTAAAGCCTAAAGGAAAACATCTCGGTAATTGTTGGACTTTTTCGAAACTTCATTTAGAAGTATTTAAATGATGACCAAGGCATGGTTGTGTTTGCTCTATCATTGTATGGCATGGTGATCTTTTCGAAGACTTTGGGTTACATTGAGATAACTGTGGTAGACTTTTTTGAGCAAATTGAAAACCCAAGCAATTAATCTTATAAGTGCGGGAAGAGTGTATTCTCAAAGTCATATCTACGAAACAAAGCACCAATTGAAAAGTTTTACAAAAGCCAATGGCCAACATTGAAAACTAAAAAAGAATGGGTTCTTTTCTTGCAAAGGCTTACCGATGATGAAATTGAATGGATGGCATCTTGGATGCCTCATGTGCCTTTGTTGTATTTTAGAAAAAATGAGCCATGGATACCACTATTAGGGTTATGGGTGTTGTAAGTTACGCTCATTGATGGTGCTTTGGCAATTTAGTGCAAAACAGTTTATTCCTGCCACTCATGGCTTGGTTTAGGTAGAATTCATTTACGGGAAACCAAATTCACCAAAAACCTTAAAGCATTTAATCCAAGCATGAAAGAAAATGCAAAGAATGAGATTAGGCCTCATCGATAAAGTCATTCATGATTACTAGATTTGAAAAGTAATGCGACCTAGAGACATAGTACTTCTCCTGATAATAGCTCACACCAATCGTTAATCTTTCAATAAAAGTGTAATTATCATAAATCAAACTTGTCAAGAAAAATTAAAAGTTAAAAAAAAAAAATAAGAAGAGAAACTTTGAGACTTCATGAAAACGTGTGATAGATGAAATATGAAGCAAAAATATAAAGGAGTAGATTGAAAAGATCATAAAAGAATGAGATGTGGCCAACAATGATTTGAAAGATCTGCACTAAGAAAACAAGATGTTACGAGTCTAATTCAAGACTGAAAAGGTCACTAAGTCTTATCTTAGTCGACAATGTGAAGTGGATGAGCTCCAAGAAGAAATGAACCAACGAAAAAGCAAAGCTCAAGAAAAGTAAGAGGAGGCCACCATAATTTCTCAAGAATGTCAGAATTGGAAGGGGTTATATACTACAGCTTCAGCAAGATTAGTGAAATGTCAAAAGAAAAAGCCAATGTTGAAGGTTACAGTCACAAAAGAGAGAAAAAAGCACTTAAAAGTACTGAATAAGAAAGAATCACTTCATTGGGTGATCCAAAGGTTAAAGCTGCAACTGTAAGACCACAATAACTATATTTAAGTAATAATAGATGAGTGGCAGAAAAGGAAAAAAGATTAGATCTTCACATGTGATTTAAAAAGAGATGCTTGCATAAAGTGAAAGGTAGAAAGCTTAGGAAGGTAATAGTATATAGAATATCTGACTAATCAAGTTTGTAAGGTAGTGAAAAAAGTATGAGAAATGGTTGAAAAGGTAGTGGTATTAAGACAATAAGTCAATCCCATAGGAGAATACGGACATCGACTAGTGAACTTTCTAAATGAGGTGAAAGACCATTATGAGCAAGTCAAACACTACTATGGATATAATTCTAGTATGATAAATCTCATGTAATCAAAGTTGAATGAAATCAATGAAAATTTCTAGTGTTAAAATTTATCTAAGAGTAAATATTTCCCATTTGCATTCATGCATATTTGTACCATTTTTGTTTTCTTCAAAAAAATTTTTAAAAAATAAATTTTTTGGACATATGGCATTCAATTCTTTAAAATTATGGTAATAAGATCAGCCATAGCTCACTCCTTCAAAATTTTTGACTCAACCAACTCGTCATTCATACATTACTAAGACTCATACAAGAATTATGGAACAAAAATAGGTCAGTTGATTTGAAAGAATCGAGAAAGCTTAAAAAGAACTAAGATGAGATCTTAGTATAATAATGGATATGCTCAAAAAACTTGACAAGAGAAAAATAGTAGAAGAAAATCTCAACTCTCAAGAGCAATCGTCAGACATGGTGGATTTTGTTTACCCTCAAGAGTTTGAGCCATAACTGACCTAATCTTTTTAAAGAACAAGAGTGCAAATTCCTACTCCCGGTGGATATTCTAATCCTTATCCAAGAATGACATCCACACCTGCTTCAGGATAATTCCAAAATTTTGTTAATCCTGTTATGATGAAAAAACCATCCAAGCCAATCTTGATCCCTGATTTGGATTATCCCAATGAAAAAAAAAGTTAGGGATGAAGACACTCGAGAAAGTAAAAGATGCTAGTGCCCAATAGAAGATGAAAGTATTAGAAGAAAGACTTAAGGCCGTAAAAAGAATAAATTTTTATGGCTTCATGGATGCAGTCGACCTTTGCTTAATCTCTATAATCAGTCCACCAAAATTTAAAGTTCTTGAATTTAAAAAATATAATGGCACGAAATGCTCAATGACTCATATCACCATGTATTATCATAAGATGGTAATATATACTCATAATGAAAGTTATTAATGCACGTATTTCAAGATAACCTTATGGATCTATAGTCAAATGGTATGTTCAATTAGATAATACTCGTATTTATTCTGGCAAGAACTCACAAGGGCATTTTTTACACAATATCAACATGTTAGGGATCTAGCTCCAGATCGTCTATCTTTATAGAGTATAAAAAAAAAAGTAACTGAGAGTTTCAAATAATATACACAAAATAGAGAGATATCATCGCATAAGTACAACCTCCCTCACTGAGAAAGAAACAATTATTTTATTTGTGAACACCCTGAAAGCACTATATTATGAGAGACTGATAGGCAATGCAATCAAGAATTTTACAGATATGATAATATCTTATAAAATTATTAAAAATGCCATAAAAAATAGCAAGCTCGATGCAGGAAAAATGAGTGAAGCAAATAAAGGTGGAGTTTTTGAAAAAAAAAAAATGAAGCTCAAGCAGTAAACTATGTGGGGTAATAATTTAAAGGTTTTACGTCTTATCCTGCACCAGTCTACCAAACCTATTACCCTCTCGTAAACAATGTTACATCTATCAATCATTTATATCAATCATACCAACTACTACAACCACCAGCTTATCCACCTTATTTTTAGCCATCCTTTCAGATACCTATCTATAACTGTCCTGCTGTACCCACCAGACCAAAATGGAGGCCTAATCCTAACAGTGATCCGAGAACCTCGAGAACTACCTAAAAAAAACCATTTTTGATCCCCATACCCATGACATACACAGATTTATATGTTCAACTTATCGAGAAACATTTATAAGCCCCTGTTATTGTTGAGCCTTTGAAACCTCTATTTTTCAAATGGTATGACCTTAATGCACATTATGATTATCATTATGGAAACCCAAGCCATTCTACTGAGAACTGTACTGTCTTAAAGCATAAAGTACAATGATTAATCAATGAAAATGTGTTAAATTTTAAAACCAACCAACGAGAAACTCCAAATGTTAATGGGAACTTCTACCAAACCACATTAGGCCATCGATAAATGCTTGGATTGATGGACAAGCAAGCTATGTGAAAAGAGGGATAGAAGAGGTTAAAACTCTTATGGCTAAAGTGTTTGAAGCCTTAGTCAAAGCTGACATATTGAAGTCAATGGAACTTTAAAATTGTTCTGAAGCTATTAACTCAACTAAGAGCTATAATTATCATAGAGGGGTTTTAGGGCATCCTATTAAGAGTTGTCACCAATTTCGTCAAGAGGTGCAGAAATTGATGGATATAGGTCAGATAGAGTCTTACGAAGAAAGAAAAAAATTAATGAAAACTGAAGTATCTACCATTGATTTAAAGAATAAGTTTATGCATAGATCAGTAACAATTTATTATGATGAGAAGTCAACATTGAGGCCAGAAAAACTCATCTCCCTACCAATAGTGATAATTAAAGTTTCTGACCCTTTTTCATGCCAAAATGATAAAACAGTATCATAAAAGTATGATTGTGATGTCGTAGTCAATCCAGGTACTGCAAACCTAATGGACGTAAGAGGTATAACTCAAAGTGGAATATGTTATACTCCAAAAGCTTTAGAGAAAGCCAAAAAAAAGAAAGTAAAGGTAAGAGAAAAAGAAAAAGTCAGAATAATCCTATCACAGCCCCAAAAAAAGAATGTTAGAAGCCAATCTCTGAGAGTGAAGTTTATGAATTTTTAAAGCTAATAAAACATAACGAAGTATAGTATGGTAGAATAGTTGAACAAGATGCCAACTAAAATTTTGCTATTGTCATTATTACTAAGCTCAAAATCGCACTGTAATGCTCTGTTAAATATGTTTAATCAAGCATATGTGTCTCATAATATCTCTATTGAATATGTGAAATAGCTTGTTGGCAATCTGATAATTTCAAATTATATCTCTTTCAATGATGAAGAGATTTCTCCTGAAGGTCGAAAAAGTACCAAAGTTCTTCATATTACTATGAAATGTAAGAGTCATATAATGGCTAAGTTTTAATTAATAATGGCTCATCCATCAATGTTATGCCCATGCTACTTTGACAAAATTACCTATGGATGAATCTTACATAAAATCTAGTCATATGATAGTGCGAGCCTTTGATGAAACTCGAAGAGAGGTGTTGAGAGACATAAAATGTCATTACAGATTGGCCCATATATTTTTAACATGAAATTTTAAGTTATGAATATCTCTTCTTCATATAGTTATTTATTGGGTAGGCCGTAGATCCATATGACAGATGTTACTCCATCTTCATTACATCAAAAAGTTAAATTCATTATTGATGGATAATTGACATGTGTGATAAGAGAAGAAGATTTACTTATCACCCAATCGATAAATACTTCTTATGTAGAAGCAGCAGATGAAGCTTTAGAGTGCTCATATAAATCTTTCGAGATTGTTAACGTAATATATGTGGTTGAAAGATCTAAATTATATTCACCATACCTATCTACGACTTTTAAAATGGTCGTTAAGTAGCTCACTAAAATAGGATGGCAACTTGAAACTGGACTAGGAAAGAACCTGCAAGGAATCATAGAGCCACTAGCAGTACATGATAAAAAAATAGATTCGACTTAGGATATAAGCCAACAAGAAGAAACAGAATGAAAATGGTGAATGAGAAAAAAGATAAAAGAATGGCTAATCTTGAGAGATATGAGCCAGAGTCAGAGCCTATGATCATTCCATACCTTTATGATTCTTTTCATTCGGAATGATATATTTACCAAGATTTACTTGAAGCTCTAAGTGCAAGATTCATGTAAGAGTTTTCAGAGCTGGCCGTTCAAATTGTGGATGACGAAAAAAAGAAGAGTCAAGATAAAGAGCTATTCGTGCACCCTTATCCTTTAAATTTTGAGCTGAATAACTGGAGAGTCATAGAGCTGTCTATTATTTTTAAAACTTCTAAAAAGTAATGTATTATGAAACTTTAAATTTCTAATTGCTTTCTGTGAGCATTAGGTGATCTTTTGTGTGTCTTTATGTTTGTCATTTTAATAAAAGACTTAAAATATGTATTCGTATTTCTTCTATTATTTTCATATTCATTTTATTTTTCATTTTTTTCCATTTTTTTCTTGTCATTCTATTTTTGTGTACCAATATTCTCTTCATCTTACCCTTTGCAGGGTCCCAAATAATGAACACGAAGTTAATAATGGCAATAATCTTGGATTTGATTTTGAAAACTTAATTCATGTTGGTGAATTTGATAATGAGAAAGATTTGGATAATTACACACTACCTCTTAATTTGTTAAAATTAATAGAACATAAAGATAAGTTAATTGAACCCCACCAAAAAATTATTGAATTAGTCAATTTGGGAGACGGTGAAAATAAAAATGAGATCAAAATTGGTACATACCTTTTACCAATGAAAAGACAGAAGCTAAAAAAGCTACTCCGAGAATATGTATATGTGTTCACATGGTCTTATCAGGATATATCAGAACTCAACATTGATATTATAGAGCACAAGTTACCTTTGAAATCAGAATGTAAGCTGGTACAATAAAAGCTAAGGAGCATAAAGTCGAAGATGCTACTAAAAATTAAAGAGGAAGTGAAAAAATAATTTGATGCAAGATTTTTAGAGGTGACAAAATATCTTGAATGGGTAGCCAATATAGTACCAGTTCTCAAGAAGGATAAAAAAGTGAGAATGTGTGTCGATTATCGATACCTGAATAGGGTAAGTCCTAAGGATAACTTTTCTCTACCCCATATTGATACTCTAGTGGATAATACTACTAGGCACTCCATATTTTCTTTTATGGATGGCTTTTCAAGCTATAATTAGATCAAGATGACTCAAGATGATATGGAAAAAATCATATTTGTGATCATGTGATGGACATTCTGTTACAAAGTCATACCTTTGGGGTTGAAAAATATGAGTGCCACTTATTAAAGAGCAATGGTAACTCTCTTTCATGATATGATGTATAAAAAAATAAAAGTACATGTGGATGATATGATCATAAAATCTTGTAAAAGAGAGGATCATGTAGTCAATCTCAAAAAGCTGTTTGATAAGTTGAGAAGATTTCAGCTAAAGTTGAATACTACTAATGTACATTCAGTGCCAAATCATGAAAATTATTGCGCTTTGTGGTTAGTGAAAGAGGAATCAAAGTAGACCCGGATAAGATACAAGCAATCTAGAACTTATTTCCTCTTCGTACCTTAAAAAAAGTGTGAGATTTCTTAAGAAAATTGAATTGTATTGCTCATTTCATCTTTCAACTCACCTACAAGTGCGATCTTATTTTCAAGCTTCTTAGAAAATATGATCTAAGAGAATGGAATGATGAATGCTAAAAAGTTTTTGATAAGATAAAAAATACTTATCAAATCCACTTGTGTTGGTGTAACCAATCCTGAAAAAACCTTTGATTTTGTACTAACAGTACATGAAAATTCAATGGGATGTGTACTGGGGTAAAGAAATGAAACTAACAAGAAAGAACGGGTAATTTACTACTTGAACAAGAAATTCATTGATTACGAGTCCAAGTATTCACCATTAGAGAAAATATGTTGTACATTAGCCTGAACAGCTCGAAAACTCTGACAATACATGCTTTATCATACCACTTGACTTATAGCAAAGTTGGATCTTATTAAGTATATCTTCGAGAAGCCTTCATTGATAAGGAGAATAGCGTGATGATAAATTATGCTTTCAGAATATGACATTGTGATGGCTATCAAAGAAAATGAACCTATCAAAGAATATTGGATAATGTATTTTGATGGAGTCGTAAATGCTTTAAGCTATGGTGTTTGAGTAATCTTAATATCTCCCGACAAGCATTATTATCCCATCACAGCCAAGTTGAATTTCAATTGCACAAATAATATGGCTGAATACGAGGCCTATATTATGGGTCTACAAACAGCGATTGAAAAGAAATATTGGATATATTTGGAGATTCTGCTCTAGTCATCTATCAGTTACAAGGAGAATGAGAGATAAAAGATTCTAAATTGATCCAATACCATAAATACATCTCTGAGTTGGTCAAACAATTTGAAAAAATTTAGTTTGAGCATCTGCCTAGAGAAGAGAACCAAATTACTAATGTAGTGGCTACTCTAGCTGCAATGATCAAATAGATGTAAATATTGAAATCCAACCCATCAAGCTAGATGTAAAAAATATACCAGCACATTGCTCAAGTGTCGAAGAAGAAATTGATAAGAGGTCATGGTATCATGACATTATGCAATATATTAAAAGTCAGTAATACCCGAAACATGTAACAGAAAGTGATAAAAAGACTATCAGAAGGTTGGCTATGAGTTTTTTCTTATATGGAGATGTCTTTTACAAAAGTGGTCGAGATCAAATACTCTTAAGATGTGTGAATGTAGCTGAAGTGAAGAGGATTATTGAAGAAGTACATATGGAGTTTGTGGGGCATATGCAAATAGTCATATGATGGTTAGGTAAATTATAAGGGCCGATTACTATTGGTTGACAATAAAAAGTGACTATATTAATTATGCTAGAAGATGCCATAAGTGTCAGATCTATGTTGATAAGATCCATGCTCCTCAATAGCATTACATGTTTTGGCCCCTCCGTGGCCATTCTCCATGTAAGGCATAAATGTCATCGGTCCCATCATTCCAAAAGCTTTAAAGAGACATAGATCATATTTGTGATGATTAATTACTTCACGAAGTGGGTAGAAGCTGCATTATATGCTAGCATGACCCGATCTATGGTATGTAAGTTCATAAAAAAGAGATAATATATAGATATGAGTTTCCAAAAATAATTATTTTTGATAATACCAAAAACTTAAATAGTAAAATGATGAATGAAGTGTGCACTTAATTCAAGATTCATCATCATAATTTGGTACCATATCGTCCAAAGATGAATGGGGCAATAGAGGCTGCAAATAAGAATATCAAAAGCATCTCAGAGAAAATGATTGATATTTACAAAGATTGACATGAAAAGTTATCTTTTGCTTTGCATGTTTATAAAACATCAGTCCGAACATCTACTGGGGCTATCCCATTCTCTTTGATATATGGAATGAAAGATGTGCTATCAGTCGAAGTGAAAATTCTCTCACTGAGAGTCTTGATGGAGGTAGAGTTAGAGGAAGCAAAATAGGTTCAGAATCGCTCTAAACAATTGAACCTCATTAAAGAGAAAAGACTTACAGTATTTTGTCATGGTTAATTATATCACAAAAGGATGATGAGAGAATATGGCAAAAAAATTTATCCCTGTCGCCTTAGGGAATGAGACTTAGTATTGAAAAGGATCATTCCGAATCAATTTGACAATCGAGAAAAATGGACACCAAATTGGGAGGGTTCGTACGTGGTGAAAAAGGCATTTTTCGATGAGACATTGATTTTGATAGAAATAGACGGAAGTGATTTATCTACTCTGATAAATTCAGATGCTATAAAGAAATATTTTACTTAAAAAAAAGAAAAAATAAAAAATATTGAAAAATAATGACTCATCTAAGCTGAAAACCTGAAAAGGTAGCTTGGATGTACTTACAACACATGGGGTAAGTGTAATTTGATGAACTCTGAAGGATAAAAAAAGTCATCTGATTTAGTTTTAGAAAAAAAATCTAGGAATATTTGTTCATGATTATCTTGTGATCATTATTTGGGCACTTTTGTTTTGACTCAAACACTTTACCATCTAACGAAATATGTTATCTTTCCTTTGGAAATAATGCATATCCATTCCTTTATTCTCATTTAATATTTTTGTTTATCATACAAATAGGAGAAATGTGTAATTGCAGTTTGTTTGTCTTGAACTTAAAATGATGAAAAGAAAACAAACATGAAAGATCTCAGCATTACTTTTTAAAAGTTGACAAAGACAAATGAAAAGGATGAGAAAAGCATGACAAGACATTAATGTTGCAGACTTTTGAAGAAAAAAGTATTATTATGGAAGAATACAATGGTCAGATGTTAAGAACATATTGGTCATATAGTAATTGTTGAGAATTCTGATAAAAAAGTAAAAAGTGAAAGAACTTTTTTACTACAATGAATAATTTTGATTGTATTACATGTATTACATTTAGAGCACTCAGTACATGCATCAATGAGCAATTATAATAAGGACATAAACTTTTCATTTTCTAATGAAAAATAAGATTTTGATATTCGGATGAAGACAATAATCAAACAAAAGATTTCAAAAGAGAAAAATTTACTTGTTCAAAGATGAAAACTCAGTTTCTAGAACATATGAGATTTTTAAAGTTGTTGAGGCTCTACTGAGATGGACTTTTTAAGATGAATTTTAAAGTTGTTGAGCCTCTGCTGAGAGGAACCTTTTTCAAGATGAGATTTTTTTAAAAGTTATTGAGCCTCTACTGAGAGAAAGTTTTTCAAGATAAATTTTAAAGTTGTCGAGCCTCTGCTTAGATGAGTTTTTTCAAGATGAGATTTTTTAAAGTTGTTAAACCTCTACTGATAGGAGTTTTTCAAGAAGAATTTTTAAAGTTGTTGAGCCTCTGCTTAGATGAATTTTTGAAATTGTTAAGCCTCTGCTAAGAGGAATTTTTTCAAGATAAATTTTAAAGTTGTTGTACTTCTGCTGAGAAAAGCCTTTTTCAAGATGAGATTTTTAAAGTTGTTAAGCCTCTGCTTAGAGGAGAACCTTTACTAAGAGGAGCTTTTTCAAGATGAATTTTAAAGTTGTTGAGCCTTTGCTTAAAGGAATCTTTTTAAATTTTTAAAAATCGTTGAGCCTCTACTTAAAGGAGCTTTTCCAAGATGATGAATTTTAAAGTTGTTGAGCCTCTACTTAGAGGAGCTTTTTCAAGATGAATTTTTAAAGCAGTTGAGCCTTTGCTTAGAGAAACTTTTTAAAATTTTTAAAAGTCATTGAGCCTCTACTTAGAAGAGCCCTTTAAAATTTTTAAAAGTTGTTAAGCCTCTGCTCAGAAAAGCCTTTTAAATTTTTAAAAATGTTATTGAACTTCTGAAGCCCTAAAAAATAAAAATAAAAAAAGATTTTATGCTCAATGTTTCTTCTTTCCGAATAAAATGATTGTTTATTTGTCTTTGCCTTATTTTTTATTCTCAAAAATACGTAAAAAGGACAGCTGTAAACATCATTTTATATTTATTTTATTTTTTTCTTTTTTTCTTTTTTTCTTTTTCTTTTTTTTTCTTTTTCGGTTTAGCTCGATAAGAATTTGAGTGCATTAAATGTACTCTCTCCGAAAGTCTAAAATCACAGTTATCGTCACCACCGGCAGCCGCTTGACACACTCTCTAACTTGGTAACATGAATTTTAAGTTAAAAATATGAGATTTGAATATCAGAAAGCTCTATAAATAAAAACTTGTTATCTACAAAAATGGGAAGAGGATAAAAAAAAAACTGCCAAAAAATTTTTATAAAAAAAAAACTTTCTGTAAAAAAAAGAGATTTCCAAAAAAAAAAAACCATTCTGCAAAAAACAAAAAAATCAAAAACAGTCCCCTGGAATAGGGAAGCCAACGCCAAAAAAAAAAAAAAACACACCTGCAAAAAGAAAAAAAATCAAGTCAAAATACAAAAAAAAAGAGAGAAAAGGGTTTTGATCAAAATTGAAAAGGCAGATCTAGGGAATTGAAAATTTTTTTGTTGAAAAGAAGCTCAGATATGTGTTCAAAGGGTCAAAAAGAGTTTGTGAGTATTTTTTAGAATTTTTCGACACTAACGACGGCGATCGGAGCTCACCGTCGGCAGGGATCACGGCGATCGTCATGACGAATGGTCACCGGCCCCAATTAGCTTGAAAAAAAAATGAGAGAAGAGTTTTTTTTTTTTGAAAAAAAGGGAAAAATGACTGAAAAAGAAAAATTTTAGACTTTTATATAGAAGGCTAAGTATCAAAACGATATCATTTTGACATCGTTTCAATAAAAGCCTAAAAGGACGTCATTTTAAGCACGTAGGATCCGTATGTTAATCCGTCGACCAGTCCATCTAAACCTACCCAGATTGAGCCGAATCATCTCCAAACTGCCAAATCGGATCGAGTCGTCGATCCAACCAGACCCGCGTTGATCTATCCGATTCAAGTAAATTTTTTTTTTATTTTTGAATTTTTTATATATTATTTTATTAATATTTATGCATATTAAAATATTTATATTTATTAGATTAAATGATGAAATATGTAGTTAAAATTTTTTTATAATTTTGTTAATTTTTAAAATAAACTTTAAAAATAAAAAATAAACTTAATAATAATACAAAAATAATAAAAATATAAGAAAATAAAAATTTTATCCGACAATGAGATTCAAAGGTTCTCCAAGTAATGATGCCTACGAAATCTTTAGATAGAAAGATTTTTTAAAATATTACTAATGTATTAGAGTATTTATAAAAATTTTTTAATACAATAAATTTTTTTTGTTAATAAAAAATAAAAATTAATTAATTTAAAACAATAATAATAATATAAATA